>CM062618.1:56991590-57378272 GCA_025617555.3 Puccinia polysora
GGTAGGTGGATGGAATTTTTTGGAGATATTCTTGAGGACACAAACAAGTCAGATGTGATCAGGCAACACCAAAATTCAGAGGAATCATCCCTATACTCCAAAAGAGATGGGGGATCTATACTGGATAAGAACAACAACATGAGTGTTCCATCCATTGAGTCACTCCTAGAGGTGATTAAAAACCTGCAGACATGCATGGAACAATCTGAGAGAAACCAGAAACCCCATTTAATTCCCCAAAACAGTAACCCAAACAATTTTGATCCCATTACCAAGAAAATTTTTGAAGACCCCTGTCATGGTTCACAACACCATCAACCCAAAGAAAGTAATAATTTCCTTTGATGGGTCTAACTAATCTCAATAGGAAGGAGCTGTCAATTGGACCCTGCGCAGAGCCCTCTGCAGGGACACAAATTTCATGAGAAATTCAGCTGCCTTCAACCACCTTACCCAAGACAAAAAGGAGTCTATTACCCTACTGATCAGGAACACAATCAATGATACACTCCTGAGCATAGTTGAGGGCTCCAGGACAGAGGATGCACAATCACTGATCAAACTACTAAAGAAAAAATGTATTAACACCAAATGCTGCCATAAGCTAGCCATTTTCAATAGATTTATTATGGCAATAAACATTAAGTTGGGTCCCAATGACCTCTGGATAGCAGGCTGGCACAAGATTATTTCCAACCTCAACAGGGTTGACGTGTCTCTAGATGAAATATATGGCCTTATCATCCAAGCAAGCATGGCACCACCTACCAGAGTTGACCCCCAGAGCTTTGAATATGGGTTGAGCCAAAGCCTGGATGATTTGCTGACTCCTCCAACATTCACAGAAGTATCCACCATCATCCAGGAATTCTCTAAAAAACTCTGAACATGGGCAACCTTGCCTGTTGTTACCCTCCTGTCTGGCGTTGAAATTTCAGTCCAAGCTCTTTGACACCATTCTAACGGCAAATATGTACCACTGGGGCAGCAAACCACACGTAACACCAAGAATTTCCCTGCAATTCAGACAAAGCTTTTGATTGAAAAGGCATCCCAGTTCAAAGGAAAGATGACCACAGATGCACTACTGCCCAAGTTTGGGTGTTCCTGCCATTACTGTGGCAAGTTGGGCCATTGGTATTCCAACTGTGAAAATTTCTGGGATCATGTCTGGATGGGTGTTATTCCTCCTCCACCTGGCAACCATGCTGAAAGGGGATCAAGATATGTTCCACCACCATTCCCTCATGGTTTTGTGTTGCTAGGAGGCCAAATCCGGAATTTGGATGTTGAAGCAATATTGGAGGGACAAATTCTCCTTGATTGTGGCTCAACGGCGCACATAAGTGGCATTTCAAAATTTTTCAAAATCACTGAGAAGCTGAAGATCCCAAAAAATCTGTTGATTGACATGCTGGCCAACCCTGCTATTGTACAATATGTTGGGAGGTTGACAATGCCAACCAACGCAGGGATCCTACAAGTGAATGATGTATAATTTTGCAATGGGGTGAAAGGAACCATTCTTTCAACTGGTAGACTAGTGCATGATGGCTTGATGCTTGTCCATAAAGGCACCAATCTTTCAATCACAATCTCCAAACAACAACATTGCCCAACTGTTTTACATGATTTTTTCTGGACTATTCCATCAGTTTGCAATGAAAAAAAATTCTGTTGCACCATCACTCAAAGAACCTCTCTAGACCCTCATATCTGGAGCCTCCAGCTTGGCCACGCCTCTGAACCTATTGCCAAGTCATTCCTCCAATCCCACTTTTAGAGGCAACCCAGGGGAACCTTAAAATCATACTTTTGTGAGCCCTGCGTGCTGTCCAAATCAGTTGAATGGAGGTTTCTGGGAGCAGACTCTAGAATTCTTTGCCTGGAACCTTTCCAGATCTGCATGACAGACTTCATTGGCCCATCCAAGAAAGATCTGAAAGGGGCCAGGTTTTTCCTGACGTTTTGTGATCATGCAACAACATATAACTTTGGGGAAGCACTCCAGTCCAGGAGTGAAGTGCCACAGAAGATATTGAGCTGGGTAGAGCACCTCTTCAACATGGCCAGTATCATTCCATGATAAATCCACTTGGATAATGCTGCAGAGTATAAGGGAACCCTTCAGAACAGGTTATAGCCCTTGGACATTTGTCTGGTGGCTGTCCCAAACTTTCAACCATTAAAGAATGGGGAAGCAGAAACAGTCAATACAAAAATTGGACATTTTGCACTTAAAATGCTGAAAAAGAGCAAAATGGAAAACAAGTACTGGAGTTATGCCTACCATACATCCACACACATCCACAATTGAATCCCAAAATCTAGGACCAATGGTGTTACCCCCTTGAAACCTCTGTTTGGTGTTGATTGCAATCCCCATTATATCTTCCCGTTTGGCATCAGATCTACTGTTCATGTTCCAAAAGAAAGATGCCAAACCAAATTTTACAACTGTGGAAAATTTTGCCATCTTCTTGCTTACCCTGTTTCTGGAGCAGGATGGTTATATTGGCTTTCTGCATAAAAAATAGTTATCCACTTGTACTCTTCTATTTTCCCCAACTTCCAACATCTGCCAATTAAGTCTGAACCTAACAAGGCAAGTTTTGACTTCATATTGAACCAACTGACACTTCACCTTGGCCAGGAGAAAACAGATGAGATGGCATGGGAAGAACAAGAATTTACCCACTCAAAGCCAGTTAAGACCAACCATCATCTACCACAATCACTGCCTGAGGCACTTCCAGAAGATTTTAGGAAAGAGTGGTTGGCATTGGAAACTTGCAATGTTGATAATTTTGAAAAACTGGATTTCTGGGAGCCTGTCAAGCCACACCCCAGCATGAAGGTGCTGGGTATGTGGTGGGTACTTGCAAATAAACTAGATGAAGCTGGAAATCTTGTTGAGTGGAGGTCTAGGGTGGTGGTCAAGGGTTTCAATCAGCGCATGGGGGAGGAAGTTCATGAGAAATATGCACTGACAGCTAGTCTGAACTTCCTTCAACTTCTAATTTCCCTTGGGCTGAACTTGAACCTGGAAATGGATAATTTTTACATAAGTTCTGCCTACCTCTACAGCCCAATCAGCAAGGAGCTCTATGCCAAACCTCCCACTGAGTCCAGACCAGAGTAAAAGGGGATTGTAATGCCCTTGAAAAAGGATGTTTATGGGAAAAAACAGGCAGAAAAATGTTGGTGGAATTTTCTTGAAGGGATCATGTCAATCCTTGGTTTTTCTGCACAAGAGCTTGAAACTTCCTTCTGCCTTCTGAAGAAAGTCAATGAATTTGTGGTTTTCTGGATGCATGTTGACAATGACTTTGTTGTTGCCTATTCAAAAAAAATTACTTGTATTGCTTTGACAGGGAATGGAGCATCAGGTCAAACTGAAATGGCAATTGTCACCAACAATGATTGTTGGAATCAATCTTGTTAGATTGGATGACTCCTGTTATCTATCCCAAAATATACTAGCTAATCAGATTGTCCAAGGCTGTCATTGAGAAGCTCATCCAAAGAGGAGACCCCTGCCTGAGAAAACCCCAAAATTAAACAATGGAGTGCCAGTGGATGAATAAAGATTCAACCACTTAATTGGCTCCCTTATGTATCTTGCGGCAGGGACTAGGCCCAACCTATTGTACCCTGTGAATATCCTGTCCCAATATACTAACTTTCCACCAATTTTGCATTGGGAAGCTCTTGACTGGCTGACTGGCTACCTTAAGCACACTGGGAATATAGAAATAGTCTTCAAGCAAGGTCCTCCTGGCCAGGAACTTTGGAGTGATGCCAGTTGGGGGGGTGAACATGAGAGATCTACCTTGCGTCACATCATTAAGTACTTTTCAAATCCGGATGCATGGGGTTCCAAACAACAGAATGTAGTAGCATTTTCAAAATGAACAGCAGAGTATATTACCCTGTAAGATGGAACTCAAAGACTATTCTATCTGCAGAACATACTCTCAAAATTAGAAAAGCCAATATTTTCCATTTTCTGAAACAATGAATTGGAAATACTGATTGCCAGAAAAAATGCTTCCAAAAATTGGAAAAATTACTTATATTAAGCATTTTAATTGGTTAATTTTTTTATTAGGCAATACAGGTTGAACTTAGGTGGACCAGCACGCATACCCAGCAGGAAGACCTACTTATCAAAAGGCTTGGACCTATAGAATTCACTCCAGCACTCACTGCCATACAGCTCAGGAAGGTACAATTTCCAAAAAGTGTGGGGGGGGGGGGTTAAAGTTCTATAATTAAATGTTTTGAAAATTGTATAAAAACATACGCAAAACTAGTCACATATAGTAGATCATAAAAATAACTTATGGATTATGCTACTAAACCAAAATCCTCATGTACATAATTTAAGACCACCTGCTGACCAAAAGAGAATCTTCTCATCAGAGTTTGAGTCCAAATTTGGCAGAGGGCAAAGCTAATATTGTGGCTTTGGCAATCCGGGAAGATTGTTTAACATATTAAACACAGCAAGATTGATAGATGACCTTTAGTTTGAAAAATAAAAAATGAAGAAACACCACAAAGGATTTGGTAATGCTTGCTAGCAAGGATCATCAAGGATCTCAGGCCCAAACTATGACAAAGCTCAGGTCAAGCTTTCAACAAGCTAAGGTCAATCATATACCAAGCTCCACTGCAAAGTGACTGTGCACCAACTCTTTGATTCAAGAATGGAGATATATTCAACTAGAGAATGGAGAAAGTTTCAACTACAGCTTTCTTTATGATGCTTGCTAGAAAGCAGCACAAAAACTCTTCTGGTGAAATTTTTTCAAAATATTTTGAAGAATGTGCATGAAATGTAGTGAAGGTAAGAATACAAATAGAAATGAATTATGTCAAATAAATTGAAATATCCCTTGATTCTAATAAAAAGTATGGATGTGGATGTCATTTAGTGAAATGAGGATTTGAGGAAAGTAATGCAAATTCAGACAAATAATGAAACAGACTAAGTTGCAGGTATTGTTGGTAAATTCAATTTTAATTTGATTTCATCAAACCTCATTATTTATATATATTGGCAGAAGAAGAGCTATGGTTTATAATGAAGCAATTAAAAGAATAAACTTTTGTAGAGAAGAAGGAGTCCAAAGGTGAACTAATGTAGAAGATGCGACAGGCATGAGAGTCTTGATGGTGTAGTGAAAAATTGTGTAAAAGATTTGAAATATTCTGGACCCAGCTCTTTTAATGGTTAACTGTTGTGATTATACACAAGGAAACCAATCAAGAATAGTTCCCCTACTGATTCCACAGTGGTATTCAAACTCAAACTTCCACACTTGCAAAATAATTCCTGTTTGGTTTTAATTATGCATTGTGACTCTATCCCACAAACCAAACTCTGATTGTGACCATTCTCTGGATTTTTTAAAAGGGACTTGTTTAGGATCCCCAAATATCTCCTCACTTTTATGTTTTTGCTCTGATGATTGACAATTTATGTGTATGAATCTACTATATACTAAAAATATTGGGTCCTGCACCCATGATGAATACCAGTGTTGTTTGGCTTGGGTGCGCAGAGCCTGTTCATTTCCTGGCATCAAGAATGCATGCCATACATCTGAATGTCTTTTTTTTTGAATATTCAGTTTTTTTTTTGAATTTTGAGATATTTTATTGTTTTAAATGGAGACTTTTTTTTACTGAATTCAAAATCCTTTTTTGAGTATAAGCTTTTTCTTTGAATTTATTTTTTTAAAAGTCCCACAAACAGAAACCCATGCACTCACATGTATACACATCTGAATTATAGATTTGTGTCTAATTTTTTTTCAAGTCCCACAAACAGAAACCCATGCACCCACATGTATACACATCTGCATTATAGATTTGTGTCTAATTTTTTTTTTCAAGTGTATCACTCAAATCCATGTACATACATCTGCATGTAGTTATGCAACATGAGGTTTTTTTCTTCTTTTTTTTGAAATTATTACAAAAACCGATGTACATACATACATTTGAAAGTATGTTAATATAACAAGAAAAACTTCCAGTGTACCACCAAGGAGCTGCAAGACCTGTAACAGAAAACAGTGCAACAAGGGGATTTAACTCAATTTCAGTGTTACATGTAGGAGATTGGGTGTAAGTTTTTGTACATAAATACCACGTGCTATTTCATTTCCTCATCTTGCCACACCACAAGCTAAATTTTTGATATCCTTGATTCCTCCTTATAAAACAACCATGAGTCATTTTCAAAATCTACATAGAAAAAAATCCTCAGTTTCTTTCATGGTGTCTCAAAATGAATCACACCACTCACATCCTCATAAAATTCTTCACAATTCTCATTACCATCACTTGAGGAATCCAAACAGGTATAATCATCCTGATCTTAATAATCAAATATGTCTCAACCCTCAACTCAGAAATTGGTTATGGATTCACCAAAATCCAGAAACTATTCTTCTTCCAACCATGTTCAGAATAGAAGGCATAATTCTTTGATACAGAATCACAGGCCCACACATTCTCAGTAGTGGACCCATCACCCATCTCATCAGCTAAATGGCCAACCTTTCCCATAAAGTATACACTTACAGGAAAACAGGTTTGCAAATCAAAATACATTGATAGAATATTTGGGTTGAAAAGGGGAAGGACTCATTTTATAAAATTCCAGAAGAGAGGTATGCCTCATCCTCAAATCTTGGTCATTATTTACCATGATCAAAAACCCAGAACATCTGAAGAAATTGACATGATTTTTTGTGCAGAGGTACCTGATCAATTCACACAGCCAAACCTTTTCAAGCATCAAAAGATACATCATACACCAGGGGAAAAATGGAGGTACATGCTAGCATGTGCCCCCCTGTAATTTTGGTGTTACTGACAGAAATAATTCTAGTATAAATGGAGGTTAAACAAACATATCTCCAACATAAAAAACCTTTAACTCTTTCCCAAGAAACATCAAACTCAGTTCCAACTCTGATAAAATGCACATGTGTCTGTCACACAGAGAATTGACACAGAGCCAGGGTGGCATTAACCTTCAGAATAAGGAAGACTTGTACAAGGGGGGGGGGGCATACAAAATGTATTGGGCTGAGAGATTCAGAAAAGAGGATTGAGGAATCCAAGGTTGAACCACTCACCCAATCATCCTCTTTTTTTCTCTTTTTGTTCCTTTTTATATTGGAAACAATCACACTAACACAAATCAAAATAAACATGATTTCAAAATTTCTTGGGATGACTGGAAAAAAATGAAAGCTGATTTTCTTGGATCTGTAGCAGCCAAAGTGGTTTTGGACAATTTGACAGAGCATGAGGAAGCTAATCAAACAAGAAAAAAAATAAACTCAAGACAAACTTGCAGGAGGCTGACAACTCTGGAACAACAGATTATTGAATTGATGGTAGTGGTGATGGTCTTGGTGATGAAGAGGCAGAGCTCCCAGGAAGGAGTTCTTAACCCAGGATTTGAGCATGAGTTGATCCTGATGATGATTGGTATAGGATCCACAAGAGGGAGATGAGGAGAAGGAGGCAGAGGAAAAGAAGGGGAAATCTCCACTAAAATGGCTGCAAAGGGCTTGAAGAGTCCTGGGAAGTAGTACATCCACCAACATCAACCATTTCATAAATTGATCATCATTTTTTTTTCCCAATAATTGTGAATTCAGAAGGAAAAAGACTCAATCTGATTTGATGAACATTGTAAAAATTGACCAAATTGGAGATCTGAAACTCTTCATTGGGGATATAACCATAACTTAAGCTGGACTTGGACTGGTGAGAAACATCTGTTTGTTGTGAGTATTTTGAGCAGGAAACTAGGGCCAAATAAGTTGGAATGATTTCAAACTGATTCTCCAGTAAACATCTGAGTAAAGCAGCTCAATTATAGGCTAATAGATCAAGAATCAATTGAATGCATAAAGTGTTCCCCAGACCTTTGAAGAATGGTCTGGGAAAAATTTCTGTCTAAATTTTAAAACTTGTGAGGAATTAATTCATGTCAGGGACCTTTTAAAAACTTAATTAAACCCCCAATCCCATAATTTCAACATGGATAACTCTATCAGCCCCCAACTTTAATTATATCTTGAAGGGGCTGCAACTCAATTGCTAAAAGTTAGAATATCTTGAATCTTTATTCCTCCTTCTCCAAGCGCAACACTGCCATTTCTTTTTCTGAGTTATATCTACCTGTAAAAAATTCAAGAGATATTTTGAGAAAAGTGATAGGTGCAAAATAAAACAACAAAATTCTACTCATAAAATCTTGAAGACCATTCAACTGTTGGAAAGAAATTGAGCAAGGTTTTTGGGAGGGTAGCAGCTGGGACTTTTGAAAAGTTGAGTTGTCAAAAATTTTATTTGATAAATTTAGCAATTATGTATTATAAAAATTCCCTGTTCAAGACATTTCAAAATTTATTCCATACAAAGAATATGCTGTGGATTCAATGAAAAAACCCAAAACCAGATTTCACTACATCATGAGAATTTATAAAACCCTGAAAGCTGAAGGTAAATAATAATAGCTTTCAAATTCTCCTAATTAATTGGTTTTCTACTATTTTAGCACCAGAAAGGAATACCAGCAAGGGGGAAAAAATGGAAAGACACTATAGATTGGTTTTGTCTTACTGACCCACCAATTCTTTCTATCCACTTCTGTTGTGGGGTTTATGAAGCTAATTATTCAGCTCTTCATAATAAGTCAACAGGATTAACCAATAAAAAACTATTTTTTTAGTTAAAAATTGGGGTGATTTTTTGAAGATTGCAGCTAAAATTATGCTTTTATTGTGTAGTTAAGTTGTTTCCTTCATGGATAAATTTTTCTGAAACTCAATGTTGACCGTCCTGACCATAATGGAAAAGAAGAACCAAGAGTAATATTTCTATTCAATATCATTCAAAAACATGGTTAAAAAGCCCCGGAAAGATTTGTAAAAGTTGATTAATATGCTTTTAGTATGAATAAATTAGCTAATTAAACTGTGGATATCATTTTTTGTTTGATATAATGAGCTTATGAGAATCTCTTTCAAATCATAAAGCCTTAATTAAATATTCCTGAAATACTAATTTTTGAATAAAAGTTGTGATGCATATACAGGCCCATCCTGGTGAGTAGATTAGTTCAAAGAACCAGTTTGAAAACAGGATATATATTTTTTTTCAAAATGAATAAGTACCCATCCAGGGTGGCTTTTTGTTCCAAATTTGAAGGTCCAGATTCTACGCAGTCACATTCTCCCAAGATTTATTGATTTATTTAACTTTTAATTTTTTTTGGAAAGATAATTGAAATTTTATAAAAAATTTCCAAGAATGAAAAAATAGAAAAAAATGGTATAATCTATGTCAAACTGATTTTTCAATAATACATCACCAAACTATATTATAAATTTTGAAGAAACCTTGAGTTACCATTGAAACTCCTTTAAAGCATGAATGATATTTGATTGCAAATTTGTTTTAAAGTATTTAGAAAGAATTTCTGGTGTGGGTATTTGGGATTTATTTGAATAGATAGCCTGAATTTGGACAGAGTTACAACCCAGTTGAAACCATGTTAAAATATTTTTACAGCATGGCACATGCTAGCATGTGCCTCCATTTTCCCCCTGGTGATACCTGGCCAATCTGGTACTTCAAACATGGAAGCACCTTGCATGGATAATTTCAGATTCCAGAAGAAACACCCCAAAGCCTTCTATCCTGAAAGATTTTGTGGGTGAAAGCAGTTTTTCAATATATAGAAGATGGAAAAATGGGCCTAAAATTTCACTGAAGAGGAGTTATACAAACTTCCTCACCAATAATTTGTGGTGTTTTCCTTAAAATAATTAACTTTTGGCAAAGCACCAATGCCACACAAATTTGAAGATATTTTAAGATATCTTTGAAGTTGAATACCTCTAAAAATAAATTTATAAGAGCCATTATTGTGTTAATGTTGATATTGGTGCAGATTAGTATCAAATAGGCTATTCTAGGGATACAAGATGGGAAGCTACTCCAAAGGAAGTTTGGAGAGGTTTTTCATTCAAATTGTTCTATATCCCACCTTAATTTTCATTGAAAACAGTTATGCAAAATAAAGAAAACACCAGAATGGACCTACATTTCACTGAGGAGGAATCATACAAACTTTTTCATTGATAATCCCTGTGGGGTTCCTTACAATCCTTAAATTTTTTCAAAGGATAAATGCCACATAGATGTGGAAATATGTGCAGTTATCTTGGCTGTTGAATAACTCTACAAATACATCAATAAGTTTTATGATTTTTTTAATGTTGATTTTGGTGCAGAATTGGATTAAATGGACTAATTTATGGATTCAAGATAGGTAGCTTGTTCAGAGAAATGTTTGAGTTTTTTTAATCAAATCTTTTTCTACTTCAAATTCTGTTTTAAGGCTGTATATTCATCTTCCTGGCAATTTTTTTTTTGAACCAGAGGAAGCCCTGGATGAATTTTTCCAAAGGTCAATGCAAGTAAAAAATATTCTTAAACAATATTTAAAAATACATGCAATCATAGTTTTGCATGTAAAATGAAATATTAAAATTTTAAATAATAGTTTGCATTCCATCCACTCAGAAATGATTTCCGGAAATGATAGATTGTCTATTGAATAAGAAGAACTTAAGATTTTCATCTTGAAGATTCAGAAAGGTAGTTTGTCAGAATTTTGTTGAATAATTCTGTTTGTGCTACTTCACTAAATAAGCTAAAGCAAGTAAATGGAATTTCTTATGCAAATTTCAGAGATGAATCTTTTTCCAATTGTTTACTTGAGGAAAATATTCATGTAGAAATGAAAATCCTAGGAGCTGATGAGGAGATTTTCCCTTTCAAGCTAACAAAGTTATTTGAATGCTATTGGAAATTTTTCAGCCAGAAATCAAACTTTTCCCATGGCATTCTTTCTTCAATTCCAAGGTAGAAAATTCAATTCATTCGGGGATCAAAGATGAAAGGGGTCCTCAAAAATTAAATATTCACATCAATCAACCCACTCATATTTAAAAACAATGGAAAAACAATTGGAAAATCCTTTCTGGGTTTCAAAAATATGATCAAAAAGTAGAGGTTAAAAAAATAAAAAGGAAATGACTTCTTGAAGAAGAAGAGAATGCTGCTATAAATGAATCAGGTTTTAAAAAGATTTGTCTTTTCAATAACAGGCAGAATTATATACTTGAGCTCATAGTCAACGCATGAAATTATCATCAGCTTTCTTAATTATTTATTGATGACCCTAGTGTTATAATTATGGCCAGAAATTAGCTTAGGCAAATGAGCAGTATTGAAAGCAAAAGAAATGCTGGAAACCCTGTGTCAATAATTGCTTGATTGGCTTTCACAATGGGGCAACACATTGGATGATATTGTTGATGAATTCAATTGGATGATGAATAAATGATGGAAAACAGCAGGGAGAAGAGCTCTTTAAGTAAAAAAGATTGGCCTCTTGTGAGCCAATGATACAACAAGCCAAAAGGAAATTTTTCCACCCAAAAAGAGCTCTACAGGCTCTACAGGCCTTGTTACTTGGTTTGGACTACATCAGCCCACATGGCATCAGTCCCTGTAACCTTACAACCAGCCTATTCTGGTCCATTCTGGTATTTCCACCGTTAAAGGGCTAAACCAGACACTTTGCTGTTCAATACCTTGCTGGTTGTCCATTAAAACCAGCCCAGTTACTCTTATTTCCTTACTTACGGGATGGTTGCCTCATGCAGCCAGCCCCTGGCCCCACATATGGGCCAGGTGGGACCCAGGAGTCACCTGGGTGCAGTCTCAACCTCACTTGGGGGGGGGGGGGGGTGTAACCGGCAGACATGCCGCCACCCCCTCTTTCTCTCAAATCCCTGGTGGGGGAAGTCAAATACCCTCACCAGGGGCCCTGGGGGTTGATACCCCCAGGGCATTGTCAAGAAAAGTGGGCTGGGGGTGGTCAGATCCCCTCAGCCCGTCGCTCCTCCCCCTTGGTAAAGGGGGGGGGGGGGAGAGAGCCCCTCTTGCTTTGCTGGTGGGAGGGTGATCAGATCCCCCCCAGCGCCAATTGCTCTCTCTGCAACCGGCATCATCATCCCCTGGGCAAGGGGGTGATGAAATCCCCCCTGCCCTGACCAACCGCCTTGTTGCGGTTGGTTGCTGGCTGGTTCAACCCAGCCAGCTACCCCCTCCCCCTTGCAATGGCAAGCAAGGGGAGGGGGAGGGAGCCGGGGCCGCTGGCCCTTGCTCCCGCCGCGGTGGCCGCCGTTTGCGACCAGCCAGGCCTGCAGGGCTTTTTACGGCGCTGGATACCTTGGCCGTCCCAACAGCCCCGCTTGGGCCATTGGGTCATGCATGGGCCAAACCAAGGGATAAAAGCAGCCCCAAGCCTGCCGCGGCATGGGCAGCAGCCCCAAGCGGGCTGCAACATGGGCGGCGGCCCCAATGGGCTGCCCCTAAGCCCAAAACCTGAGACAAACACACTTTGGCGGGCCAGCACGTCTGGCCAAGTATATCCAAAATAAACCTTGGGCCCAATTATGCCCATACAAGCCCATCTGGCTGTATTTGCCCATATCCCCCACCGGGCCCGTTAGGGCCTGTGTACTAATGAGCCTGTTTCACGCGTTTTGAGGCCAGTTTCCCCAAATCAGTGAGATCCACACAGGCCCGTATGGTCCGTGTGAGTGTCAAATGGGTCGGAGAGGCCCATATGTGCATCCCTTTTGGATTACACTTGTACGTAGCACACCCATAATTGCATACGTATTTTAACACACCCCCTTAATCCAAAAGGGGTGACATCCCCATTTTAGTTACAAAGCCTTGATGCTTGTTCCTATCTAAAGCCTTAGTCAAGATATCTGCAATAATTGCTCCAGTGGGCATGTACCTCAACACAATCTCCTTGCAGTAAACTGCATTGCAAATATACACCATGAAAAAAATGCTGGCGCCTGCCAGCAGGTGTAGCACCTGGGTTTGTGATTGAAACCTGTTTTGACTTTGTTGAGGTTTTGGAGCCAAACATCAAATTGATTTCTGGATTAACTCAGAAGATTCATGCAGAATATTTATGCAATGCATAGATTGAATTGAAATTCATTACATAAAAGGAAGTATTGAGAATTATTCATTTAAATGTAAAACCATACTTTGATTGAACAAACTTTGAGCGGTTAAGATTGGAATTGTAACTCATGGGCCATAATTTTCAATGGTACAAAGTTCCAAAATGAGAAGAATCAAATTTTTAGATAATGATTATTTCAAATAAATGATGCAAACACAGATTTCCAATTTGCGGTTAGGATTGATGCTTCAGTTTTGTGAGATTAAATCTGATTTCTATTTTTGAATTCTGTACCTTATACACATGTTTTAGATAGATATGTGACACAATACCAATTCCTCTGATTTCATATTTTACCAATATCTAGTACAATAAAAAATTAGTGCATGTGTCTTTTTATATTTCCTCCTGTTTTGTAAAGAATCACCAGTCAGAAAAATCAATAATGACAGTCCTTCAGAAATTAGTATTTTTGATATCAACTTACCAAAGAGTTAGTTGCCACAACAAAATAAACATCCTCGGAAGGTTGTGCTTTTTTTTCTTCATAAGCCATGCTTGCCACAAAACCTAATATGTTATCTTGATGTATAACAGATATTGATCCACCTTCTTGATAAACCATTTGAGCATTGAGATAATTGAGGCCAAGGTAGGGATTTCTTGAAGTATCAATTTGTTCCAAAGGAGAAAAGGTTTCAACAATGAGGAAATATTGTGCACAGTTTTTTTCATGAAAGATGGAAAATACCTTCCCCATCTCACAAGGGCCTTGATTTGATGTTGATGGAAAGGAAATCTGAGAATTACTTTTATTGTAGCAATGGGGTGTTATGTGATGACCATGGAAGAGGATTGATTTGCAAGGCAAAAACTCCAGCTGGTCCCATGGCAAGACATTGTATGTTGAGTTATTTTAAATGAATTGTTTTAATTTTTCTTCTTCCAAAACATTCATGTCTTTTTTAGCCCTTTAAAAATCACCTGTCTTGGAAGGATAGAACAAAATTTTCAGATCTGGGAGTTGGTCAGAATTGATCCCCAAAACATTCCAGCTGGATCCAATTTGGTCAACCAAGCCTTGAAGTTTGGCCCTTTCAAGGAATCCATTCAAGAGGGACTTATCAAGGAAACCTTAAAATTAAAAAAAAATCAATTCAAAGTGTGCCACCAAGAATCTACTTTTCAGAAATCTGTGTAACTTATGTGTATTTTTATTTTTTTGAAATAATGTAAAGATGTGATTCAGCCTTTCTCCTGACCAACATGAAAATATAGAGGGAAGACCATAGAGCTTGATCATCTTAGTCATATGCTGAGAAAAATGGATTGTTGGCTTGGGTTTGATTTCAGATCCCCAATGCAGCAATAATTCCTCCCGGTAAGCCAGAATTAATTCATCCAATTGGCACAACTGGTAATCTGTAAGTTGATGAGACATTACCAAGTTGATTATACCAATAATTTTGGAAGTAGTGGAGGTAAGATTTTTCTCCTGCAAGCTGCTGGCTCAGTTCCAATTCCATTCTGGAATCAAAATAAGCACTACATGAATGGTGTACAAAACCAACCATTCAGCAGCCTTAGGAGTACCAGCAGCAGGCAAACCAATGTTTCTGGGCAACCTAGTAATCCAAGATGGAAATTTGATTGAATTGGTACCCTCTTGGAGACTTCTGAGCTCTTGAGTTGTAAGGCACAAGTCATTTGATGCAATACTTGTCTCTTCTATCAATGAGCCTTCTTGATGTGGATTGCTTTGATCTTCAAAAGAGTGGTAGGAGCTTTCATGAAGGGAGCTTTGCTTGCTCTTCCCAGATTCATTTTGGCTTCCTGATTTTCTTCCAATAGATCTAATGGTATTTTTTCCTGGTGAGGTATCTTTTTGCTTTCCTTTTTCCTTTGATTGAGGCCCAGATTTGCATGAGCTGCTTGTGGATTCATTCTCAAGAAGCCTTGGAGAATGTCTTAAAGTTGGTTGAATATTTTCAGATGCAGAATTTTCCCAACTTCTTGAGGAGCTGGGAGGATGGAGCCCTGGGATTTTCTGGAATACAAAAATGGGTACAAAAGTTCTATGCTGAATATTTGATGAGCCTTATTGCTGCTGATTTGCCCAATTTTGAACCTTTTCAATTGGATTGGGAGAAATATCTTCAAGGTTTTTTGAGGAGCTATCTAGGAATTTTTGAACTCTCCTCCTGGTGAATCTTTTGGTGTTTTTGGGTGATAAATATCTTCAAAAAGAAAGAAGGCTTGCCTGTGCATACAGGGCTTTCTGCAAACGCTGGGAATCAACTATAACAATACTTTTGCTCTGACCAGAAAATTTCCTTCCATTCTCTCCCTTTTCATGCTTTCTGTTGACAAGAAACTACCCATCAGACAATTCAACATAAAGAGCGCCTTTCTCTATGCTCCTCTATCTGAAGACATTTACATAGCTACTCCAAAAGGATCTAAGCGCAAAACTCCCTTTCTCAAGCTCAAAAAATCCCTTTATGGACTCAAGCAGGCTCCTTCAAATTGGTACAATAACATCACCAAGTGGTTTGAAGAAATCACTTTTCATCAATCCTCCATTGATCCTTGTCTCTACATACACAACAATGAAAACACGTTCATATTTTTCCATGTGGACAATCTAGTCATTGTTGGTAATGTTGAAGGATTCAAAACACTTTTTCTCAATTGTTTTCCCAACTCATCTGCTCATGAACCTGATACCCTTCTTGGCATGGACCTCCACCTATCTCCCAATCGGATCACTCTCAATCAAAGTAAACTGATTAAGAAAGGACTGGAAATCCTTGGACTCGAATACTGCAAACCTGTAAAGAAGCCTCTATCCCCTGGAGTTCAGCTTTGAGAAGCCTCTGAAGATGACATACTGGAGTTCGGCAAACTTAAATACAACTATTGCCAATTCACTGGCATACTTAACTACCTGTCTTGCCAATATCGCCCAGAACTTGCTCCTGCTGTGTCAATTCTTTTGTGCTTCAACCAATCTCCTGGACTCTCCCACTGGAAAGAAGTAATCCACTGCTTCAAATACCTGAAAGGGTCTCTGTCCTTATGCTTAGCATTAGAGCCCTTGCCCAATCATCCTTCCAACAGTCTCAAGTCCTATTCCAATGCAACCTGGGCAGATGATCATGAAACCAGACTCTCTCAGAGCGGCTCTCTTTGCCTATGGAAGGGTGTTCTGTTGTCATGGTCCAGCAAGAAACAAAAGAGCATAAAACTGCCCTCCACTGAAGCTGAGCTGACTTTCCTTTTGGATGCAGTTCAGGAGGATCAGTGGCTGCGAGCTCTCATCAGCAAGCTCTGGAAAACCACACTATAAAACACCGTCTTCAGTATTGACAATAAAGGGCTGCTTGAAAAGATCAAACATTTTGGCTCAAACTCAAAGAAAAAGCAGCTCCATATAAAAATCAACTGGCTGCAATATCTCCTCAACAAGGGACAGCTTGACATTAGATTGATATCAACTGATGATATGATTGCTGATACTCTCACAAAGGCATGCACGCATTCTTCTCTCCAGAGGCTTCTGAGTGCCTGTTTTCAACCTCTCTTTGCATCAAATCAAGGGGGGTGTTGAAATAAATGAGATAAATATAGTTACCTTTCTATTCTTTTTTTTCTTTTATTGTTGAAACAAATGAAACAAATAAAGCTTCTTTTCTATTCTCCTTTTCTTTTTCCATTCACCTCCAATTTCTCTTTTCTTTCTTTCTTTTCTCCTTATTAAAAGTCTGTCTTGCGTTCCTTTCTTGATCCGCGTGCTGCGCTCCTCTGAAGTTTCGCGCTGCCCCTTGCTCAATTTTAAATCTTCTTCATCATCTCACAGAAACTGATAATCATCAAGACCTTCAGACTTATCTTCTCCAGATCCAGACCTTCAACTCAACCGCTCTACTGCTTCAACCTGACCTCCTGCGATCAAGACCTTCAGACTTATCTTCTCCAGATCCCAACCTTCAACTCAACCACTCTACCGCTGCAACCTGAATCTCTTGCAATCAAGACCTTCAGAATTATCTTCAAGGCTACTTTGGTGCAAAGATTGCTTCTATTTAACTCTGGAGGGATTTCTTCCTCCCTATCTGTTTCTTACTCCCTCTTTGTATTGAATCTTCTCTATAGGCGTGCTTATTCAAATCTATCATCACTGGAGCTTCCTTGTTTCTCCTGTAACTGTCCTCCTCTCTGTTGTGGTTCTTGCTCAGAAATCAATCAAAAACTGGTTGTGTGGTGCAGTTTGCAACCAATCTAGGTGGAAAATGGCTGCTCATGACCTCCAGAGTGTTAATAGCCATTCAAAACTTGATGTGGGTTATGAGTGTTTTGAGCAAAAAGAAAAATAAAATAAAATAATTAAAATTGAAAATAAATGAAAAATTGAACACAAAAAAGAAAAAAAAATCAAAAAAAGTCCAAAGAATAAAAGAAATTGAAAAATTAAAATAAAATTAAAAAAAAACAGCATTAAATTTTTCATGCCCCCAAACCAGGAATTCACATGGTTTTGATATTGCCACAAAGTCCCCCAACATCCCTGATACATTCAGTAAACATGGAAAACACATGTTTTTTTAGGGTTGTCAAAAAAAAAATAACTAGGCAATAGAAAGGCATCTCAAACCCCTTCAAAATATTTATGAAAAATTTTGGCTATTTTCAAGGCCTTCAAAATTGCCCTCAAAGAATGAAAAACAATGCTTCGCATCTCACATCTTTTCACATTTTTAATTTTTTCCCTTGATTATTTTGGAGAATCTAAAGAAACTGAAGCTTTTCAAATATTCAAGGCCATTCAATTATAACTTATTGGAATTTTAGCACTCCATTTTCATTCCAGAAAATGGAATTTACACAAAAAATAAGACATTATTTTCAATTTGTTTTTTCATCATTTTTCCATGAAATTTTCCAAATTTTTAGCTTTAAGAATCTTAGTGGGAATTGAAAAGGTCCCAAAAAATATTTGGGGATTTTTAGGATCAATTATTTATCAAAAAATAATCAATGCATCTACAACAATAATGCAAAGTGTCTGTTTTGGGGTGCATTTGGAAGCCATTTCTGATACTATGTTGATTCTTTTTATGGACAGAATGAGTTTATAGCTTTGAAATGCACTCCAAATGAATTTTTTTTAAAATATTTTTTGGACCTTGTTTTAACCCTCAAATGTCTAACCTCAAAATACCATCTTTATACCTCTTTTTGGGGTAGGTCCACATTATTGGGATCTTCTATACAAATAATCTGATATTAAATAAGAGTTTAAATGATTTCCTGCCTCCTCCTCACCTCTTGGGGCTTTCCAATCCTCTCCTCAACCACAAAATCACCTGTCAAAATCCAGAATCCACTCCACACCACACCAATCATCACAACTCAACACCAATCAGCCAATCACACATCACTACTCAACACAAATCAACCAATCAAATTCAAAACCCCACCTCAATTCAATCAACCCCCCTGAATCAAAAACTTCAATTTAAAATAAAAAAATCACTCCTCAACAACATAAGTCTTCATAAAAAAAACCATCTCAAAATCAAACTCCCAAACAAAATATGTCTGAACAACACATCAAACCAATTTTACTATCTGCCTCTGCTTCTCCTTCTTCTGCTCTACTTTCTGCCTCTTCTAATTCTACTTCTACTGCTTCAACTGATTTAGATCACACCCATGATTCCACCCCTTTGGCTCCTCCACCTGAATTATCACATCATTCCTAAGGGGCACTTGTGGATGCTGTTCAAGAGTAGGCTAAATACCATAGATATGCCATTTCCACCAAAGTCTCCAATACTAAGGAGAAAAAATAGGCTTACCAATTTGAAAAATCTGGGGAATATAATGTCACGCTTCGCACTTAAGGATTATTCTCTTCACCACTTTGACACGTCCTCTCTTCAGTACAATCTACCTCAGTCTAAAAGCGTGACACAAATAAAAGCACAACATCAATGGTGCAATCCGCTATTTCCTCTGGCTCGCGCTGACCTTCCAATCTTGGCGACCAACTCAGTATATACATGCAAACTTCGCGGTTAACTCCATACCGGTCGGCCATCCATTATGAGATCCAATCTCCTTCCCTGGCCAATCAACAGCCTTGGACTTCCATCTTTGGTCATGCACTGTTTGTTAGTGTTGGAATTATGGCAACCAAGTGTCCTCATTCTCCTTTTGATTTAAATATAAAATAAATTACTAAATAAAATACTATAAAAAAAATATATAAGACTGTTCTCCGGTATTATGGGCATCATAAAAGTAGCTTGTTATGATCAAATTGTCTCTCATGTCTCTAATCAGTTGTCCCTCCTACTGTTGAATATTTCTAGGTTAAGTCATGATTAAGTCTGAAAGAATGCTAGTTCAAGTAGTCTGATTTTCCATTACTGATCAAACTCTTGTAGTCATAGAACCCTGAGTCACTAGTTCTTTTAATGGACTTGTTATCTCTAAGAACCTTCTTTCTTATCTTTATCTTTCTTAATTTTAATTTTTGTTGAATCACCAAATCAGCTTGAATTAATGCCTCAGTTTTATTGTACTTGTCACTCTTCTTTTGATAGCTTTTATGTCCTGGCTTATGGCCTGTTGTGTCTCTGCCTTGTTTCATACTGTCTTTCACTGATTATGTGACAGTTCTTTGGTTGCTTCTCATTCATTATTCATTATACTTGTTATTGTTAAAACCACATTTTGATCATGTTGATTATGGCTTGTATTTACTATTTAAATCCTGCCAACTTCAACTGAAATATCATCATCCGTTCTTACTCACCTTGAACTTGAGTGCCCCCCTTGACTCTCTGATCCACTCCTCTTGGCGACACAAGATTCCTCCTCCTCATCCTCTCACTCAAATCTGACCGGAGCATTCTGCTGAATTTTTAACACGATTAACAGTCAAAACTCCCCTCCATTGAACCATCTCCTTTATCTGCTCTTGTGATCCCCTTCATGACTGTGCACTCTTTTGGTCATACTGTTTTCATCTTTCTTGATTTTGATTGCATTATCTTGATTGCCTTCAACCACTCGCCATCTTATCAATCTCGCACTCAGGTTGATCAATACTGCCATCATTATCCCTTACCATTATGATTGTTTCCTTCTACTTTGATAAACCTGCCAATTTGATCCTCCTCCTTCTTCTTCTTTTGCCTCCATCGTGTTCATTCAATCAATCTTGCCCTTTGCAATTGCTCTTGGTCCATCCTCCCTTTCAAATTCTCCTGGCTTGTTCAATCGATCGATCTCCGTGCCCCCACATTCTTGCTTGCTCAATCAATCCAGCTCTTGTTGTTCACCTTGCTCTCAGCATCAATTACCGTCTCCCTCAAGCCATGTTCACCTCCTTGGCTCAATCACCACCATCTTGGTCCCCTCCTAACTCATCCGCGTATCAAACCCTGCTCACTCTGTTGCGCGCTCTTGTTGTTACTTTTACTCTGGACCTTATCAATGTCAATCCCTTGATTTTGGGATCTTGCTCTACTCCAACTCAAACCTCATTTTTTGACCGCGCGTCATCTCCTGAGCAATTGGCTGACTTTTCAAGATTGATCTCTCGCCTCCACACCTCAGCTCGCTCAAACCCATCTCTGTTCCGCCGCTTCCTCTCCAACATTCACCCAAATCGCCCGCCTTGCTCCATTTGGACAACCCATCAAGTTACAAACCTTGATTTTGACCGCGCGCCATCTCCCGGTGTGGAAACTTAAGAAGAGTTACCTTTGCAAGTTGTCCTGAGTTCCGGAAGTTATTGGTCTAGCCTCTGTAAGATGATTGGGCGCGATGAGTTTTAAGAAGAGAGAGTGATGATATGATGAAATTCCTTCCTTCCAATTCCGTAAGGTGATGATGATCCTCCCCAACCCGGAGTTGAGGGTGAGGTCTTGAGTCCCCCCCCTCAACCCTAGCCTAAGTACAACCACAAACAACAAGAACAAGTGATGAAATACAACCCTAAGCCGCAGAACCCTAGCCCGACCCTATCCCTCCATCCCTCGCCATTACCCACGCCCTTTGGTATTAACGTAGCCCGGTTTGTCCTTCTCATGGCGCGGCCCTCCGCCGCGCCCTACTCGGAGCCCCCCATGTTTCCGTCTGCGCCTTCTGCGGATCCCGCGATCTGGGGGTTGGCCCACGCTTATGCCCACGCAGGCCTCCCCAGCGCGTATAGCCCATGATTGCCCCGCCCTTGCCTTCCGGACTAGCCACCCCCGAGCTTGGTTGGGCCGGCTCCATCACTTGGTCCGCTTCTTCTGGGCGGGTTGCCGTCCGGCGCCGCCTAAGGTAGGCCCGACCCATACCTTGTGCTGAGCCCCGCAGCCCCTACTGCTGAGCCCGCAGTGGCTGCTTCTGAGCCCGCAGCAGGCACTGCTGAGACCGCGCGCACGCCAGATGCTGAGCCCAACCTACCCAACTGCTGAGCGCGCAGCCCGCGACGCAGCTCTCGATCCGGGGTTATAAATACAACACCACATCCCCCCCCAAGTTGAGTTCTGTCCCCAGAGGTCCTTCCATCACCACCTTGCCCCTGCCGCACCTACCAAACCGCTTCCACCCCTAGCCGTCTTAGCCGCGCTCCTCCTCCGCTCCCCGCCATCGCCATGATCCCCTGCAATTACTGTGCCCGGAACAGGCTAGTCTGCACAATTGTCCCTGGTCAACGTGCCTGCGGTTCCTGCCGTCGCGGTCACCGCCGCTGCTCGCTGGGGGAGGGTATGCCACGCCCTCCACCCGCATCTGGCTCTCGTCGCCGGCTGCGCAAGAGGGCCCGTCCGGACTCGTTCGTGGTTTTGGACAATGACTTGGTCTTGGAGCACTCGTGGACTCCTCCTGGATTGCCCCCTGGCTGTCCCTCCCCAAGCTCGGACCGTGACTCCACCTCTCCATACCGTCGCGCTGGACCTCCCCGCAAGGAGAATTACACAAACTTTGCGGCGTTCCGGGCGGACCGGGTTCAAGTGACGCAAGGCGCAAGGGACCCGCGCCTTGATGAGATTCTCCGGCGTTGTGCCCCTGGTCCTCCTCCGGCTCCCGCTCCTCCGCCAGCTCCGGCTCCTCCAGCTCCGGCTCCCCCAGCCCCGGCTCCGAGCCCGACCCCTCCTCCGGCCTCCCATCACTTGTTGGACTCGGACAAGAGGCCCCCAACCCCGCAAGGCACCCCTCAACCGCCCGCGTCACCCATCGTTATCCCGTTGTCGCCTCCTCTCAGTCTGAGCGGTCCAGATGGTCCCCCGGAGGCTGCCTTCTCCCCGGTCCCGCCTTCCCCCAACCCGCCCAATATTCCGGACATTCCTGTCCTCCCGGCTCTCCCGCTTGCAAGGTTCAATGCAATGGCGGACGACGCGGACGGGCTACTCCGGCGATTCCTGGCGGTCCCTCAAGCCCACACCACTGATGACCATCAGGAACTCTTGGCGGCCTTCTGAACCCTGGTCGCGGCGGCTCGCGCGGACGCGGAGGATATGATGAGGACCCGCTTGACATAGACGGATTGCCCCCCCTTTTCCTATTATTATTTATTTGTTTTGTTTTGTTTTGTTTTTTTTTTTTTTTTCATAGTTCCTATTCCGCGCCCTTTTGCAAAGAAAGACTTTTGCCACGCCATCTTGTGAGAGCCTTGATAGAATTCCGCGTACGCGTGTTATGAGTGAGAGTGAGATTGAGAATGAGAGCAAGGTTGAGAATGAGACAAAATTGAGATCCGCGCCCCGCCCGTGCACTGAGCCAATGAAGTTTTCCGGAAGGTACCTGGTCCGCCCCAGCCAAACTGCCACACAGTTCCCTGACACCGTAAGCCCAGCCTCCTCAATACGGAACAAGATCCGCTCCAACGTCCTTGCGTATTCCCAGACGAAGCGGCGAATCCTTGGGGCTTCCTCCAACAGCGCGCCCCCGTAGTCCGTCTTCGGCCCCTTGATCCCCGCATTGTCAATGAAGATCAGAGCCCCCTCCGGGATGTTGTCCCGTAGTATCCATGTCATCTGAGCCTGGTAAACTGCCACCAAGTTCGTTGCGCCCAGCGGCAGCCGCCTCAACTGCATTCTTCCCAGCCCTGTTTTGAACGCGGTCAACGGCTGCGAATTGGGGTGGAGCTCCCGCTGATTGTACCCCCCATCACATCGACCAGTCCGTAACACGCGCCCCCTGCCATTGATTCCAAGAACTCGTCCACCCGCGGCAGCAATCCCGCGTCCCGGATGGTGAATGAATTCAGCCGCTGCAGGTCATGGACGATCCTCAGCGACTTCCCGTTCTGTTTAACGACCGCAAAGATTGGGCTAGAGTAGCTCAATGTGGACTGCTCGTACAAACCCGTTCTAACGCGCTCCTGAACCAGCTCCAGAAAGGGCTCCCGTACAGTCCAAGGGATCGGAATTGGCTTGATTTGCCAGGGTTTGTGTGGCACCGTGGGGATTACGTAGGGGTCACCAATCTCTCTTTTCAACAATCCGCGCTCGTCCGGCCCAAAGGCAAGGGCCTTCTTGCGAAGCACCAATACAGATGCCAGCAAATCCTTCTCCTCCGCACTCAACCACCCTGCCGGCCCAAAGTTAAGCGCCTCAATCCTTTCATCCTTGATCCGGGCCGACCGGGTTACCCACCCCAACGTCTTCAATGGACTTACCCAGGGATCCCGAGACCAGATGATTGGTCTCAGGGGCCTGTTCAGCCCCTGCGGCATTGGTTTGTTCCGAGGCCGGACCTTTTGCGCCACAGGCTTATACCGCCCCGCGTTACACCTAACCATCCACACGCGCCCGTCGTCGTCGTCATGGACCCTGGAAACAATCAAACTTTGGCTTTTGCCTTTGCTCAGGAGCGTGGAACTATGGTAGGGTTTTTGAAACGCGGTAACTCCCGGTGACGCATACCAAGGAAAAGAACTTACTTCTGCCGCCCGCGCCCTCGGCGCGCTTCCCTCCCCCCCTTAATCCTCCCTAGTTGGCCGCCCGCGCGAGACCGGAGCCTGTCCCGCGCGGTTGCCGCGGTCGACTAGGCCAAATCCCCCGTGAGGCAGCCCTTGCAGCCATTCCCCCCGTTCGATTCCGTCTCCTCGCCAGCCGCCGCCAACCACACCCACTTCCCTTTCCCGTGGTTGGAGATCGTCGTCTCGAACTTGGCCCCGGACGCGTCCTCTACCGTCAGCGCCTCCATCCCTTCCTCCTCGTTGAACGCCATCCAGGCCCGGAACACAAAAATAAACGGTTGACCCAAAATCACGTCGCCGCACTCGACTGAAAGGAATGACAGCGGCTTCTGGACCTTTGCAACCTCCACCTCCTCTCCTTCCACCACCCCGTCCACCCAACACTCTCCACCGTTGAGCGCCCGCAATCCCATGGCGCACTTCCTCCGGACCAACCCCAACTCGTCCACCAATTTCGACGGGAGCAAGTTAACCATTGACCCGCTGTCCACCATCGCCCACACCTTCCGATCCGCGATCTTCATCAAGACGTAGGCAAGCGGGACTGACACGGCCTTGGGTGGGCACAACTCGCGTTCCCCCCCTTCCTCCGCCGCGTTCACGCGCTGCACCATTGCCGGAACCCTGCCGCGCCTGTACTCCCTTAACGCCTGCACCATCTCTTTGACAACCACCGGAGAGACCGCGGCCAGCTCCCGTAGCGTGAGAGGAACCGGCATCTTGCTCCCCATCACCCGCCGCACCACTTCCGCGGCCTTCCTTCTCCCTCCGGAGCCGGCCAACGGCGTGTCGCCCGGCTGTCCTTGCGCACCAGTCTTTGGGGCTTGAGTTGTCAGCCGCTCCTTCACATCTACCTCCATCTTCCCTGACAAGATTTGCTCATCCACCGCCAATGCCCTAACCTCCGCCTCCGCTCGGGTGTCGCTTGTTCCCGGCCAGACCCCCAGATGTGGAAAATTAAGAAGAGTTAACTTCGCAAGTTGTCCTGAGTTCCGGAAGTTATTGGTCTAGCGTCTGTAAGATGATTGGGCGCAATGAGTTTTAAGAAGAGAGAGTGATGATATGATGAAATTCCTTCCTTCCAATTCCGTAAGGTGATGATGATCCTCCCCAACCCGGAGTTGAGGGTGAGGTCTTGAGTCCCCCCCCTCAACCCTAGCCTAAGTAAAACCACAAACAACAAGAACAAGTGATGAAATACAACCCTAAGCCGCAGAACCCTAGCCCAACCCTATCCCTCCATCCCTTGCCATTACCCGTGCCCTTTGGTATTAAAGTAGCCCGGTTCGTCCTTCTCATGGCGCGGCCCTCCGCCGCGCCCTACTCAGAGCCCCCCGTGTTTCCGTCTGCGCTGTCTGCGGATCCCGTGATCCGCGGGTCGGCCCAGGCTTATGCCCGCGCGGGCCTTTCCAGCGCGTATAGCCCATGATTTCCCCGCCCTTGCCTTCTGGACTAGCCACCCGCAAGCTTGGTCGGGCCGGCTCCATCACTTGGTCCGCTTCTTCTGGGCGGGTCGTGGTCCGGCGCCGCCTAAGGTAGGCCCGACCAATACCTGGTGCTGAGCCCCGCAGCCCCTACTGCTGAGCCCGCAGCGGCTGCTGCTGAGCCCGCAGCAGGCACTGCTGAGACCGCGCGCACGCCAGATGCTGAGACCGACCTACCCAACTGCTGAGCGCGCAGCCCGCGACACAGCTCTTGATCCGGGGTTATAAATACGACACCACACCGGTCACAATTGTCAGTCTCCAATTCCGCAATCACTTAGCAACCGCTCACTACACCATTGTCAGCTGGATCAAGAGTTCTTTCGGTCACTAGTTGGGGAGGGGTGTTGGAATTATGGCAACTAAGTGTCCTCATTCTCCTTTTGATTTAAATATAAAATAAATTACTAAATAAAATAATATAAAACAATATATATATAAGACTGTTCTCTGGTATTATGGGCATCATAAAAGTAGCTTGTTATGATCAAATTGTCTCTCATGTCTCTAATCAGTTGTCCCTCCTACTGTTGAATATTTCTAGGTTAAGTCATGATTAAGTCTGAAAGAATGCTAGTTCAAGTAGTCTGATTTTCCATTACTGATCAAAATCTTGTAGTCATAGAACCCTGAGTCACTGGTTCTTTTAATGGACTTCTTATCTCTAAGAACCTCCTTTCTTATCTTGATCTTTCTTAATTTTAATGTTTGTTGAATCACCAAATCAACTTGAATTAACGCCTCAGTTGTATTGTACTTGTCACTCTTCTTTTGATAGCTTTTATGTCCTGGCTTATGGCCTGTTGTGTCTCTGCCTTGTTGCATACTGTCTTTCACTGATTATGTGACAGTTCTTTGGTTGCTTCTCATTCATTATTCATTATACTTGTTATTGTTAAAACCAAATTTTGATCATGTTGATTATGGCTTGTATTTACTATTCAAATCCTGCCAACTTCAACTGAAATATCATCATCCGTTCTTACTCACCTTGAACTTGAGTGCCCCCCTTGACTCTCTGATCCGCTACTCTTGGAAACACAAGATTCCTCCTTCTCATCCTCTCACTCAAATCTGACCGGAGCATTCTGCTGAATTTTGAACAGTTAGTTTGCATCTACGTCTAACTAAGCCATCATTACTGTACAGTACGCAATTGGAATAGTACCTACCCTGCACCCACTATTACTTCTCATTTGCATTACCTTCAAAGTCACTCGCTTCTGTCCCAATTTGTCATACAATTGCACGCTCAGATTCTATTGTCTTGCACTTACGCTAAGACCTTGGATCTATACCACTGCTTCATTTCCTATCCCGTTCCTGTCATTCATTGCCTCACCGCTTCAACTGTAGTTAGCTCATCACCAGGTTGTATCTAGTCACTTTGGATTACCTTATAAGGGCTATCCCCTTGCCTGATGATTGTCTCCTCAGTTAGTTAATTTCATACGTTCTCGCATTTTGCTACAACCTAGTTATCACATTGGACTCAGGTTGGGTTTGCTTCTTTGGAACACATTCCATTCCTCTCACCGTTTGTTGAGTGGCAAAACCAAGTTTGCACTTTGCAACTGGGTCTTGCTATTTGCACTTGCCCTTGCACTTGGCATTCCTTTGCGCTCACAATCATCTAAGAATTGCCCTATAGTACGTGGGGTGGTCGTGTGAAAGTAAATTAACTAACTCAACTCATCTATTGTAGCCTGCCAACCTATAGTAGACTTCTTCTTTTCAATGTCACGTACTTGCTCAACCAGGAAGGCTTCCCTTGCCCCTTACAATGATGAGATTCATTGGGTAGGGAGAACCAGCGCTCCATGGGCCCAACAACCCTTAGATCCAGTTCCTCCTTCTTAATTGCCATCTGTGGAACCTCTCGATGATCCTTGGGCTCCTCCACGGGATGCTCCAATGGACCCTCTCGCTGAATTTGCAGACTCCAACGATTCTTCCGATGAAACCTTGACTCGTGGTAGACCAGGGGTTCGCACTACTGCTCCCGAGCCCAATGCTCCAACCCTGCTTTTGACATTGATCCAGGCCCTCACTCATGGTGCCCAGCGATCTAGTCCAAGCACTCCTAGCTTTGGCACTCCGGGCATGAAACAACCCAATCACTTTACGGGAGAACACCCTCATAAGCTTAGATCCTACCTGCATTCTTGTAAAATCATCTTTTCAAACAACTCCAACAATTTCCCTTCCGATAGACATAAAGTTATGTATGCTTCGTCCTTCTTAGGAGGTAGAGCCTTGCAGTGGTTCAAACCATACCTCAAACTTTTGTCCAACAACAGTCCCACTTTTATTCTCAACAACTGGGACAGGTTTGAGAAACAACTGTTCACCCTGTTTGGCGATCCCAATGAAGTTTGAAACGCCAAATACAAACTTAATAGTTTAGTTATGAAGGAGAATAGTAGAGCTTCCGTTTATATTTCTCATTTTCAAACCATGCAGTCTTGTATCCAGTGGAACAAGGCCGCTCTTCTATTCCATTTCCAAAAGGGTCTACCGACACACTTAATCAAACAGCTCCCAGTTGGGGGTCATAAGACAACCTTGCTTCAGCAGCTAATTGATTGAGTGATTGAGCTTGATAATGGCTATCATGACAAGAATCTCTCTTGGCAAAACAACCATGGACCGTCCACCTTGGCTCCAAGGGTGGACAACTCCTTGAAGCAAAACACAAGGAAACCAAAACCATCCAAACCAACCCCAACTTCAAACTTCAACTCAAAAGGGAAAGCAGTCGCCAAAACTCCAAAGTTCTTGGACAAAGAAACCGGGATGCTTCTAAGCAAGGAACGGCTGCAAAGGGAAAAGAACGGGCTGTGTATGTATTTTGGAGGAAAACATGATGTTGAAAGCTGTGCAAAGCGGTTAGCGCGTGAAGCGGCTAAGCAGTCAAAAAATTAGCTTGTAGTTTTTCTGATACTTGCAAGGAAAACTACAAATTATCTAAATCACCGCGAGTAAATCTTTGCACTTGCGAGTCACTAGGTGCTCCAAGTTTGAGATTTATCCTATTTCATTCCGACAACACTCCTTATCAAGTATTACTTGATTCTGGCACTAATGTTTCCTTCATCAGTGAATATTTTGCCACTTCCAAAAATCTTACGCGTTCCGAGATAGATAAATTTCCTATCTTTTAGTGAGTAGTGCGACTGAACAATCTTATTGGGTTTCCCAAAAGGCAAAATGGACCTTTGCATTTTCCAATTTCCCCAGCTTTGAATGGGATTTATTTGTCTTGGCTATACCCGGAATGGATGATACCATTCTAGGCCATGATTTCCTGGTTTACTGGAATCCAGATGTGAATTGGAAAGAAGGAGTAATTAACCTTTGAACCTTGCACCCCCAGAACGCTAACCTTTCTGTAAATCAGGAATTAAACAGCCTACCTGACACTGTCATTGAGTTGGATGACACTTTTCCGCCAGGAGATTTGCAATATCCTGACCTTCATTCCCAAATTCCCTCTTCAGATTTAGGAGTTATTGCTTACCTATCCGGCTTACCTCTTTCCTGTTCCTTTGAAGAGAAACAGAAACCAACCAAACGGTGTATTTTGAACTCCCTAATCCTCTCGCACCATGCAAGCACCTCAAACCCAGTGCTTGAAGATGACAAGATTGAAGATTTAGAAATCATTCAAGAGTCTTTACCTTTGGTTTATCATGACTTTGCTGACGTCTTTTCAGCTGCAAAAGCAGATAAACTGCCTCCATCCCGTCCTTACAATCACAAGATTGAACTTACTGGACCACCTCCGGCACCAGGACCAGTCTTCTCTCTCTTGACGCAAGAATCAATTGCGCTTCAAGACTACATTGCGGAAAATGTAGCCAAAGGATTTCTTCTACCAAGCAATTCAAACACTGGTTCACCTGTCCTATTTGTTCCAAAAAAGGACGGTGGACTTTGCCTTTGTGTTGACTACAGGAAACTGAACCAATCTCTGAAGAAAGCGTTCACCACTGCTCCGATACTTGCTCACTTCAACAAGCTAGCTCACAGTATTGTCAAAACAGACGCAAGCAACTATGCGATTGCAGGAGTAATCTTGCAGTTTTCTTCCTCCACTTCTCTCTTTCATCCCGTAGCTTTTGAGTCTTGCAAGTTGCTTGCTGCAGAGCTTAACTATGAGATTCATGACAAGGAACTTCTTGCAATCGTTTATTGCTTGAAAAAATGGTGTTCATACCTTTTGAGCCTTGGGGAATCCTTTGAGGTTTTGACTGATCATAATTCTTTGAAGTATTTCATGAGCTCAAAAGTCCTCACACGTAGACAGGAACAATGGGCCAAATACCACTCCAAGTTCCACTTTACAATCACGTACCGTCCTGGGAAACAAGCGGTAGTTCCTGATGCTTTATCATGTGGGGACGATGTTTACCCAGGGGGGGGAGCACCTTTGCCGAAAACAACCCTGAAAACATTAGGACACTCTTCTCAACCCAATATGCCCAACTCAGTTCAATCATTGCTCGCTTACAAGATTTGGCTTCAAAACTCCGACAAGCTCAACACGACAAACCCAAGTGCATTGAACTTTGCAAAAGTGCAAACTTATTAGATAGTAGTTACAGTATTGATGATAATGACTTTTTAGTTTATGATAATTGTAAATTAGTACCAGATAATTCTTGCATTAAGTTAGATATCTTTGAGTCACGGCACAATTCTCCGCTTGCTGGTCATCATGGGCAGGATAAAACCTACCAATTGATTGCAAAAGACTTCTACTGGCCTGGTATGACCAAAGAAGTAAAAGACTATGTTAGCGCGTGCTATGATTGCAATTGTAACAAGTACTCAAAACACCAGAAGTATGGGCTGCTCCAGCCACTTCCAATTCCGCCTTGTCCTTGGCACTTGCTGTCTATGGATTTCATCTCTCAATTACCTTCTTCTAGTGGATATGATGCTATTCTAGTAATAGTAGATCGCTTCTCAAAGATGGCTTTATTTTTACGCAGTAATGTGACGGCCTCTTCAGAAGACTTAGCTAAATTGTTCATAGAATATGTATTTTCAAAACATGGCCTCCCTGATAATATAGTTAGTGATTGTGGATCTCTGTTTGTCTCAAGCTTCTGGACCTTGCTATGCCAACATTTGAAGATCACTCGCAATTTATCAAAGGCTTACCACCCGGAAACGGATGGGCAAACCAAGCAAGTTAATCAGATTCTCAAACAATATCTTTGAATGTATGTTGCCTATCAACAAGACGACTGGTTGCAATGGCTCCCACTAGCCAAATTTGCCTACAACAACTCCACTCATTCTTCCACCAAACAGTCGCCCTTCCAAACTCTTTATGGTAGAAACCCAACTTTCTCTTCCCTTCACGTAGCACCTTCTCAACCTGCTACCAATTACCTTGAACAAATTCAATCCCTTCAATTGCAACTTCAAACCAACCTCGAAGAAGCAAACCAGCGCTATAAGGAGCAAGCAGACCGATCTTGCACTTTGGCTCCAACCTTTGCAGTAGGAGATCAAGTATGGCTTGATGCTTGCAACATTTTCAGCACTTGCCCAACTGGCAAAATCTCCAAAAGAAAGCTTGGCCCCTTTAAAGTAGAATCAGTCATCTCCCCTAACGCCTTTAAACTTACTTTACCTGCAAAATGGCAAGGTATCCACCCGGTCTTTCATGTGTCTCTCCTAGAGCCAGCTCGAGTCCTATACCCAGGCAAGACTCATCCCCCTCCTGAACCAGTCACTGTCCTCAATCATCAAGAGTGGGAAGTAAGCCCTATTATGGATTCCAGGTTACGCAAAGGAAAACTTCAATACCTCGTTGAATGGTCTGGCTTCCAGTCCGACAAAGATTGCACCTTGTGGGAACCAGCCCATCACCTTTGCAATTCACCCAATCTGATTCAAGACTTCCATGCGAGCTACCCTTGCAAACCTTGACAATCATGATTCTTTCCCATCCAATACCATTCCATTCCAAATTTCATCCCATCCAATCCCATTTCATTCCATTCCACATTTTATCTTACTCAATCCCATTTCATCTCATATTCCATCTCATCCAAACCCATTTTATTTTACACCATCATCCCATCAGTTAATTCCTCCAGTGTTATTCTTTTTCTCATTTTCCTTTCATTTCTACTAAATAAAAAACTTCATTCCTTATTATTAAAAAAAAATAATAATAATATTTCTATTTAAAATAATGAAAAAAAAGAAAATATATATTTTTAATTACAAATTCTCTTTTATTTCTTTCTCCGCATCCTCCCAATTTGCCGTCAATTCCGCAACCATGGATCAAAAACAATCCAGGTCTTCATTGTTGATCAATGCGGACATTCTTCGGAGAACAAGCACTTCCGTTACAATGTGCCTCTCAAAGATCTCCTTGCACCTTGCAACCCGAGCTTGCTTTGGCCAAGCATTCCATCCGCCTTCCTCCAAGAGCTCTTCATAGGCTCTCTTCCTTTGGCCACCCAACGTGCCTTCCCCAATATCGTCCGTCAGGCGCCTTGCATCCGTTTCAATTGGCCCTACAAATTGCACCGGATCCGCTTTGCCTTGGCCCTCCATTCCTTCTGTCCCATCCACTCCATCCCTTCCATCTCCTTCATTCCCTTCTTCTAATTCACCCGCTCCATTTTTGTTTTCTCCACTTCTGTTCCCTCCATTTCCCGCTTCTCCTTCCGCTTTGTTTTCTTCCTCCTACCTTGCTTCCTTGGCTATAATTCCTACCAGTTCCGCACCAGACACTTTGCCTCGCACCTTGGCATTCATCTGGGGCCCCAGGAGTTCAGTGGGCGGTCCCCAGTAAGGTGGTGGTGGTGGTGGTGTGTTGGTAGTATATCTTTGAAAACGGGGCAACACTAGCAAAACAAGCAAACAATTAGTTACTATTTCAAGTTCATTAGTCAGTTCAGATTAGTACTCACCAGGAACTCAAGTCCCCAAGTATTTGATCTCCGGCAACGGTGGTATCTCATAATTAACCCTTGACGTGGACCTACAACTTTGCATCTCCCTCGATGATTCCAAAGGACCCTCAACAGTCAACTCAACATTTATAGGGAAATTGCATGCCACTTTGCAAAGGCGAAATTGCTTGCACTTGCCTCAAAGGCCTCAAACGGCAGTACTAGGAATACATCACTTGTTGCAGCGAATACAGTTTTTGCAACGGCGGGACAACAATGACAACATTTTTATAAAAATTATGAATCTATTTGGTAATAAATTAAATAACGTATAAGGGTATACAGTGATAATTAACGACCTGAAATCAATGGGAAAATTTATCTGAACGCTTGCAGGAGCTCGCATCTTTATACCCGGGCAACTGTCATGCTTCACACTTAGGGATTATTGTCTTCATCACTTTGACATGTCCTCTCCTCAGTACCATCTACCTCAGTCTAAAAGCGTGACACAAATAAAGCACAACATCAATGGTGCAATCCGCTACTTCCTCTGGCTTGCATTGACCTTCCAATCTCGGCAACCAACTCAGTATATACTTGCAAACTTCGCGGTTAACTCCATACCGGTTGGCCATCCATTATGAGATCCAATCTCCTTCCCTGGCCAATCAACAGCCTCAGACTTCCATCTTTGGTCATGCATTGTCGTTAGTTTGCATCTACGTCTAACTAAGCCATCAATACTGTATAGTTTGCAATTGGACTAGTCCCTACCCTGCATACACTATTACCTCTTATTCGCATTAACTTCAACGTCACTTGCTCTTGTCCCAAATCGTCATGCAATTGTAGGCTCAGATTCTATTGTCTTGCACTTACGCTAAGACCTTGGTCTATACCACTGCTTCATTTCCTATCCCGTTCCTGTCATTCATTGCCTCACCGCTGTGGTGCCCCATCTTGGACACCCTGGCCGCCTGAAGACCTCAATTCATAAACTGTTGCGCAAACGTACCGCCCGGCTGAACAACTTATCCTCAGGCCCATCCAACTATTATTTACCCGCGCGCGCGCCGCGCCGCGCTTCCATTATCCGCGTCGCGCGCCGCGTCGCGCGCCGCGCCGCGCCGCGCTCCTTTCATCCGCGCGCGTCGCGCGTCCTTTATCCGTGTTGCTTCTCATCTCCGCCGTTGTTATAGAACGTCCTCATCTTTGTTTGTTGCGTGTCTTCATCTTTGTCGTTGCGCCTCCCAATCTCCTCATTGCTACCGTCGCGCGGCACTCATCCATGATCTACTGAATCCATCCCGACCGCGCCCGCAAGCATTTGGCAGATCCTCGACCAATGCGAGTGACCACATGGTTGCCTTCCCTTTTCCGCTCTATTTGTAGAATCCGTTGTATATAGTCTAACAGGGCCTCCTGCCCATATAAGGAGGGGCTCTCCCCTGCCTTTTGGCCAAGCATCAGATCATTCTATCATCCGGGCATCCCAGCATTCCAGTATCCCATCATCATAAGCAATTTATCCGTGGGCATCCTTCCCCACTTATCTGAGCAAATTATCCGGGTATATCTATGATTGCCCCTTGATCCTTTGAGCCTCCATACTCAAACTCAGTCCTTTGTGACCTTGATCCTTATCACCAACCAATAGCCTTGCTTGTTGAAGAAGAATTCCTGTCTGCCTGAATTCTTGAGTGTGTTATACCACTCTGATCCCTTTTTCCGACCATACTGGTCTTGATCTCTCCTTGATCATCTTTCTGGAGCCAATCACGTTTGATTGAAGAGGTTTTATTAAGCTTAAAACCTGGAGTGTTATACCTCCCTTCTTCTTTGAGGTTGAATTTCGCCACACTATTCTTGAGTTCCTTGAGAAGTGTTGGGATATTCTTGCTCAAATTCGTTATTGATTTGCTTCTAGAGCTCCATAAACAAATTGCTTTTGTTTTTTTCAGCTTCCCACAGTTATCTGGTACCCTTCAAGCGCTTGATTGCGGAGAGTTGGGCAGGTTCATTGAGAACCTGGAGGTTGGTTGGGATTGAGTTGATCTTTCCTAATCAGCTGCTGACGACCAGAGTTATTAGCTTGTGGGCGTTGTTACTTACAACTGCCTTGTTCTATTGAACTCTGAACAAACCTTGACTTATTTGTTCAAGTCTTTCCCTGCACCATCTTGTCTCAGATAGTGTTGTTTCCATCGCTACCGACAACTCTTATCCTCTTCTCTTAGTTTGATTTCTCATCCATAAGGTTCTGGACCTTGATTCCGGTTACATTAAAATATTATTGTAACTCCTAGGAGGGCAGCCTAAACAGCACCTTTCCCCTTCACAGAACTGCCACGGCTTAGCACCGTTTGGAGTCTTACATTTGGTCCCCCGGGCCGGGATCGAACCAGCAACCTTGGGATTTACAGTCCCAACTTGAAGAATCAACTCCGAAATCTTATCCAATTTCTCTTTCTTTTTCTGTTTGTTCTTTTTTCCGATCCGTGGAGGCAACTTGGTCTAGAAGTAAGTCCTCCCAATTTGTGCACCGCTCGGGCAAGATACTTGTTGTTTTTGGCGAAACCCTACTCTTGCCACACTCGTGAGCCACTTTGGAAATCTGCTCTTTGGACCCCCTAGGAACTCTGTTATTCAATATGGCATCTCCCGCTACTCCAACCGCCTCTGTTTGACCTAAGATGGTAAAGATCAAACCCCAGAACAAGAACTTAGGCTTCAACGGTACAAATGTTGAGCGATTCTTGGACTCCTACAAAATGGCTGCTGAAGTAGATGGAGCTAGTGAATTCGATATGGCTTATCAGTTGCGATTCTTTATCTCCTCAGATGAAGTTATGGAGGTAATCAAGTCTTTTGAGGGATTTGAATCCCACAACTGGACGCTTCTCAGGGAGGCTATGTTGGCATACTGGGGTAAAATTGATGTGGCTAGGTTTACTCTGCAGGATTTGGACGCTCTGGTTTCTCAGTGGATCTCCAATGGTGGTATTTCTTCAGCCTTTGACTATCAGATTTTTAGAAAGTCTTGGGATCCCATTCAAAACTATCTTATCCAAAACGATCACATTGACACAGTGGACGAAATTCGAGCAAAGTTCTTCCAATCTTTTTTGTTGGCTGTGCAGGAAAGGATTAAAGAAGAACTGGTCAAATCTGGATCCATGATTACTACCAGGGATAATCGATTCAAGCTCCCTGTTTTTCTCACCCTTAGGAGTACTGTGGATAAAGTCATGAAAGGTCAAACTGCTCTTACCTTTGAAAAGCCTAGAACTACTGAACCAGTCCATGCTCCTTCTTTCAAAGAGTCAAACGATATTATGATTAAAATGGAGGCAGATCGTAGGCCTAAAGCAGATCCTAATTCCAATCAAGAACCTACTACTATAGATGAAATCACCAAGTTACTTAGAGCCTTTGAGAACAAAATAGATCAAAAGATTTCTTTGCTAGCTACTCCTAAAACTCCTTCTTCTGTCCCCAAATCAACTCTGGTCTGTTACTACTGTCATAGGGAAGGCCATGGAACCGGACGATGTCAAGAACTTCAGAAGGACTTAAAGGAAAAGTTGGTAGAGCAGAGGGGAAACAATTACTTCCTCCCTAATGGTGCCCTAATCCCTTTTGACTCGTCTCGTCCTATCCGACATGTGGTGGCCTCTTACCAGCCATCACCTCCTGTGAAAGCATCTCTTGCTTCCTTTGAATTTCGATCATCCTGTGGTACCCTCCAACCTTGGTATCCTCCAGCTATTTCTTCCTCTAGTCTTGCTGGGAATACTTATCAATCTTATCCAGCCAGGAAACAACATGAGGAACCTAAACCTCATAAGGCTCCTTCCTTGCCAACTTCAATCCTTTGAAAACCCGTTAAACGTCGATCAACACTTGAGCCTCCTTCCTCTGATGTAGAAGACATGGAGGTGGAAAAGGAACCACTCATGGAAAGGTTCCCAGATCACCCTGATCCTTCTCCCTCACCTCAACCTTCTAATCCTATCTTAGATTCTGCGTCACCTGAATTTCCTCCCCCCACCCAGCCCAAAGTTCGATTTGAAAGAGGCATCTCCAAGGATCACCCCAATGCTGTGGAGGGAGTATTAAAGAAAATTTCTGATCTCAAAATTCCTGATCTATCTGTGGCTGAACTCCTATTGATCTCTCCATCTGTTGCTGAAGGAATGAAGAAATGGGTCTCTTGTCGACGTGTGGAAATTGGCCCTGAAGAACTCAAAGTCTCCTCTGGCACTTTAATGGAGGACTCTGGTGGAACCAGTCCTTCTATAGAATCTAATCTTTATTCCTGTCCCCTTGGCTTTCTTCCTTGTTATCTTGGTGACTCAGCTAAAACTGTTTCTCCTCTTGTGGATTCTGGATCTCAGCTTAACTTAATCTCGGATGCTATGGCCTGCAAACTCAAACTTAGTCCTAGGGTCAGCTTCAACTCTGCAGTATATGGGATAGGAAATCAAGCTTGTGAACTGGTTGGTATTGCTGAAGATGTACCGGTCAGGATTGGTCGAAATATCGTTGGAACCTGCCATTTTTGGATTACTCGTTTGGACAGTCCTATGATCTTGGGACGACCCTTCTTAATGGACTTTGGTGCAACCCTGATGTTTTCTGATCAAGTTGGGGAGAGAATTCTTCTCCCTGATGCTGATGGCAGAAAAATTGAAGTTCCTCTTTGCTCTTTGGATTCTGGTCGTTGGGAAAGAGATTTTCCTGGTCATTCTCCCAAATCATCTTTTGAGGGGAAGCAGAAGGATAAATCTAGTTCCTCTCATTTTTTAGGGGAATAGTTGATCCTACCAATGATTGTAGTTCTTTTCAGCCTCAGACTGCAACTCAAGGGTCAACTCCCATCCCTCAGGCTTATTTTTCATTCCTTTCATCATTCTCTTCTGAGCTCAAGAACATTAAAAAAAACAAAACATATCAAAATAGAAAAATCCAAAATATTTCTCCTCCCTCTCCTTCTCTCTCTGGATCTGTTGTGTCTTCTTTTCCTTCTACTTTTAAGTCTGATCAATCTTCTCTCAGTTCCGGTTCGAATCTCCGCAATGATTCTAAACTAGATCCGAATTGCAATTTCGTTTTTGGTGATTTTGGTATGAAGGAATATGGGCTGCAGTGGAGGCAATTTGGGGTACAAGTAAGTCCTCCCAATTGTGCACTGCCAGGGCAATCTTTTACCGTCATTGTCGAAACCCTACCTTGTGCCACACATGTGAGCAACGTACTATCTCCTGGTTCTCCTTTTATGGAAAAGGCACCCTTCAAGGATATTGCAGAACATCGGACTTGGAAGATGTTGGAACTTGGACTCAGCTTTCATAATCAAGTCTCTCTGGTCAACTCTTGGAGGAAACAAGAACTTCTCTCTTTTGCCACTAAGTATAAACCAGTTTCTAAAAAGATCCAACCAGTCAACCAGCCTATGCCTCTCAACCTCAATCCTCCCCTTATGCGTCCTCCTCTATCTCGCGATCCTTACTGTGGTCTTCCTCAATCTCTTACTGGTCCCTTTGTGCCTAATGGACGGGTCACTGAAGAACATCTGAAGGTGGTCAACTTTGGTCCAGATGGATGGCTTCTTCCTGATGAGTTAAATTTAATTAAAAATGTCTTATCTCTAAGAGAAAAATCTATTGCTTTCTGTGAAGAAGAGAGAGGTCTCTTGCGGGAATCCTATGTCCTCCCTTATATCATCCCTGTAGTTGAACACGATCCTTGGCAAAAGAAAAAGATCCCTATCCCTGCTGCTAAAGTTGACGAATTCATCAAGTTGGTCCGGGAACGAGTTCGAACTGGCCTGTATGAACAGTCAACTTTGAGTTACTCCATCCCCGTCTTCTGTGTCCTCAAGAGTAATGGTAAACTTAGAATAGTTCATGATCTTCAACCTCTTAATAAAGTTACTATTAAAGACTCTGGTATCCCTCCTGCTACTGAAGAATTTGTTGAATCCTTTGCGGGAAGAGCTTGCTATGGTCTAGGGGATATTATGGGTGGCTATGACAAACGATCCTTACATCCTATTTCTTGTCCTCTCACTACTTTCGACACTCCTCTTGGTTGATTTCAACTTACTCGATTGCCTCAAGGAGCCACCAACTCGGTTGCAGTCTATCAGGCTCAGATGATGTGGATCCTCCAGGATGAAATCCCTGATCATGCTGGTATCTTTATTGATGATGGCGGAATTAAAGGTCCAGTATCTGACTATGATAATGAGCTCTTACCTTGGCATTCAGGAATTCGTCGTTTTATCTGGGAATATGCTACTACCTTGGAGAGGATTCTGTTTCAAATCGAGGAATCTGGCCTTACTGTCTCTGGATCCAAATTGGCGGCTTGTGTCCCTGCTCTGGAAATTGTTGGTCATGTGGTCTGTAAGGAAGGAAGAAGGATGGCACCAGCCAAAGTCAACAAGATCATCTCTTGGCCTACCCCAACCAATCCAACTGAAGTTAGGGGCTTTCTAGGTGTTGTCACTTATGTTAGAATATTTATCCCATCTTTATCCAAAATCTGTGCACCCTTGCGTCGTCTAACCAGAAAAGATGCTGAATGGATTTGGACCCAAGATTGTGAATGTGCTTTCCAGCTACTCAAAAGGATAGTTGGTGAAGACATAGTTTTGAAAAAGATCTCTTATGGACCTGGAGCTGGCAAGATCAAGCTGGCTGTTGATTCTAGTTATCAATCTGTTGGGGCCGTCCTTACTCAGGAAAATGAAAATGGTTGGGACCGTCCTGCTCTTTATGAATCTTTGTTGTTTTCGGATGTAGAATCTAGATACTCCCAGCCCAAACTGGAACTCTGTGGTGTGGCTCGAATGATGAAGAAACTTCAAACCGTTCTCTGGGGCCAACATTTCGAATTGCAAGTTGATGATCAATCCATCATTGAAATGATCAACGCTCCCAGTCTTCCCAATGCTCCTATGACTCGTTGGGTGGCCTTTATCCAGCTTTTCTCTTTCGATATTGTTCACAGGCCTGGAAAATCTTTCACCATGCCTGACGGTTTATCTCGACGACCTCTTGGGGACAACGAATCTGATGTTGGAACCAATTTCAATGAAGAGGAAAATTTAATTCAACCTATTTTCTCTTTTTCTTCACAAAATTATTCTGGCTTTCAACAAGGCTTCTGGTTTAAATTAGAGCAGTACCTTTCAACTCTTCAAAAACCTCCTGATCTCTCTGCTAAGGAATTTCGATCTCTTAAACAAAAGTCTTCTAATTTTTTTGTTCAAGGCTCTAGACTTATGAAGAGGGGCAATCCTTGTGCTCTTATTGTTGTTACTATTCCCTCTAAACAAGATTCTATCCTTGAAAGTCTCCATGAAGGCCTTGGTCATTGTGGGGAAACTGAAACTTATCGACGATTATCCGAACAATTCTGGTGGCCATCTTTGAAGAAATCCGTCTCCCAATGGTGCAAGAGTTGTGAAGTTTGCCAAAAACGTGATCTTAGGCGCCCAGCCAAAATTCGTTATCCTACTGGGGAGTCCACTGTCTTTGGAAGGATTGCTATGGATGTGGTTCATATTAAGGCAGGTGGTGCTAAGTACCTCATTGTGGCTAGAGATGATTTTTCCGGATGGGTTGAAGCGAAATTTCTTAAGAACCTTAGCTCTGAATCAGTGGCAGCTTTCCTCTACGAGACCTGGACAATGCGTTATGGCCTGGCTCGATCTTACTCTACTGATGGTGGCTCTGAATTTGGGGGCAAGCTTGTTGAAATGATCTGATCCCTTCCTGGACAACATAGAGTTACTACTCCTTATTATCCTGAAGGCCAAGGCATGGTGGAACGAGGCCATGCCCCTTTGAAGGCTGCACTTGTTAAACTGGCTGGTGAAAGTGGCAAGAATTGTCGCAAATTCCTTCCTCTTGTTCTCTTTTCTGATCAAATCTCAACCAAAAGGACTACTGGCTACTCACCTTATGAAATCATCTTTGGTCAAAGAGCAGTCCTTCCTTTGGATCTGGAAATGGAATCTTTCTTGGGTATCTCTTGGGAAGAGGTGTCTTCAACCACTGATCTGTTAGTTGCTAGATCCAAGCAACTGGAGCAAAGTGAAGACGTTCGTGATGAAGCTTATCAAACGATGATGGAGGCCAGAGCAAAATCCGTCCAGTATTGGGAGGACAAGCACTCTAATCGAATCAGGGAGCCCTTGAACCCTGGTGACCTAGTTTTAGCTTATAATTGATCTTTGGAAACCCAGTGGGGCAAGCTTTTCTCTAATCGTTGGAATGGCCCTTATCGAGTGGTTCATCAAGTTAGAGGTGGATCTTATGTTTTGGAGGAGCTGGATGGTACTCGGTTGGCCAGAAGGTTCTCTGCTGATCGAGTCAAGAAGTTCCATTGTCGTGGGGGCAACTTATCTCAGAAGTAAGTCCTCCCAATTGTGCACCACCAGGGTCATTTGCTGCATTTTTGTTGTAAAACTCTACTGTATGCCACATATGTGAGCACCTGGGACGCCCTCCTTGTTCTATTCCTGCCGCTTCTAGGGTTCATTTGGAAGAATCAAGATATTTTCCTCAACTCTTCAGCCACTCTCAAGATCAAAATGGCCATTCTTTGGTTTCAATCATCTGCCTTTCCTGTCTTTTCTTTCTATGGCATCAAACTCGGGAGCAGACTAGGGACAGTCTGTAAGTTGGGGAGAGATGTGGTGCCCCATCTTGGACACCCTGGCCGCCTGAAGACCTCAATTCATAAACTGTTGCGCAAACGTACCGCCCGGCTGAACAACTTATCCTCAGGCCCATCCAACTATTATTTACCCGCGCGCGCGCGCCGCGCCGCGCTTCCATTATCCGCGCCGCGCTCCTTTCATCCGCGCGCGTCGCGCGTCCTTTATCCGTGTTGCTTCTCATCTCCGCCGTTGTTATAGAACGTCCTCATCTTTGTTTGTTGCGTGTCTTCATCTTTGTCGTTGCGCCTCCCAATCTCCTCATTGCTACCGTCGCGCGGCGCTCATCCATGATCTACTGAATCCATCCCGACCGCGCCCGCAAGCATTTGGCAGATCCTTGACCAACGCGAGTGACCACATGGTTGCCTTCCCTTTTCCGCTCTATTTGTAGAATCCGTTGTATATAGTCTAACAGGGCCTCCTTCCCATATAAGGAGGGGCTCTCCCCTGCCTTTTGGCCGAGCATCAGATCATCCTATCATCCGGGCATCCCAGCATTCCAGTATCCCATCATCATAAGCAATTTATCCGTGGGCATCCTTCCCCACTTATCTGAGCAAATTATCCGGGTATATCTATGATTGCCCCTTGATCCTTTGAGCCTCCATACTCAAACTCAGTCCTTTGTGACCTTGATCCTTATCACCAACCAATAGCCTTGCTTGTTGAAGAAGAATTCCTGTCTGCCTGAATTCTTGAGTGTGTTATACCACTCTGATCCCTTTTTCCGACCATACTGGTCTTGATCTCTCCTTGATCATCTTTCTGGAGCCAATCACGTTTGATTGAAGAGGTTTTATTAAGCTTAAAACCTGGAGTGTTATACCTCCCTTCTTCTTTGAGGTTGAATTTCGCCACACTATTCTTGAGTTCCTTGAGAAGTGTTGGGATATTCTTGCTCAAATTCGTTATTGATTTGCTTCTAGAGCTCCATAAACAAATTGCTTTTGTTTTTTTCAGCCTCCCACAGTTATCTGGTACCCTTCAAGCGCTTGATTGCGGAGAGTTGGGCAGGTTCATTGAGAACCTGGAGGTTGGTTGGGATTGAGTTGATCTTTCCTAATCAGCTGCTGACGACCAGAGTTATTAGCTTGTGGGCGTTGTTACTTACAACTGCCTTGTTCTATTGAACTCTGAACAAACCTTGACTTATTTGTTCAAGTCTTTCCCTGCACCATCTTGTCTCAGATAGTGTTGTTTCCATCGCTACCGACAACTCTTATCCTCTTCTCTTAGTTTGATTTCTCATCCATAAGGTTCTGGACCTTGATTCCGGTTACATTAAAATATTATTGTAACTCCTAGGAGGGCAGCCTAAACAGCACCTTTCCCCTCCACAGAACTGCCACGGCTTAGCACCGTTTGGAGTCTTACACCGCTTCAACTGTAGTTAGCTCATCACCAGGTTGTATCTAGTCACTTCGGATTACCTTATAAGGGCTATCCCCTTGCCTGATGATTGTCTCCTCAGTTAGTTAATTTCATACGTTCTCGCATTTTGCTACAACATAGTTATCACATTGGACTCAGGTTGGGTTTCCTTCTTTGGAATACATTCCATTCCTCTCACCGTGTGTTGAGTGGCAATAACCAAGTTTGCACTTTGCAACTGGGTCTTGCTATTCGCACTTGCCCTTGCACTTGGCATTCCTTTGCGCTCACAATCATCCAAGGATTGACCTATAGTACGTGGGGTGGTCGTGTGACATATAAGCCCAATTCAAAGATCAAAAGACTTTCATCAACCAGAAAAACAAACTGTCCCTTCAAATTCTCTGGAAATGTTTACAAGAGGTCTGGTCTTTGGGAAATAAAAATCCAATGCCCTGATCACAATCATCCACTGTCAACTGATCCATCTGAATTATATTTTTGGGCCCTTTTCAATTGCTCACTAAAAGGCTGAAAGCTCAAAATTTGGAAAATCTCATGGAAAAATAAGGGAAAAAAATTGAAAATAATGTCTTATTTTTTATGTAAATCCCATTTTATGGCAGGAAAATGAAGTACTAGAATTCTAAAAAAATCATGATTGAATGGCCTGGAGTATTTGGAAACTTTTGGTCTCTTCATATTTCCCAAAATAATCAAGCAAAAAAATTTCAAAATGTCAAAAGATTTGTGACATGAAGCGTTTTTTTTCAGTTCTTTGAGGGAAATTCTGAAGGCCTTAAAAATGGGCAAAATTTGTCATAAATATCTTACAGGGGTTTCAGATGCCTGCCTATCCCCTAGTTTTTTTTGACAACCCCAAAAAACATGTGTTTTCCAGGTTTACCGTGTGTATTGGGGATGTTGGGGGACATTGTGGCCATTGAAAAACCACGTGAATTCCAGGTTTGGGGGAATGAAAAATTTAATGACCAAAAAAGAAATCATAAACATAAACATAAACATAAAAAAAAAAAATAAACATAAAAATAAGCATAAAAATACAAATAAACATACACATATACAAAAAAGACACAAAAAAGACACAAAAAAGAGAAGGAAAAGGAAAAGAAAAAGGGAAAGGGGAAAAAAAGGAAAAGGAAATTGGGACCACTCTTGAATCCACCAAACTTCCCAATGTTTTCCAAAAATATATTGATCCATCATCCCCAAAAAATGACAGATTTCATTCAATCTTATAACCAAAAACTAACTTTGGGGGGGGGTGAAGAAATAAATTCTCTAGGAATTGCAGAAGTGATAGAATGAAAAGCAGAAGTAAAACTAATTACATAAGTTAGACAAGATGTAGGAGAATGATCCATGAGTTCATAGAGAAGATGAATCAAACCATACCCAAGCTGTGATAAGATGAGATGACTTGGAATTTGTAATAAGAAATACAGCCCAAGTACACACGCCACAATATTCAAGACTTGAGGAGACAGACGGTAGAGATGGGTTAGACTTATGACAAAGCGTGAAGTTAGAGTGTGTCATTGCACCAAATTATAAAGCCTCCACAAATATTGGTTGAAAAGTTCCTTGATGATTCTTTCTCTTTTGCTATATCTTGTAGAAGATCTTGAGGAGATGACAGAATAGAATGAAGAAAAGGAAGTCCCGCGAGGGGGGAAGGATAATTTGGTCTGGCCTCACGAGTAGTTATTTGAGACGCTCAGGTCGCGACATGTTGAATATGCATACATAGATGCGCAATGATGATAGGTGAGGTGCGCATCTACGGGAGCTTGGGGTGTGACAGAAAGAAGGAAAATAGAAATAAAATAAAATAGAAAGATATAAAGAAACAAATAGGAATAAATAAATAAAAAATAAGTAACCATAAAATAGAACACAGGAATAAATGTGAGGCATGAGTGTGAGGCATGACAATTCCAACAGTGGGAGAAAAAAAATACAATGGAATAAATGCCTTTCAATTTTGCTTTATAATTTCAAAACCAGCATGACAGAAATTTTGGCAATTTAGCACAAAATATTGGAACTATTGTGGGTCAGGCAGCATAGAATTACCCAAATGAGCTCTCAGAAAAGTAAAGTTTCTGGGTGGAAAAGCAAGCTACCACCCCATTTCCACCATCAGATTTTTACTCAAAGAATCACTATAAACCCAATCATTATGAGCAAAATATCATAATTATTTGGAGAGAATTTCATTAAAACAATAGGAAAATCCTTTGATTGGTCTTGTTTGAATTTGGTGATGAGCTGAATGAAATTTGGGAGATTCAACTAAAATTTTGGCAAAAAAGCGGAATCTATTTACTAATGGTGTGGTTTTATACAGCCATCAAGATAGTGACACAACCGAAATTTGGGTCCTAATTAAGAGCCATGTGCCCTATTTGGGAATCATCCATGAATCACCTAAACAGAGGCCAGAACTGAACAGTCCGAAATTTACTTGTCTCCACAATTTGAAAATTCAATTTTCTCAAATTTTCAGCCACTTATGCACTGATTTTATTTTGCTGCGCTGGTTGTAAGAAGCCTTATCAATTTCGGACTCATCTCCTGCTTCTGCGCCCACCTCCGCCTCCGCCTCCTGTCTTTATGAGTGCCTTGTTTGCTGCAAGGAAGTTCGAAAGAAAACATGTGAAATTTTAGTCAAATGTAGTTCAAGTGTAGTCCAAGGTGCAACTGTGTGCATATTAGACTGATGATGGGATCAAGGAAGGTACATGGTCTCGAATGTTTTCAAGCCATATTAGAACAAAATCTCTTCGCGGCAAATTTGAGCTTTTTTCAACCACAAATTTTATCGCACCAAGGGCAAGTTGCTTCTAAAATGATATGCAAAATCGATATGAAACAAGAGAAATTCCCACCTGCTATGACCGGTATGCGCCCCTGATCGATTTGCTTGATAGCCGCATTGGTCGCTGCCACATTCCCTGGGTGCTTTTTGATTTCCTTAAATCCGGCTCTGTTCAAAGGATTCAAGACCTATTAATCGATATCTCGGATCTCTTTTCTCCGACGGAGGTTTGACACTTACACGACTTTAGAAGGACCATTATCTTTGACAGCTGCTAGAGCAGACGCTACCACTGGGTTGTTGGTTCCGCCGGGCGAATTAGCTGCTAGGATGGCTCTATTCTTGTCTTCCGCAGCTTCCTGAATTTACCGAAGCGAGTTTTTCAAAACCATGCGGGTAAATAAGAATTGAAACTTTTAATCAAATTAGTTTATTTGAATCTCTTACCTGCTTGAGAGCATCTTTGGCTGCGGCCCGGACTCTTGCACTGTTTTTGCCGTTGAATTTCTCGATGGCATTCCTATCCCTGTCTACTGCCTTTTTTTCTTTCTTCAAATCTATGGCAGCCTGTTCCGCCGGAGTGCGCTGTCTCTTCCTCAGTAGTTTCGGTCTTGAGTTAGCCACCGAGTCGATGTTTCTAAGGGTAAACACAATATTGTTAGGCAAATCATTGACCAGAATCGATCGAGATTGACCTCATGATTGAATTTTTTTTTGTTCCTGTGTCTTCTTTTTTATTTTATTTTATCAAAAAGAACAAATCGAATGCAAATTATTCTACCCACATTAATCCGCCCCCCCCATCTTGGGTTTCAAAATCTGCAAGGCTGCGACCAAATCCAGGCGCTGCCTGATTTTCTGAAAAGATAACAAAAAAATAGAGAAGAATGAAGGAAAGCAGATTTCCTTGAACCATGTTGTTTTATTTTTGAAGGATGGGTAGCTTTATGGCGGTATTGGATTGGTGAAGAAAGCAGATGCACGGGTTATTCCAATTCTTACTTTTGAGAGAGCAGTTGATTGTTACCACTTCAAGAAGGAAGGGAGGGACGAATGAGTGAAGGAAATGTTCAAAAAATTTGAATGGGGGGAAATGGCCAGCATTCCATCACGTGAGAAAGATAAACCTCCAGGGACCACAGTGAGTAAGCCAATAAGTTATAATTCGAATTGATCGATTAATAGATGGTTAAATTATGAATGTCAATATCAATAGTGCAATAATGAAATAGATGAATTAGAGAAGTGCCTCTTTTACCTCGCTGAGGTGAATGAGTGACAAAAGTGACCGAATTTCAGAGAGGCAGGGATGCTCCCAAAGGCACAGCAATGTCACCTTTTTATCCTGAAAAGAGTGGCTGCTCGGAATCGCACATTTGCCCGAACGATAGGTTGGACATGATCGACGATTTCATCCCCACGTCTGTATGACGAGACTAGCTCGAAGATAGCACAGGCTGAATAAGTTGGTTGTCGTCCTTCTGTATTGAACTTGGGAGGAACCGATCATCACTTTGTCGAGGAGGTAAATACTCCGAAGGTCCTGCAAATCGATTTAAGTGGCAACTTGGTCGTCAATCAACTTTCATCACTCACGACGAATGGCGCTCACGAAAGCGAGTGTTTTCATCAAAGGTGCTACCATAGGTACGATCATCACTTTGTCGAGGAGGTAAATACCCCGAAGGTCCTGCAAACCGATTTAAGTGGCAAATTGGTCGTCAATCAACTTTCATTTATAGGTAAGCAGAATCAACCCCGTAACAAATTCCCCTAATTTGAGAAATTTCCAGGTTGTGGTAATCACACTGTCGACAGAAAATGGCACGCACAATGTGACTATACCCTCGTCAACTGACGTCAAGGTTCCCGGAGTAACTACTACTGGTCACGACTCACGATGTAGGTGGCTATGACTCTGCACAAATCGACTCTCGCGCAAGAAGGGCCGATGTTGTCCATCTCAACAGGCATGTAGGTTGTCCCTCACGAAGGTACTTGCAGTGCCGGGCATGCCACTGTGTAGATTACCTCAGAGACATCTCGACTAGCATGTATTGTTCATAATTGTTGAACTCTTATTCCCCTGTCTACCTGAGTACCCGATCATCCACCTAGGTCTATGATCAGCCCTGAATCTCCAGTCTCGGTATTAATTCCAGTCAGAGTGCTTTACCCGGTGACCCACCCAGGTATGTATTTATGTATGCGATGACGCCACCTGGGGCTGGACCCCCATGGTGCAGTTTTGGGTCTTATCCGATACTATGCATTTCGAAAAAATTGTCCTAAATTTTTGTGAATCTTGTCCGCTTTTTTTTTTATTTCTGTCCTGTGTTTTTTTTGTCCTATTTTATCTCTATTTTGTCGGGAGTTTTACTTTTTTGTCCTGAATTTAATCAAATGGGTCAGTTATTCAGAAATAACTGTCCACTTTTTTCTTTGACTTGTCCTAAGTTTTCAAGTATTCTGTCCGCATTGTAATTTTGGCGGACAACATGTTTTTGACACAAAATTGTCTTACAAAAATATGGAAAAAAAATATGAATTGCTCTTTTGGAAGTCACAGTCTTTACAAATTTCAAATTGAAATAAGAATCAAAAAATCATGTAATTTTTCAAATAAATAAATGAGAATAAGTATGAAAATAAAAGAACAAAAAAAAGCAAAAGAAAATAACAAGTAAAAACTCAATTAGAGTTGAGATAAGTAACAACTGGGATCTTTGATAATGGTCCCAGTCATTGGTTGCATGTCCCCACATGCTTTGTAAAACTTTTGACAGTGTAAAAAACACTTTTGGGAAACTTCAGGTGAAAGTTTTTTTTCAATAGCACCACGGATAGCTGTGGCAAGATCCTTGCAACTTTGGATGTCCTGGTGCTTCACATGGATCTTGATGATGTTGAATATTAATTTGATTGGGTTGAGCATGGGGGAGTATTTTGGAAGAAATTCAATATTGGTTTTTTTGGTTGAATCCTTCATGATCTTGATGACTTGGTCAAAATCTGCACCACAATGGATGGGTGCATTATCCATTATGATGAGGGAATTTGGCGGGCATTTTTTGTGGAGTTGGAGAAGGAAATTGGCAATATCCAACAAGACAGTGCCTCCTTTTTTTCTTACCATCTTCCTTGAGCAACTCAAAATAGATCATGCCTAATTCAGCCAGGGCTCCAATAAGGTGGATCATGCTCTCCCTGGAATTGGTTGCCAGGGTGGCAGCCTGACCTAAGACGTAGCAAGCAAAAAAAAAAAGGATGATGTCAGTGTTGGTTTAACTTTGACAAATAAAGAAAACAAACCAGAAACGGAATACCCATGAGTGGTCTGAGTCTGGGAATTGAACCCAGACTCATCAATAAAGATGAGGTTCCTTCCTACATCAGTGACACAATTAAGAACAAAATCATGTCACTGTTTTAGGAAGGAAGCCTCATTCCACTTACAAGGTACTGGCATCACCATCTTCCAGGTGATTTCAAGGCTGTTGAGGAGCTTCTAAATGCATGGGATTGAAACAGAGACATCAAATTTGCTCTTGATGTGACTAGACAGATCCTTCAAACGCGATGAGGGGTTTTCTTCTAAATGGATCAGCATTGATGCAATCATCTTGTTGGAAATCTTCAATTTGGCCCCTCTTGAGGAAGTCAATTGATTTTTGTTTCCCTCTGGAGCGTTGTGGAAACTTAAGAAGAGTTACCTTCACAAGTTGTCCTGAGTTCCGGAAATTATTGGTCTAGCGTCTGTAAGATGATTGGGCGCGATGAGTTTTTAAGAAGAGAGAGTGATGATATGATGAAATTCCTTCCTTCCCCAATCCGTAAGATGATGATCCTCCCCAACCCGGAGTTGAGGGTGAGGTCTTAAGTCCCCCCCTCAACCCTAGCCTAAGTACAACCACAAACAACAAGAACGAGTGATGAAATACAACCCTAAGCCGCAGAACCCTAGCCCAACCCTATCCCTCCATCCCTTGCCATTACCCGCGCCCTTTGGTATTAATGTAGCCCGGTTTGTCCTTCTCATGGCGCGGCCCTCCGCCGCGCCCTACTTGGAGCCCCCCGTGTTTCCATCCGCACCGTCTGCAAATCCCGCGATCCGCGGGTCGGCCCACGCTTATGCCCGCGCGGGCCTCCCCAGCGCGTACAGCCCATGATCGCCCCGCCCTCGCCTTCCGGACTAGCCACCCGCAAGCTTGGTCCGGCCGGCTCCATCACTTGGTCCGCTTCTTCCGGGCGGGTTGCAGTCCGGCGCCGCCTGAGGTAGGCCCGACCCATACCTGGTGCTGAGCCCCGCAGCCCCTACTGCTGAGCCCGCCGCGACTGCTGCTGAGCCCGCAGAAGGCACTGCTGAGACCGCGCGCATGCCAGATGCTGAGCCCAACCTACCCAACTGCTGAGTGCGCAGCCCGCAACGCAGCTCTCGATCTGGGGTTATAAATACAACACCACATCCCCCCCAAGTTGAGTTCTGTCCCCAGAGGTCCTTCCATCACCACCTCGCCCCTGCCGCACCTACCGAACCACTTCCACCCCTAGCCGTCTTAGCCGTGCTCGTCCTCCGCTCCCTGCCATTGCCATGATCCCCTGCAATTACTGTGCCCGGAACGGGCTAGTCTGCATGATTGTCCCTGGTCAACGTGCCTGCGGTTCCTGCCGTTGCGGTCACCGCGGCTGCTCGTTGGGGGAGGGTATGCCACACCCTCCACCCGCATCCGGCTCTCGTCCCCTGCTGCGCAAGAGGGCCCGTCCGGACTCGTTCGTGGTTTCGGACAATGACTCGGTCTTGGAGCACTCGTGGACTCCTCCTTGATCGCCCCCTTGCCGTCCCTCCCCAAACTCAGACCGCGACTCGACCTCTCCATACTGTCGCGCTGGACCTCCCCGCAAGGAGAATTACCCAAACTTTGCGGCGTTCCGAGCGGCCATGCGATTCTGGGCGGACCGGGTTTGAGTGACGCAAGGCGCGAGGGACCCGCGCCTTGATGAGATTCTCCGGCGTTGTGCCCCTGGCCCTCCTCCGGCTCCCGCTCCTCCTCCAGCTTCAGCTCCTCCAGCTCCGGCTCCGAGCCCGACCCCTCCTCCGGCCTCCTATCACTCGCCGGACTCGGACAAGAGGCCCCCGACCCCGCGAGGCACCCCTCAACCGCCCGTGTTACCCATTGTTATCCCGTCGTCGCCTCCTGTTGGTCTGAGCGGTCCAGATGGTCCCCTGGAGGCTGCCTTCTCCCCGGTCCTGCCTCCCCCCAACCCGCCCGAGATTCTGGACATTCCTGTCCTCCTGGCTCTCCCGCTTGCGAGGTTTGATGCGATGGCGGACGACGCGGATGGGCTACTCCGGCGATTCCTGGCGGTCCCTCAAGCCCACACCACTGATGAACGTTGGGAACTCTTGGCGGCCTTCCGAACCCTGGTCGTGGCGGCTTGCGCGGACGCGGAGGATATGATGAGGATCCGCTTGACTTAGACGGATTGCCCCCCCTTCTCTACTATTATTATTATTATTATAATTTTTTTTTTTTTCATAGTTCCTATTCCGCGCCCTTTTGCAAAGAAAGACTTTTGCCGCGCCATCTTGTGTGAGCCTTGAGAGAATTCCGCGTACGCGCGTTATGAGTGAGAGTGAGATTGAGAATGAGAGTGAGGTTGAGAATGAGACGAAATTGAGATCCGCGCCCCACCCGTGCACTGAGCCAACAAAGTTTTCCGGAAGGTACCTGGTCCGCCCCAGCCAAACTGCCACACAGTTCTCCGTACCCACCCTGCAATAAACAAAACAACCCTACACCAGCGCGCGCACACAGTTATCCAAGAGAGAGGAAGAGGACATAAGGGAAACAAACACTCTGGGGTGTCTAGCTGTTCCCGCTGTGAACCGGCTACAACACCCCCTTACCAAATCAGACTTGTCCCACGCGTGTTCCACCCATAATCCGCACCCATTACTCCATACACAAGAAAACAGGTTGAGAGAAAAACAGAGAAAAAGATCCAAACCTTAAAGAAAAAGATTACTATTTTTTTTTTTTTTTTTTTTTTTTTTTTTTTTTTTTTTTTTTATACCTGGGGCCTCCGCTCCTCGTCCCGCGTGCCCATCCACGGGGCTTGTCCTCGCGTTCACGGGCCTGGCTTGCGCCGCGCCCGCGTCCCTAAAAACCAAACATAGCCAACACCAGTACCAATTCGCGAAACCAGTTTACACAAGAAATAGGAAAACGGACATTCTGGGGTGTCTAGTCATCCCGGCTGTGAACCGGCTAGAACACCCCCTCACCAAATCAGGTTTTTGCCCTACTCGCGCCCCCCTTTGACTTGACGACTGTCCCCAGCGACTTGTAGCCTTTTACTCCTCCGGGGCGGCGCGTCAAGTGCGGGCTCCTCCTCAACCGACAAACCCAACCCGCCCATTGACTCTGGACCCTCAGCTTTGTCCCGCGCGTCCGCGCCATTGCCAGCCGGCTTGTCAAAGGAGGTGGAGCCGCGTGCGAAGAAGCGCTTCACATGCGAAGCCGCTGCCTTCCGTTTGAGCGGCGCCCCATCCAATTCCTTGAGTTGATAACTCCCGCCTTTGAACTTGGATGCCACGCGGAAGGGGCCATTCCATCGGTTGGCAAAAAGCTTACCCCACTGAGACTCCAAACTACGGTTGTACAGCAACACTAAGTCCCCCTTCCGCAACCGATCCCGGAGACAATGGGAACAGCGCTTGTCCCAGTAGCGGACCGACGCCGTCCTGGTCTTTCGCAACCTATCTGCGGCCTTCGCCAGGGTCTCATCCCGCCAGAGAAGCTGTTTGGCGCGTGCCTCCACGAGCTCCGCGGAGGTCTTCACCTTCCACCAATCAATGCGCAAGAAAGTCTCCAGCTCGATGTCCACCGGAAGGAATGGGCGCTGTCCGTAGAGGAGTTCATAAGGCGAGTAACCCGTCGAGCGCTTGACTGATATCCTGTCCGCGAAGAGGACCACAGGAAGGGTCTCCTGCCACTGCTTCCCGTCCTTGCCACACATCTTCACCAGCGCGTCCTTGATCGGCTGGTGGCCGCGTTCAATCATCCCGGCACCCTTGGGGTAGTACTCCGTGACCCGCCCAAACTTAGCCCCGCAGCTCTGAACTAACCCCATCAAGCGGCCTTGGAACTCCGCGCCCCTGTCAACGGTGACCAGTCAGAGCGAACCATACCGCGCGAACCAATCTTCCTCGAAAAACTGGGAAACCCTTTCCGCTGAAAGCTTGACCAGCGGACGCGCCTTGACCCAACCCGACAAGTCGTCCCGCGCAACCAGCAGGTACACAAACTTCCGCGCCTTGATGTGAACCACGTCAAGGGAGACCCGTCCGAACAAGGCGTCCTCCCCCGTAGGGTGACCCACCTCCCTTGGGAGCCTAGAACTCCGCCTCTGACAAGCCTTGCATGACTTCACCCACTCGCGCACTGCGCGTACCACCCCCGGCCACCAGAACCTTGCTTTCACCCGCCGCCGCGTTTCAATCTCGCCTTGATGCCAAAGGTTGTTTTGAAGACACGGCAGAATCACCTCCTGGTCCCTCCTTGATGTCGCGACCACCAGGGGCACGGGGGTGCACCTCCGCCACAGTTGCCCCTCCTGCAAATAGAAGTTGGTTGTCCACCGTTTTGCCCACCGAATTACCGTTTCCGACGTACCTTCCGGAAATCGGAGACCCTGCAGAAAGAAGCACAATGTCGCATAACGCCCGGACTGCTGCAGCGGAAGAGCAACCTCTGTCTCCATCATGCCCACCCGGATAACCGGAGATTCCACGTCCAAGTGTTCCGCCCCTTCAAACGGATCCTCGCGCGGGTACCGCGACAGCGCGTTGGGCATTGTGAACGCCTTCCCTGGGACATGAACCACACTAAAGGCAAAGAGTTGAAGGAACGCGACCCACCTAGTCATTGGGGCGTTTGGCAGCGTCGGCGAATTGATCATCCGCGCCAGAGCCTCCGCGTCCACCAAGAGTTCAAAATTCACCCCCCAAAGCAAATGCTGCAGCCTTTGCACAATCTTGGTGACCCCGCACAGTTCCAACTTTGGTTGCAAATAGCGACTTTCCGTCGCGGTGAAGGTTACGGATTCATAAAGAACTGGCCTATCCTTACCATCCTCCTCCTGTGTCAGAACGCCTCCCACGCCGAGTTTGCTAGAGTCGACGGCTAGGCGGATCCCTCCCAATTCATAGTCGAGGTCCCAGAGGACAATGTCGCGCCCCACAATCTCCTTGAGCTTCGCGAAGGCAGCGTCACACCCCGCCGTCCACTCCCACGCCGCACCCTTACGCGTAAGTGCCCGCAGCGGACTTGCCACCTCCGCAAACCGCTCAATGAACATGCGGATGTAGCTGCACAGCCCCAAAAACTGGAGGATATGCAAAGGCGTCCGTGGAGTCAGCCATTCAAGGACTTTATTCCGTTTCTTCTCCGCAATCCTCCGGCCGTCGGCGCCCACCACGTGTCCAGCACCTCCAGCGCCGGAACGCAAACCGCCAACTTACTCCCTGACACCGTAAGCCCCGCCTCCTCAATTCGGAACAAGATCCGCTCCAACGTTCTCGCGTATTCCCAGACGAAGCGGCGAATCCTTGGGGCTTCCTCCAAGACCGCGCCCCCGTAGTCCGTCTTCGGCCCCTTGATCCCCGCATCGTCAATGAAGATCAGAGCCCCCTCCGGGATGTCGTCCCGTAGGATCCACGTCATCTGAGCCTGGTAAACTGCCACCGAGTTTTTCGCGCCCTGCGGCAGCCGCATCAACTGCATTTGTCCCAGCCCTGTTTCAAACGCCGTCAACGGCCGCGATTCGGGGTGGAGCTCCCGCTGATTGTACCCCCCCATCACATCAACCAGTCCGTAACAAGCGCGCCCCGCCATCAATTCCAAGAATTCTTCCACCCGCGGCAGCAATCCCGCGTCCCGGATGGTGAATGAATTCAGCCGCTGCAGGTCGTGGACAATCCTCAGCGACTTCCCATCCTGCTTAACCACCGCGAAGATCGGGCTAGAGTAGCTCAATGTGGACTGCTCGTACAAACCCGTTCTAACGCGCTCCCAAAACAGCTCCAGAAAGGGCTCCCATACGGTCCGGGGGATCGGAATTGGCTTGATTTGCCAGGGTTTGTGCGGCACCGTGGGGATTACGTAGGGGTCGCCGATTCCTCTTTTCAACAATCCGCGCTCGTCCGGCCCAAAGGCGAGGGCCTTCTTGCAAAGCACCAACACCAATGCCAGCAAATCCTTTTCCTCCGCACTCAACCACCCCGCCGGCCCAAAGTTAAGCGCCTCGATCCTTTCATCCGTGATCCGCGCTGACCGAGTTACCCACCCCAACGTCTTTAATGGACTTACCCAGGGATCCCAAGACCAGATGATTGGTCTCAGGGGCCCGTTCAGCCCCTGCGGCATTGGTTCGTTCCAAGGCCGGACCTTTTGCGCCACAGGCTTATACCGCCCCGCGTTACACCTAACCATCCGCACGCGTCCGTTGTTGTCGTCATGGATCCTGGCAACAATCAACCTGCGGCTTTCGCCTTTGCTCACGAGCTTGGCACTATGGTAGGGTTTTTGAAACGCGGTACCTCCCGGTGACACATACCAAGGAAAAGAACTTACTTCTGCCGCCCGCGCCCTCCGCGCGCTTCCCTCCACCCCTTGCTCCTCCCTAGTCGGCCGCCCGCGCAAGACAGGAGCCTGTCCCGCGCGGTTGCCGCGGTTGACTAGGCCAAATCCCCCGTGAGGCGGCCCCCCAGCTGTTCCCCCCATTGGATTCCGTCTCCTCGCCAGCCGCCGCCGACCGCTCCCACTTCCCTTTCCCGTGGTCGGAGATCGTTGTCTCGAACTTGGCCCCGGACGCGTCCTTGACCGTCAGCGCCTCCGTTCCTTCCTCCTTGTTGAACGCCATCCGGGCCCGGAACCCAAACATAAACAGTCGACCCAAAATCACCTCGCCGCACTCCACCAAAAGGAATGACAGCGGCTTACGGACCTTTGCGACCTCCACCTCCTCTCCTTCCACCAACCCGTCCACCTGACACTCTCCACCGTTGAGTGCCCGCAATCCCATGGCGCACTTCCTCCGGACCAACCCCAACTTGTCTACCCATTTTGACGGGAGCAAGTTAACCATTGACCCGCTGTCCACCATTGCCCACACCTTCCAATCCGCGATCTTCATTGAGACGTAGGCAAGCGGGACCGCCACGGCCTTGGGTGGGAACGGCTCGCGTTCCCCCCCCTCCTCCGCTGCGTTCACGCGCTGCACCGTTGCCGGAACCCTGCCGCGCCCGTACTCCCTTAGCGCCTGCACCATCTCTTTGACGACCACCGGAGAGACCGCGGCCAGCTCCCGTAGTGTGAGAGGAACTGGCATCTTGCTCCCCATCACCCGCTGCACCACTTCCGCGGCCTTCCTTCTCCCTCCAGAGCCAGCCAACGGCGTGTCGCCCGACGGTCCTTGCGCACCAGTCTTTGGGGCTTGAGTCGTCAGCCGCTCCTTCACGTCTACCTCCATCTTCTCTGATAAGATTTGCTCGTCCGCCGCCAACGCCCTAACCTCCGCCTCCACTCGCGGAGCTCGCCACGTGCCGGGCCCGGTGACAATTCCAAGAGACACCCGAGCGGCCCCTGCAGACTGCGCTCTTGTCCTGACCTGGTTCAATGGGGACGGGTGGTTGGGCCCGAGACTTACCGGCTCACCCGTTGGAAATATGAAAGTCGATCCGGACGCGCGGACCAATCCCTTGTCCATATCCCTGGTCAAATCCGCGCAACCTGACCTCCAATGTCTCCTGTCGCCACAATATGTACAGATTCGGGACGAGAAACCTCCCAAGGGTCCGCTACCAGGCCAAGGACCCCCCCCCCCACGTGGGGCGGCTCATCGCGCCAAGGGGGCGGGGGCGGAGCCATTGACTGGATCGTTGGCTGGGCCGCGGGCTGCGCCGTTACCCAATTGAGGAGTATCCGCAGATCCTTCAACATGTCCGTCATTTCATTCACCGGTACCTCCATTGTACCCGGCCAACTTGTCGTGGATGGGCCCGCGTGTAGTTCCTGCGCTGGAGGCGGGGCTGAGGAAGCCGCTGGTCTCTTTGAGGCTGACAGGAACGCCCTAGCCGTGTCCTCGATCAGTTCCTCCAGATTGATCTTGCTCTCTCCCGCCCCGTTGATCGCCCTCAGGTCCGGGAGAAGGATGACACTCTGGTCCACCAACCGCAATACCATCCCGTGCTCAAAGAGGTGCCGCTGAACCCGCGCGCAAAGTTGTGGCGCAAGCCCGCCCAAGAACACCCGTTTCATCGCTCCCGTCTGACCCGCCACCACCTGGTTCTTTGCTAAATAACTATAGATACGGTCAAACAGAGATTTGTACTCGGACAAATTGTTCTGCGTCCGCACCCCACCTCACAAGATTGCATCCGCCGCCGCCCGCTCAAAATCCGTTTCCCGAAAGAGGGGTTCTTGCTTCCCCCACCTCGCCATCATCTCGCCCTGGAGCCTAATCCAGTTCCGAGCCTTGTAACCTGCCATATCCTCCACATCCCGCAGCTTACTTTTTTCCGTGATGAAGAGAACAAAGGTGCGGACCTTGTCCTTGCTCATCGCGTTTTCGGAGTCTGCAATATCCTCGAACCTCGCAAGAAAACGCCCAATATCGGCAGTGTTGAACCGAAGATGGGGGAATTTCTGCGGCCTAAGCCATACCCGCCGTGGCGCCTCGGCCGCCTTCGAAGGCTCCGACCGAGGGGGGGCAAAGCCGCCGGTCCGAGTGGTTGGAGGTGGGGGAGGTGTCGGTCCGCCGACTCCCGCCCGGGGGGGAAATGGGGGCGGATTGGTCAATCCTGGAGTAGTTGTTGGCAACATTGCGTACACTATCTTTGAGAGACTTAGACAAAAGGTGACTTCCCGGCCAGACCCCCAGAGGTGGAAACTTAAGAAGAGTTACCTTCACAAGTTGTCCTGAGTTCCGGAAATTATTGGTCTAGCGTCTGTAAGATGATTGGGCGCGATGATTTTTTAAGAAGAGAGAGTGATGATATGATTAAATTCCTTCCTTCCCCAATCCGTAAGATGATGATCCTCCCCAACCCGGAGTTGAGGGTGAGGTCTTAAGTCCCCCCCTCAACCCTAGCCTAAGTACAACCACAAACAACAAGAAAAAGTGATGAAATACAACCCTAAGCCGCAGAACCCTAGCCCAACCCTATCCCTCCATCCCTCGCCATTACCCGCGCCCTTCGGTATTAACGTAGCCCGGTTTGTCCTTCTCATGGCGCGGCCCTCCGCCGCGCCCTACTTGGAGCCCCCATTGTTTCCATCCGCGCCGTCTGCAAATCCCGCGATCCGCGGGTCGGCCCACGCTTATGCCCGCGCGGGCCTCCCCAGCGCGTATAGCCCATGATTGCCCCGCCCTCGCCTTCTAGACTAGCCACCCGCGAGCTTGGTTGGGCCGGCTCCATCACTTGGTCCGCTTCTTCCGGGCGGGTCGCGGTCCGGCGCCGCCTGAGGTAGGCCCGACCCATACCTGGTGCTGAGCCCCGCAGCCCCTACTGCTGAGCCCGCCGCGACTGCTTCTGAGCCCGCAGCAGGCACTGCTGAGACCACGCGCACGCCAGATGCTGAGCCCGAACTACCCAACTGCTGAGCGCGCAGCCCGCAACACAGCTCTCGATCCGGGGTTATAAATACAACACCACAGCGTTCCCAATGATCCTTTGGACTTGAAGTTTGGACATGCCAAATGTTTTGGCTACTTCAGCCTGCCTTTTTTTTGATCAAAACTTGGTTTTCAACCAATGCCTTCACATTGCCACTAATTGTTTGATGTGTCCTTTGTGGTTGAATTGTTTGGGCCTTGGATTGTTTTTGCTTTTCTTTATTTTTTTGACCCAGGCTCTTGAATGCCGTCAATAAGTGTTGATTTGCAAGAAGTTGTCAATGAGCCTCTTGGATGGCACTTGAATGTGATTCAATTTTGGCCTGGTACTGTATTGCCCCTTCATCATAATTCAGAACTCTATCTTCTTCATTGGCGGATTGGTTTTCCATTGTTGATGTTGATCTGATTAAGTACTTTAAAAAAAAAAGGAAAAGGAAGTCAGTAATCTTCCTTAGTTAAGTACTTAAATCATTGAAAAATTCAAAAGGAATTACTCACTTACTACTTGAGGGGACTTACTTACTTAATGTGATGAACCTGTGGCCTCTCCTTTGATGTGGTTTGTCAGTGAAGGAAGTTGGATCCCTGGCGCGGTATCTTGTCTGGTTTAAGCAAAAAATGGACAGGAAACCCAAAACAGGCAACCTGTTATGGGTAATCCTGTGAAAGACTTATTACCCCCTTGCATCCAGTTTTTGCCGAGCGCTGTCCTGATTTTTCAGCAGCCGGCCAATCCAGAGATGCACGTTGAAATTTCAGGAATTTTTTTTTGAAATGCATAGTACTTGAACCCAACAGGGTTGGGTATTATTCTTTCAGAAAGCTGTTGTGTATGAGATGGGCCCTTTGGGGGTTGAGAGTTGTTCTCAAGCTTTGGGATAACCGGGTGGGCTGGGTATTTAGGCAAGGAAATTCAAAAAAGTACTAGATTTTCCCCATGTGGAACCACACAAAGCATCATGAAGCATTTTTTCATTAACATTGTTAGAGCATGTTTGATTTTGGTAAAAATCCAAAATGATGCAACTTTATTTCAAGGGGCAATGTAAAATTCACAACTAAAATGATTTGTGTACACAATTCATTTTAGTTGTGTGGCACAGCTACACAATTACATTTGAGCCGTGTAGAGCCCCACACAGCCCAAATGGGTTGGGCTGTAGGCTACATGGCACCAGACCACTGTGAGGGGGTCCCACAACTACATTTGGGTTTTGTGGAGCTCTACAAAACTCGAATGTAGTCGTTTAGCCATGCCAAAAGTTTACAAAAAATAAAAAAGTAAAATAAATTGAATAAAATTTAAAAAAAAAAAACAGAAATCAACCAAAAAATCCAAGTAGGTTGATTTTTTTGGTTAAAATAAATAAATAAATTTATAAATGAATTAATTAATTAATAAATACATAAATCATTAAACCAATAAATGAATAAATGAATAAATGAATAAATAAACAAACAATTAATTAATTAAATAAAAAATAGATAGATAAATAGATAGATGAAAAAAATGTGTTCGGAACAACCCCTTCAACGCATGTATGGGCCCCCAAAAATTGATTGGGTTGTTTGGGGCCCTACACAACTCCCACACAACTGGGAGTTGTGAATTTATAATCAACCTATTTCAAGCTCTCAAGTGTTTGGTGTCCACATGCAACACGTGGTGCTGAAGGTGTAGAATTATTTTGTTGTAATGTATTGTTACACACAGTTGTTAGGGTGATGTAGTGAACTTGTTTATAGACAAGATTTAGGTTAAGTGTGATATGTATGTGAAATTCTTGTGTAAGCTACAACATGTCTGCCCCCCTCAACCGTAATATTTATTCAGTCAGCCCCTTGCATTATTTTCAACCTCACCAAGACAAAAACTTCCTTACCATGTGCTTTTGTGAGTATGTCTGCTAGTTTTTCTTTGGTTCCCATCCAGCTAAGCTTAGTTTCACCCTTGTGCAGCGCATCATTAATTATGAAGAAATCTCTCTCCATGTGGCATGTCCTAATGCTAGAAAAGTCATTGGATGCTACCCTTATTGCAGACTTGTTGTTGAAGTGTGTGTGGCCATTTTTTCTTACCCCCAGGCAATCTTTCAACTCACTACCCATAGTATTGGGGATTGCATGTAAGAAATAAAGAACCTGTAAGAAGAACATGAGAACTCACCTCCCCATGAAGCATCACAGTAGCACTTCAGCTTTCCTTCTGCAATCTTTGGTGTGGTGCAAGAAATTGTGCTGCCACTGCAATCCACAACAATCCCACCCTGTTCCAGGATTTAATCAATTCTCTTTGTTACAATACCCACTTATTAAAGAAGAGGTGGACACCCCTTCAAGTTGTCCTCAGATTTGGAATTTATTGGTCCCAAGTGTCTGCAAGGAGTAGAGCATGCCTTTCTGCCAACAATGAGAGAGAGATAGAGATAGAATGCTAGATGAGCTCCTTCCTTCCTTCCTTCCAAACCTGATGGTCTCTGGTGGTATCTTGCAATATGGTCTGAGATATCATGAGATACATACCAGAGTTGAGAGAAATTTTTTAAGTCCTCCCTCTCAACCCTAACCTGGATAAAAGTGAAACTACAATCCAACAACTAAAAGAAGAAAACTCTACAACAGAAAACCCTAATCCAACAACATCCCATCCTCCAATGCTTGCCTGCCATTAAGTCCATCTGATTTGTCCTTCTCATGGCAGGCCCCATGCCCTACTTGGATCCCCCTGCGCCTGTCCTTATCTTCCCAATGCTCTCTCCAGAACCTGCAGCCAATCTCTGTATATGCTTGTGCAAAGATTTCCGTTTGCCATATAACCCGCGCCATTGCCCTGCTCCTACTTACCCAAACTAGCTAAAACCTCAGACTTGTTTGGGAACACTTTGTTTCTTGATTGGTATCTTTGGAGCAGATTGCAGACCCTCTACAATTGATTCTGAGCCAACTGCTTACCAGGTGCCAAGCCTGCAGCAGCGACTGCGCACCCCAAATGCTGAGCCCAAAGCCCCTGATGCAGTTCCCAATCCATGGATATAAAATTCCACCACACTTCCCAACTCCAATTAATCCTAAAAAAGCTGTCTCTGCAAGGATGATAACCACAACCCACAAAGCTTGGAAGAAAATCCCTGAATTCCCTCTTTGTTGTTTGTGTTATGTCTCTGCACCCTTCAGACTCTTCCCAGACTACTCCACAATGAAATAACTAAAGAGATAAACAAGAAATCTGCAATGAGCTCTGAAATGTAATATTCTGTTTCATACTCAAAAAAAAAAACTCCTATATCAAATTCAAGATCCTTATCAATAAAAATACAATATGATAAGATACACCCCTCCCATAAGATACCATAAAAGATTTAATAACCCCCGGTATGATATGATATAATCCTCCCCTCAAAAGCTAGAATGAACAACCCATTTTATATACAACTTAAAACTGGACTCCAAAACAAACTAACAAACAAAAGAACAATGAATCCCTCTGCACCGCCTTTCCAATTCATTCTGAAATGACCCTGATTAACATTATCTATGATCTGCTTAGAAAATCCATCCACATGCATTAGTTGTGGCAATACCTGCAATCTCCAATAGACCTACTAGTTGATTCTTCCCAAATATGCATTACTAAAAACAGGTCCCCAACAATCTTACTGAGCCAATCCCCTTTGATCCTGCATACTGAATAACAAAAGATCCCCAAAAATCTTCCTTGTGGATCCCCTCTGACCTGCATGCTGCATCCTTGACTTTTTCATTTGATTTTCCCAAAAATTACATACCCTTCCACAACCCCCACTGCATACCCCATAGTTGAACCTTGGATCAATAATCAATAGCTCCAATCACATGCTTCCACATTTATACAAATACAATTCTAAGTCCATAGCTTTGGAATGCCGCTGATTATGTTACCATGGCTTTTTTTCCCCACAAAAGGAAAACTCTGGCTTGGCCTTGCTATTTTGCTGTGGATCCTGCATCCTCCCACCTGCTGAGCCCTTTTCTTCCTTTGCCAGAGTAGGCAATATGCCAAGCTCAGCTTCCTTTCCCTATTGTGCTGCAGATCTTGCATCCACCCACTGCTGAGCCTTCCAGTGGAATGTCACAGCTGAGTCAACTTGTGTTTGTTTCTATAAATAAACACCACATTGGGTACAGTTCCAGTGTCAGTTCTCTTGTTCCCTCCAGATATCTCAGTATGTTTTGGAGTCCCTTCCAATGTAACTCCTCTGTGTGAGAATTATTGGCCCACAAGCTTAGTCAAAGAGAAGTACTTAAAGCAAAAGAAATGCTGAGACAATAATGTCTTATGATTGATCCTAAATATGAGGCAGAGGAAATGGCACAGTGGTTAATGTGAATGAATTGGTGAATGGATGGATGGAAAGAAGCAGGGAGAAGAGCTCCTTAAATAAAAAAGATGGTGCTCATGTGGAGCCCATTTAATGACAAGCAAAAGGCAAAAATTCCGCCCTAAATGGGCTCTACAGGCTCTAAAAGCGTTGCTACTTGTTTTGGGCTTACTCAGCCTACTTGGAATTAGTCCCTGAATGCTTATGACCAGCCTGTACTGGTTGATTTTAGGGTTCCAAACCTTATTGGGCTGAACCGGCCCTTGTGGCTGTTCAGACCCTGGCTGTTTGTCTATTACAATCAGCCCTGTTACCCAGTTACAATTCCCTCTTGACCATTGTGGAATTCAAAAGAGTCCTTCTCCTTTAATAGTTCCCAAGTTTGGAAGTTATTGATCCCTTGCGTCTGTAAACCCTGAGTGCAACTGTTCACCCTTGACTGAGAGATAGAGAATTGAGAGTAAAGATCCTTCCAAAACCTATGAAAACCCAATGTGATCCTCTGTGATCCAATGATGATCCTCCAACGGGGTTGAGGGTGCGGCTTAAGTAACCTCTGTTGGAGTATATTCATATCTCCATATTTCCACATCTTCTTCTGTCTATTTCCTCTATTCTTTATTTACTTTCTGTTATATTCAATTCCTTTTTCTTTATTTCTTATTTTACTTTCTGTTATATTCACATTTCTTTCATTCCATTCCATTCCTGTTCTCTTTTTATGTCACACACTGAACATGTCAGTGTTCCTCACCACTCAGTCTCCAAACCCGCGCCCTCTTTTCTTTCACACTGAATGTTCTCTGTATTCCAACCATGTCACACTGTACGTGACACCTGACTGCTAGCACCTATACCTGAGGACAGAGGTTGAGCAAAGTAGAAGGATTTCTTTCCTCATCCTTCTATTTCATCTCACACCTCTGTTATTCCTCAGGTAAGATCTGTTTTCCTTTTATACTCTCTTTCACTATGTATTTCCTTTTGCTTATGAAACTATCCTTCTATTTCATCTCACACCTCTGTTATTCCTCAGCTCAACAGGTTATGAGCCCAGAGCCGCACCATTAAAACTTAACAGAAGGATCTGGTAAATCGTTGATACCGTTAAAGAGACAATCATGGACGAAAGTCAAAATTCCCATCCAGTCCTCAAGACACCATCCATAATCCCTCTAAACTCACCCGGGTCTGACTTGAATTATCTTGATTGGGCTATGATCTTAAGGATCCATTTCCGAGCTTCTGGCATTGGTTATCTCCTTTCTAACAATCCTCCAAAGGGTGAATCCTACTCTAAAGATAACCTGGCCGTGTGTTTGGTCATATCAAGATTGATTGGACCCTTGCATTTTCAATTCATTAGAAAACACAAAGAAAGTGCTATTGGAATGTGGAACTCCCTTAAGCAAGCACACCAAGACAGCTCCTCCGGAGGAAGGATGTATTAGCTTTGTAAAATCCTCCTCACTAGATTAAACAACAAGGACATGACAACTCATCTATCCAAAATAGTCACTTATGGCAAAAAACTTTCATCTCTTATCACTCCCAAGAACCCTCTGACAGCGGACAATTTACAATCCACAGCCATCCTGTTATCCTTACCCAACGACTGGCTGGCATGCGTCTCTGGAATGATGAACAAAGAATCTGTGCCATCATCGAAACTGATCAATGCATTGAAACAAGAGCATCTTAGACGACAGACAAGAAATGAAGACACCTACTCCATAAACTCTGCTAGAGCTCAAACATCCAACTCAAAATCCCAAAACCAATGGGATTGGGATAGTCAAAGTCACCCAAGGACGTACTTCTGCACTCACTGCAAAGTCAAAGGACATTTGTTTGCGAGATGTCCTGAAGTTCTTGAAGCTTTAGAATATTCAAAAAGAAACAAAAAGTCTCTTAAAATCCGACCACCCGGGTCAAAGCAGGCAAAGGCAAATCTGGCGAAGGCCCAAGATAAACTCAACAATGAAGACGATGAGGATGATTTTACTGACTCCGAAGTTATCATTCACGCTGGATACGCTTTGTGCAATCTTGTCAACTCTTCTGGCCAAACCCGCGGTCACGATCTGAACTTAGATTCAGGATGTTCACTATCAATGACTCCATACGACTGGCAAGTAAGCAAGAAGAAACCTAATTCAACCTTGATTTGGCTTGCAGATGGAACAAACATAATCTCAAATAAGGAAGGATTTCTTTCAATAAAAATTTGGTTTCTTAGGTTGGGTGAAGAAGTTCCCGCAATTTCTTGGATTGAGACGGCTTGAAGAATCCAATCCATGGTTCTCTTCTTGTTAAAATTCCAATAATGGGGCCACATATGGATTTGAAAGCTCCTGAAATGGTCAAAAAAATGAAAATGAATCAATAAAATAAATTCTGAAAGGGTAATGTTAAATTCATGGCTCATTGAGCCGTTCACACAGTTGAAAATTGGCCGTGTGGCACGGAACAAGGTCCTATTGAAGCCATGTACAGCACCCCACAGCTCAAAGATTGATGCAGCCCCCCCAACCCGCTTTGCTGCCGTTTTGACTTTCACACAACTACATTCAAGCCGTGTGGATTTGTACACGGCCCAAATGTAGTTGTGTGGCATTCCACACGGAGACCGACCGCAGTGATCAAAAAAAAAAAAGGAAAAGGAATGAAAGGGTACTTACACAACACATAAACTAAATAAACCTTCCAAAAAAACAGAAATCAACCAAAAAATCAAAGAATGTTCATTTTTTGGTTAAAAAAACAAAAATTGATAAATAAATCAAAATAAAAAAAACTGGTACTATCCAATGGACTAGTCCTGAAGTAAAAATACCCAAAAAAACCCCAAGTAACTGGACTAGCCCTAAATTATAAACACACACAAAAAGGCAGGTAACTTGACAAGCCCTAAAGTAAAAACACCAAAAAAATAAAACTAACTTGACAAGCCCTAAAGTCATTTCAACTTGACTAGCCCTAAAGTAAAAGGGCCAAAAAATTAAAGGTAAAAGGGCCAAAAAATTAAATAATTTTTTTGACAAGACCTAAATTAAAAGTGCCCAAAAAAATGCAAGTCTTTTGACAAGCCCTAAAGTAAAAGTGCCCAAAAAAATTCAAGTCTTTTGACAAGCCCTAAAGTAAAAACACCAAAAAAAACAAGTTCAACTTCTGTTAAGCTGATCCCATCCCAAGCTTAACATAAGTTAAGCTTGTGATGGAATCAGCCCAACACAAGTTGAACTGACTTACCATTGAACTCTCATTCAAAACACTCACTATAATTATTATAACTCAAAACACTCAACATAATGATGTTCACAATGTGATAACCCCTTATGTTAATAGAACTCTTTAGCTGCATTAGAATTACAATTTATATGAATCCCAATGATGAAATGAAGTCAAATTCTATTAAAATCTAGAATACATTTGCAGTTTATCTTTGAGATGATCAACCCAACTGGAGGCCTTTTTATAAATCAACAAACTTGGTTTTGCTACAATGGGAGGGATTGGAATCATTTCTCCCTCAAGTACAAATAGAACCCATTGGTTATTGTTTACAAAGGAAATTAAGATTGAAACTGATTGATAAGTAACACAATTTTTCATTGGAGTATAAGTATCACACAAATCCAATGAAATGAAACATATAGGTTTGGAATATGTGTCTGCTATGATTTGACCCATGTCCAATTTAGCCAGCCATTTTGAGGAGGGAATCTTTTCATTGATGTCTTCAAAATAAAGTCTTTGTTTAATCTTTTCAACCTCCTTTGCACCAGCAAGCATCTTAATTTTGCATGCTTTATGTTTCTCTAATGCTTCAATCATTTCCTTCTTGGCTTTAAACCAACCATGTTCCTCATAGCCAAGAGATTTAGCAATTACTCTAAATCCGCAATTTGTATCTCTAATCGGATCCCAAACCTCACCCAAGAACTTATGGAATTTCTTGGTTATTTGATTGAGGTATTTCACATTTGGTTCCTATCATTAAAACTAACTTAGTATTCATTTCTTTAATTCAATCAATGAAATGAAAACTCACCAAATATGAGCTTCTGGTTGAGCTTTGCTGAATGTTCTCTTCCTCTGAAGAGGATTCTGATTCCAAATTCAGTGATCCCAATTCGCTTTCAGTCTCTTCCTCTGAACTATGAAATTCAGGTTCAGATTCTTCCAACTTTGACTAACAATTCATCATTAGTTAGTAACTAAGTTCATTAAACCCAAAAAATGAACATATCTCAAAATAAAAGACTTAAAATCTTTTGTATTTTTTTGTTTGGAGCCCTTCTAGTTCTTTTTTCTCCCTGGAGTTGTTTTTCAACAAGCTCAAACCAATATGGTTTTTGCTGCGTATCTGTCAATTTTGGCCTTCCCCTACTTGATTGTAAGGCTTAGGTTCAAGTCTTGGCTTGGATTGATATTTTGTAATCTTATGAATGATATACTTCAAAAGGCTGCTTTGCTCATGATCTGGGGATTCCACAATCACTTCATTTACGTTTTCATGTAACTGAGTAATGCTTAGTATTTCATTGACATGGCACTGGAAAAATTCAAAAGGATCAACCATTAGTGAATTAGTTAATCAAAAAGCATAAATGACATAGTGATTTAAACAATCCAACTTGAACAATCCAACTTAAGCCACCTTACAGAATTAGAACTGCAAGGGTCATAGTCCAACCTCCACTGAGGATGAACATCTTCAGGTACCACATATCCTCTTCATGCTTGATGTTCACCTATTTGGTGGGAACAGGGCACACATAGTCTTGAAATATGACTTGGTGCAGACTTTTCTGATAAGAATGGAATTGATTTCAAGGACTACAACCAGCAGACTATAGAGGAAAGTGTCAGATCAAGTCAAGATAAAGATAAAAATAATAAAATGAAAGGAAATAAAAACAAGACCAACAGTTCACAATGAGAGACTGATAGAGACAGGTGATAGAGCAGATAGGATGTAGAGGCAGGAGAATGTAGACAGGATACTGAGCATGAGACTGAAGCTCAGAAGAAATATATCAGATTTGTAATGTGAATGTTGACCCAGAGGATTAGAGATCTTACCAGGCAATTGATGAAGAGAGTGAAGTGAGAGGACCATTTATGGATAGGACAACGGCATCGAGCGGATAGAAGGTGATGACATAAGAGTGATGTTTTTATAAGGCAGTGAGATGAGAAGTAGAGAGGTGAAGACAAGACAAGTCATGGGGACGAGTAATGAGATAGAAGTTGGGTCAAGAGTGGGAAAAATAGAAAGAGAATCGAGATGAACAAAACAGGAGTCAAAAGAAATTAGCAAAAATATTCGAGGTGACAGATGGAGTCTGTGAAGTTGTGGATTTAGAGTATCTACACAGTGGTTCCGCAAATTGTGCCGTGGACCCGGATGTGTGTCAGAAGAGTCTTCATCTTAACACCCCGGGTGACGGGAGATCTTGCCGTCCGACGGGTCAGAGTTGGTAAGGGGAGTAAAAACCCTAGTACACAGAAGTTCTAGCAAGGTGACGCTTGAGGCTTTTGTTAGAGAGTTGGCAACCATAGCATCAGTCTGGATCAGTGAAAGATTGAATAATGATTCATTGAAATCTTTGCGTAGTCCCTTAGTCTTGATGTCGATATGTCTGGATTTAGAGTGAGATCCAAATTGCTTTATCTTGTCATCCAGACCCTGATTGTTGATATATAGCGTGGGCTTGACTTCAGTGAGCCTGTGCATTTCAGTGATTAGATGTGTGATCCACTTGAGTTCTAGATAGCTGTCGAGAAGAGCATTGAGCTCTGATTCCGTAGAGGAGTATGTAATGTTTCTTTGCCTTGAGGAGTTCCATACAATTGGGCAACCGTAATGAAAGATAATATATCCAGTTTGAGACTTACGGAAGGTTGGATTGTCACCCCACGTGGCATTGCTAAAGCTGGAGACGACCTCCTCACCTAAGTCACATCTGATATCTAGTTTAGAGGTTTTTGTTGTTTTGATGTATTTCCAAACCTTGCAAATTTCTCTCCAGTGGGTCATACTGGGTTTGGCGTTGAACCTAGCAAGACTAGAGACGGCGAAGGCAATGTCGGGTTGAGTAAATTGCGAGATGTGATTGAGAAGACCAACTGCGGATCAGTAGTTAATTTTGAGTTGCAAGAATTCAGCATGGTCGGAATCCAATGCTGGTTTGAGCTGCAGTTTTTGAGTCAAGGGGGCCTTTGTGTCCTTGCAAGCGGATAAGCCAAGTTCTTTGAGACCACGTTCTATATGTTTCAGTTGACTTTGAAGAATTTTTTTTTCTTTAACCTCCATCAGCATTCCAAGAATTGTGTTTGGAGGGTGACACAAAGAGTTATTGAAGCAATTCAAGAAGTTAATTTTGAAATTGTCAGTATTCCCCACATGGATCAAATTTTGAAATTGTCAGTATTCCCCACATGGATCAGATCCTCTACATGGAAGGAGACAATCTCTTTGGTCAGAAGATTGATGTATAGACATGAATTGCTGGTTGATTCGTGGTTACCTTGAGATATGATCCATTGGGTCAACATCTCGTACCAATTCTTTGGAGATTGCTTAAGTCCATATTAAGATTTAATAAGTTTTAAGTAGGGAGATTTTTGATTAGAACCCTCTGGAGTTCTTATGATTACCGTTTCTTGAAGTGGGGCGTGAAGGAAAGATCCCTTCATGTTGAATTGAGTAAAGTCCATGTTGTTCTTCAAGCTGTACACCAGGGCTATTGGAAGCGACCCCAGTTTTCCAGTAGGGGCCCAAGTTTTGTTGTAGTCAACGCTGAGTATCTGGTCAAAACCTTGTACACATAATCGCGCCTTGTATTTTACCTGTTTGCCGTGAAAATTCTCCTTCACTTTAAAGACCCAAGTAGTGTTTAAAACTTTATCCGGCAAGCCATAATATTCTTCCTATATCCCTGGGATTCAATTGATCCCAACTCATCTTCAGATGCCTTTTTCCACTTAGGCCATTCGGAACATTTTCTTGCCGCTTGATAGGAGGGAGGTTTTTAGTAATGGTGGAAACCATAACGTTGAGGTCTTCTGGTTTCGTGTTTCGGTCTTTGATTCAATTCATGAATCTGTGGAGTAGGAGGAGGAGAGGCAGAACGGGCAGGTTCAGAAGAAGAGGAAGGAGAAAACCCAACTTCTTCTTGCGTGGAGTCTGAATTGTAGTGTTCACTGGTTGCATCTCTTATTGTGTATTGCTTATCTTGTGAGGAGAATTCAGATTTGGTTAGATCAAGACTGGGTTGAGAAAAGATATTGAGACCGGATGGTTTGAGAAGAGGAAAGTTTTTGGAGTGTGTCTTCAGAAACTGAAAATGTTTAGTTTCAATAATAGATCCAGATGAGCCAAGTATTAAGTAAGAGTGGAAAGGAGGATTGAACCCAACTAGAATCCCTTCCAATCCCTTCTCATCAAATTTTCAACCTTTCTGAATTCTATTTGATAGATATACCACAGGAGACCCTACAGGTTTCAAGTAGTTAGCGGGGAGAGTCTTGTTAAACATGAGCTCCCAAGGGGATTGGTGATTACCTTCCCTGGGAATTTGATTCAACATGAAACAGCAACTTTGCGTTACAACGTGCCAGTAATTTTTGTGATTCTGGAGGAAGAAAAGGTGGCTCTGGCAGATTCGACGATGGTCTGGTTGGCTCTTTCTGCACAACCGTTATTTTGTGAATGATATGGTTCAGAATTCATAAGCTTGATATGTTTTGATTGCGCAAAATCTTTCAAATTGGAGTTAGTAAATTCGGTACCTTTATCTGATAAAATCTCATTAGGGTAGTACTTTAACCTCTTGTATTCAGTTTTGAGGATGTTGATGATGGTATCAGGGGTCTTGTCTTTGGATGTTAAAGGGAAAGCAGCCAAGTAGCCGTTGAAGTTGTCAACAAGTGTTAGGATGTAATGGTGGCCTTCTTTTGATTGAGGAGTAATTGGTCCAATTAGGTCGAGATGGATTCTTTCTAATGGTTTTCTTGAAGGAGTAGAGGCATCCGAGAAGGGTGATTTCGTGATCTTGCTTTTTGGGCAACTATCACATTGAAAATTGTTAATGTCTTCTTTAGAGAAGCGCCCATTGAGGATAGGCTTAAGAGTTGAGAGAGAAGCATGACCGTAAATTTTATGTAAGTCCAAGAGAGATTGATTCATGTCTTGTCTCATCATATTAACTGAGTGATTCTCACTGGTGGTTTGGGGTTTTTCAATGACAAATAGATTGTCACGGATAAGACCCTTCAACACCATTTGGCCGTTTTGTGAGACAGAAAAATGATCCTTTTTCTGAGAGAGTTTGCATCCATTTTTCGCCAGGAGACCAGAACTTATGAGATTGACCACTATGTCGGGTACATACGCACAGTCTTTAAGAGTGACGAATGAGTCCTTCCATTCCAGTTTCACTGTCTCTGTTCCTTGGATTTTGAGAGTTGCATTTATTTTTCCAGTTTTAATTTCTTGAGGATCTTCTTGGAGTTTGATGGAGTCAAAAAATTTAAGGTTGTTAAATATATGAACATTAGCGCCCGAGTCTAGAAGGAGATTTGAGTGGCTGTTTGCATTGATCCAAAGATTAAGTAAGGCATGGTAGTTGATTGCAGGGACTTTCTTAACTTTACTTTTCCATTCTTTATGTTGCTCTAACCACCATTCCGGGGCAATCTCGGGGTGTAGGTGAAAACAGGATGATTTGGGATGAGGGGCGTTAGGATCATGATATCCTTCCTTACATTGGAGCCTAGGTTTCCTGTTGTCTCTATCCTTCCTTGTCTTAGTCGTAATCAAAGATACGTCAGAAGTAGACTTTCCAAACTTGACTTGAGCCTTTCGTTTGTTGTTGTACTGAATGAGATTATTGAAAACAACATTGACAGTCACAATTCTCTCAGCATGCATAATTAGTTGCTTCAGATTCTCGAGTGGGGGCGGAAATTTAAATAGTATAACATACGCCAATATATCTTTGGGTAATTCAATTCCAACATTGGCCATTTGAGTAATAGCTTTACACATTTTGGTTACAAAGCCTTTGACTGCTTGTTCATTAAAAGGGGAGTGGAGGAATTGATTGAAGATTCTTGCTCGATTAGCCGTTTTGGACAAAGCAAATCTGCGAGTAATTTTGGCCCAAAGTAGTTTTGACGACGAGATGTTTGCTGTATTGACAACATTAGCATGTGTGGTGCTGTCTAACTTGGAAAGGATGATTGCTCAAATTTCCCTATCTTGTTTTGTTGATAGTGGACCTTCATTCCTTGTTATGGCGTCTTTAATATCTTTAAGATCAAATAGCATAAGCATTTTATCTTTCCAGATGGAATAATTTTCTTCATTGAGAGGGGGTATTGCGTTGACTGAGGCTTTGAGGGCAACTTGGTGGAAATAATCGGACGCTCCTGCTGGTTCGTTCATCTTGAATTTGACGGAGCCTTCGGCTTTTAACCGTGATAAGAATGGAATTGATTTCAAGGACTAGAACCAGCAGACTATAGAGGAAAGTGTCAGATCAAGTCAAGATAAAGATAAAAATAATAAAATGAAAGGAAATAAAAAAAAGACCAACAGTTCACGATGAGAGACTGATATAGACAGGTGATAGAGCAGATAGGACGGAGAGGCGGTAGAAGGTAGACAGGATACTGAGCATGAGACTGAAGCTCAGAAGAAATATATCAGATTTGTAATGTGAATGTTGACCCAGAGGATTAGAGATCTTACCAGGCAATTGATGAAGTGAGTGAAGTGAGAGGACCATTTATGGATAGGAAGATGGCATTGAGCGGATAGAAGGTGATGACATAAGAGTGATGTTTTTATAATGCAGTGAGATGAGAAGTAGAGAGGTGAAGACAAGACAAGTCATGGGGACAAGTAATGAGATAGAAGTTGGGTCAAGAGTGGGAAAAATAGAAAGAGAATTGAGATGAACAAAACAGGAGTCAAAAGAAATTAGGAAAAATATTCGAGGTGACAGATGGAGTCTGTGAAGTTGTGGATTTAGAGTATCTACACAGTGGTTCCGCAAATCTTGCTGTGGACCCGGATGTGTGTCAGAAGAGTCTTCATCTTAACATTTTCCATCATGATCACTTTTGAAATTCTTGAATTGTTCCCTAAAACAATGGATTGCCTCTAAAGAAAATTTGTAACCCAATGGTAACATTTCAGGGGAAGAACTTTCCCTAACTTAATTTGAGAGTTATCAAGTGATGCATGAACTGAATTCATTTGATTAAAAACTTTTCCCTCAAGGCTTTTCCAAAAATCCAACAGGTCTCCCAGAGAGTTTGCAAGGAGTTGTTTGAGAGTTGAATGGGCCCCTTTAACCCAAGAAGTTGTTTTGTCTCCAAAATCTGGGTTTATACAAGTACACGCTCTTCCAAACATCTCTTTGATAGGGAAAATGTTATTTTCCATATACTCAAGTAAATCCTCATAGTCTTTCAAGAAAAACTATAAAGCTCAAAAGGTAAGAACCCAAAACTAGGAAGAATAAGAAGAAGTAATTTGTACCTACTCTGAGTTCTGCATCATTGACTTCCACCTCCTCCTTGCTCTTTGTTGCCCCACACTGTTCCCACAGATTCATAAAGCTTTTCCATACTGAAAAGTCATAAAAAAAGCCCACTTTACAGATTGCTTGTATGTTTTTAGACAAGTGCCAAGTGAAACATGGTCTTGATGACTCTGGGAAAGTAGTTTCAATTGCAAAAATCAAAGCTTTTTCATGGTCCATCACAAAGACTTTTGGAAGTCTCTCAGGATCATAAGCCAACTCTTTTGATGCATTTAAAGACCAACTATAGAACTCAAAAGTTTCTTTTTTTTTAAAAACAAGATATTTTGTGAAATTGTTCTGATTGGCTGTCATTCCTAAATAGTGGGTTTTTGTACTTATTTGTTTTATAAGTACAACCCAACATAGCAATATGATGGGATTGTTTTGAAAGGTTTACTTCCTCTGGATGTGCTAAGTACAGGGCCTCCTAGTGACTCTCTCCACTGAACTTTGAAAGGTGAATCCAACTTGTTTCTTCAAGCTGTTCATAGAGTACCTCCATAACACTTTTTCCCTTTAGTTCTAAAAGCGTTACCTCCTGCTTAGTGTTATAGATTGTTTGTTCATCAACATAACCCAGCCCCACAATCTTGCTCAATTTTCTCTTCAGTTGTAACCTATTGAGCCCATCATTCATGCCTTCTACTGGATTGTCTTAGGCCACCCCCAAGATTCTCCTCAGTTGAGGATGCACAGAGGGATTTTTGGATGGTTGATGGTTATGTTTGGTTTCTTTGTAGCAGAGGTGCCACAAGGGGTCTGCCTTTGTTTGACTTGCATGGATTAAAAACTTTCACCCAACCTTCCTTGTGTGAGTTTTTCTAGACCTTTTGCTAAGAAGACTTACTGAATAGGAACCATGTCTATCACAGGCTAAATTTTCATATTGGTCACGCTTTGAGTTGAAAACTGTTAAAGCGTAACCATGCTTCATTGCCCATGTTTGAAAATAGTTTTGTGCCTCTTCCCTAGTAGGAAAAGCACCCAAGGGAGGTGGGTCAAGTGGATCTAGTAAACATTCATTCTTTAAGTCATAGTTTCATAGTTACATGAACCCATCAGTTTCAATCAAATTAAATATGGCAAAGACCAGTAACATAAAATGTTACTCACCACCAGTGGTCATTTCCATTTGTGAATCATTGTGTTCCTCAATTGTCACCCTTGATGAGGATGCAATTGGGGCTTCCAATGTTTCATCACCCAAATCCTTTTATTCTTTTTCCAAAGCTTTGTTGATGGCACTATCAATGTAGACCTTCCACACAGCCATGTCAGAAGAAGGAGGGCCTGCCACTGTTCCCATGCAAAAAAATGCAATGGTATACTTCAGTATTCAATCCAAATTTCAATTGATCAAACAAAGTTTGCTCACTTTCAAGTTGAGAAAAATTTTTTGCAGATTTTTATATTATTTACAATTATTCACTTTAAATTCACTTGGATTTTGCTTTAATTTCTCTTTGGGATTGCTAGGTGTGGAACAACAGTCCCACAAAGTATGCTTAAATCCCAAATTTGGGTTGAAAGAACCCAAGTGTGGTCCAGGGGGTTCTAAAAGTTCTGGAACGGGTTCCCGGGGGTTACGCGGCTCCTACACAACCCCCCGGAGGTCGCGGGTGTTTGAAATGGCCCTTTGTAGTCGTCTTTGGGCCCCCATGGCTCATTTGAGCCATGTAGGGCCCTACACGACTACCACACAGTTGTAGCCGTGAATTTAACATCACCCATTCTAAAATTATAAAAAATTGTAAAAATTGGAATTTTAATTTATTATAAAATAGAAAACACATCCAAAAAGACCTACACGGGATATTATCCCCCTTAACTTGAGTGAGAAGCATGGAATACCTAAGAATGAGGTTTGAGAACCATGGGGAAGTCCAACAATTGGCAAATGCGCATGCCCGCCCGCCAGATGGCATTCCACCCAGGTAATTTGACCCCACATAGGTTTAGGATCCCCAGGCTTGGCCCATAGAGAGCCTGCAAGACAATGTGGTGTGTATAACCCACCAGCATCAAACCAACCAACTCCTAAAACAAAGGATTGCCACAAATTATAGGTTTTCTCACATTAGTTCATTCTTACTGGTTTCCTTTATCATTTCATTTCATTGTTAATTTTTCCTGAATAAACTAACCTACCTCTTTCTTCCTAAAAGGAAACCATCCATCTTCCTCCCATTCCCAGGATTCATCAAGCTCCTCATCATCTTCAACATCCACATCCCCATGGCCTGATGCAAACAATTTGGTAAGTATTCCATTCACCTTGGAATTGATGAACTCTTCCTATTGATCCTCATCATCCATCAAATCCTCCTCTTTAATTGGCCTTCATTGCATGCCTACAGGACTCATTTCAGAGGTCCAATTGTTGGATCAATGTTGATGGGAAAATCCAGGCGTCCTCCATCAATATCAATCCACAACTCATTTTTCAACTCTTGATTCTCCAAGTGCAAGGTAGAATCCATGTATGGATGGTCTTGGTGAGTTTCATTGGCCAAATTTCTAACTTTTACTTGATGACTACTGATTCTGACATGTTTTCATACATTTTCTCTAGTCATTGGCCTTCCTTGAAAGATTTGGCAACAATATTTGAAACCACTCCAGGTATTAATGACTTCCAAGCGTTCAATTCCTTTTTTTCCCAAAGCCAATAAAAAATTAGACTCTCCAAAGAATTCCTCTGTGCAATAGTGTGAAAATGGAAACTAAACTGGGTCCATTTTTGGATTGATATTGATTGCTTACGTTGAGAAGGTGCCAATGGGTAAGTTATGAAGATTGGACAGTTCAGAGAAAGGATTCCAAAGCCCCGCAAGCAACCTTTGTCCCCGGGCCACCGCAGCAAGTAAAACCCAATGACGTCATCAAGCCCTGATTGTAAGCCATAACCGCTGTGTACTGCATGACTGTTGAATAAATTCATTTTTTTGACCCCCCAAATTTTTCTTCTTTTCTCAGAATTATTTTCACTATTTACAATTTCATTTTCCTACTCTCCTATTAGGTTTCCCTTGTTCATCATCAGTTTCCCCTCAATCAACCCCTTTTCCTTCTACCCCCATCCCAACCCACCCTCATCATTCCCCCATCATTCCGTAACCCCTTCCCAAATCAAAACCAATTGGCCCAATCAGCCACCCCTTAATCATCCCAGAACCACCTTGCAAAGCAAAGGCATCTCAAAGATGCCAACAAGGTCAAAATTGACTCCCCCAACCATTCCAGCTTACCCATGCAAACTTGCCATACATGCCCCAACTCAGAAAATCCAACTCACCCTCATTTAGCCAATGCATCTGTGGAAAACTCAACCAATTTCTTTCAGAGAAAACTAAGGGAATTTTTCCCCCTTTCCAATGATGGCAAGGCAATTCTGGACCAATGCAATGATGTAAGTTCCATTGTCTTCCAAATCCACTGAATCAAAAACCCCTTCTCTCAGACTGAATCATCATCTTTGTTTTATCTTGATTTATCTCCATTCTCTATCTTGAATATGAAGATGAGTGACTATCAACTCATGATGTTCCTCATTCATATGAACTTGAGTCTTCAACATCAAGGCCAAGAAAAACATGCTTCCAGCCCTGTACCATCCCATGTGATCCATGACTCCAATAGGCAATTAAGACAACTGAAAAATATAAAATACAAAAAATACAGTGAATACATACGGGTAAACATCTTCTTTCTCATTCTTACCATCCGTCAGTACACTAATAAATTTTCCCACAGGCATTGGTCTGAGACAAAATTTGAGCCAAGATCCTCCAATGCAATATTGAGGCATATGGCAAGACCAACACTTCAATCTGTGAGCCAATTAAAGGCTTGCTACTACTCTCAACTATTATATGTTTATCTTTCTCCTATTTGAATTGATATTGATACTGATAAAAATTGATTGATTAGGATTTTTTTGCAAAACAATCAAACGCGGTCAAAAACAAGTACCTCCCCCCGGGTTATGACACAAACAATACAATGGCACAAAAAGATGTGGCATTGTTTGTTGGCAAACTTGTCAAGTACAAAAAACCAAGTTTAAGGAATGTGGTGAGTTAAATCTCAAGATCATGCTCTACCTTCATACAATTTTAACTGACCTGTTCCCATATCTGTCTTGAGCTCCTCTACAATATTGAAGATAAAAGTACTCACCTTAGGAATGGGCCCATTCCCAAGTTGTCCAAACTATTGGTCAATGTACTTTTTTTTCTTTTTTCTTAAATCAGTTCTCATTCTCAGATGAATTGTTTGGTGACCTCATGGAAGATTTACCAAGTTTTTGGACCAAATAACAGACACAACTTGGCCAACAGTTCAATTTGCAAGGCACCCCTTCAAGCAAAGGTCAGATTTGCATTCTTAAGCCTCCAAATTGCCATTCATATGGCAACCTCAATGCATGGGGATGAAGTGTGCAATGGAAGCCTATTGATTGGGATTTGCAAGAATTACAACAACAGTCAATACCAAATATGACTGCATAAGCATATATATTTTAAAATTTTTTTGGATGGATCATTGTTTTGCTGAATTTTTTTCATTCATTCTACAATCTGGGAAACAGCTGGGCCAAGGCCATTTTGAAGAAAGAAAAAGATTTATTTGATGGGAACACTATGGTTGAAGATATCTCATGCAAGAAATTGATCATGCCGAGCAATGCAGAAATTCTTGATTTAGAATGACTTTTTTTCTTTCTTTCTCTTAAGACAAAAAACAATCTCTCTCTCAAATTCAGTGTTAAAAAGTTACTGCAACTTTTCTCCTATCTAAAAAAAATTGTTAAAATAATTTATTGCAGGTTATGATTAATGTGATTAAAATTATGATAAAAATACAAAATTTTTAATTTATCTTATTAAAATAACGTTCCAACAAGGAAAACCATCTGTTTTTTTTTAAAAAAAAAAAAGGAAATTGGAAACCCTAAGAAAAAACCAAAAAAAAGTCAAATCATTGTCAAGAACAACAATGATTCAACCTGGGGGGACCCTTTGACCCTTGAGTTGGTTTGCTGTCAAGATAACCTTGACAGAAAATTGATGGGGTGCCAACAGTGTCCAAGGTGGAATCGGCATTGGGCTGTCAGCAACGCTTTGACTAGCTTTGACATTATGGCATGCCAACGTTTTTTTGACGGGCGCACTCCCACTAAGGGAGTGCGGTCAAATTGGCGTCATACTAGCCATTGGTTCACGGGTGAACTGAACCTGTGGTGTATATATATGCTTTGTAGATACATACTTTGGTTTTTGAGGACAACTAAATCCATAATCCTATGTAGCTAGTTTGATAATCTGGAAATGTGATCTAGTTTGAAACATATCTAAAAGAACATAAATATGTAGATCTTAATCCATATTTGGATATATTCTCAACAACCTTGATCTTGTCTACTGACTGGATGGATGGATGGATGTACTTAGGTAAAACAGGTAGTCCTTCCAAGTTATGTGGAACATTTCTAGAGACCAACTCACCCAATTGATTTCTGCACCCACGCCCAACGCAGGCCAGAAGATGAAGGTGGGTTTCTAGGCATGAGCTCAAGAGAACTGTATGGGATCCTTGTCAGAGGGCAGATCATGTTATAGCTAGGCATGACCTTGTTCATCAGAATATGCACTTTCAAGTAACAGACAAGTGCATACTCTCAATCAAGATACATACGACCAAAACAAACCATTAACAAAATGAATATGCATCTGACTTGCAAATCTTCTAGAACTCTTGGCAAGACGGGCTGGCCTGCCAAAGTATGTTGAACTCACTTTTTGGTCTTGGGGAGCCCCATTGGTTTTGCAGCCCATGTCGCAGCCCATTTAGGGCTGCTTCCCATTTTGCAGCCCATTTTGGGCTGCTGCCCATGTCGCGGCCTACTCAGGGCCACTTTTCTCCCTTGGTTTGGCCCATGCGGGGCCCAAAAGCCCATGCCGGGCTTTTGCAGCGGCCGAGGGATCCCACAGAGTGCAACGCCGCGCGGGCCCAGCCGGTCGCAACCAGCAGTGAGCGCTGCAGGAGCAGGGTCCAGCAGACCAGGCTCCCCTCCTTCCCCTTGCTTGCAATTGCAAGAGGGAAGGAGAAGGCTGGCTGGTTTGAACCAGCTAGCAACCGGCCGCAGGAGGGTGACCGGTCAGGGTGAGGGGGATTTCATCACCCCCTTGCCCAGGAGGATGGCTGGGCCGGTTGCAGTGAGGCGACCGGAAGTGGGGGGGTTTTGATCACCCCTCCACCATTGAAAGGGGCACTCTTGCCCCCCCCTTTACCAAGGGGGAGGAGCAACGGTCTGGAGGGGATTTGACCAGCCCCAGCCCAATTACCTTGAAAAAGCCCTGAGGGTATCAACCTCCAGGGCCCCTGGTAGGGGGATTTAACCGCCCCCTCCAGGGATTTGAGAGAAAGAGGGGGGGGGCATGTCTTCCTGTTACACCCTCCCCCCCCTTGTGAGTCTGAGATGGGCCCCAGGTGTTTCCTGGGTCCCACCTGGCCATTATTATGGTCAGGGGCTGGTTGCATGAGGCAACCAGCCAGCATGTGAGGTAACAGGGCCAGTTTTAACAGACAACCGGCCAGGGGCTGGTTCAGCTCCATTACAGTGGAAAAACCAGAAATGAACGGAATAGGCTGGTTGTAAAGGTACAGGGACTGATTCCATGCAGGCTGATGTATCCCAAACCAAGGAACAAGGCCTTTAGAGCCTGTAGAGCTCTATGGGGCGGAAAAATTTCTTTTTGGCTTGTTGTATCATGGACTCACAAGAGGCCAATCTTTTGTACTTAAGGAGCTCTTCTCCCTTCTGTTTTCCATCATTCTTTCAACATCCAATTGAATTCATCATTAATATCATCTGATGTATTGCCCCATTTTGAGAGCCTATTAGCAATCATTGACACAAGGTTTCCATAATTTCTTTTTCTTTGAATACTGCTCATTTTCCTCAGCTAATTTTTGGCCATAATTATTACACATTATCAATACCAAAATCATGATTACTTCCAAGCCATCTAGACCCTTGTACCTTACTCTGGAGAACCTCAAATAACTCAAGTTTTCCAAGAAGATGTCCTATATCCCTGATATTAGCTCCACCAAGATATTTCTGAACAGTCAGAATTATAATGCTTGGGCTGTCCTTATGGATAGTGAGCTGGACAACATCTGTTGTGGGGAGATAATGGATGAAGGTGACACTTTGATCAGTTCAGAAGTGGAGGAAAAATCTTATCATCTCATTTTTAGGAATCTTGATAAGAATCATTTGACATGGGTTGCTGATAATCTTAGGGAAGGTGAGAGAACAAGGGGCAGCATCCTTTGGAAGTTGCTAAATTCCAAGTATGCTGGTGATTCTTTTAACCAGAAGGGTATAGCTTTCAATAAACTATTCAAGTTACAATATTCAAATTGTAAGCAGTTTGTTGCAGAGGCTAGTTCTAGCATAGCCAAGTTTAATTCATCAGGACTTAAAAACAATCCTGAGTGTTTGTCACTCTTAATCCTTCAGAAACTACCAAAGGAGTTTGATTCTTTAGTCAGAATTATTTCTCAATTGGATCCTCTTCCTGGGGAGGAATTTGTGCTGAAGAGGATTGAAAAGGATGATCTTCAGTTTGAGATGAAGGGGGTCTCTGGAACAGCCCTTGATGAAAAGACTGGAAAATCTTGCAAGAAGGCAAAAAATGATTTTTCCAAGGTCTTATGCTATAATTGTCAATAAGGGGCATTATGCTAAGGATTGCAAGGAGGCCAAGATGGGGGAGAAGTCCAAAGAGAATGACAAGGAGGTCAATCTCACTGCAGAAAACTTTTCAATCGTGGTATTGGATGTTCCAATGGAAAAGGTTGTTGGGGAAGAAGGTGCAAAAAAGAAGGCCGAAATTGATGAGGATCAAGAAATGGATTTGATTGATTATGAATTGAGTAATCTTAACCTCAAAGATGAGAAATTATCAGTGACTGATGAAGCTTCTTTCCTATTAGGAGGATTGAAGGAGGATTTTATTTTTTTTATTGATTCTGGTTGTACAGATCACATGTTCTTTGAACCAAATTTATTTCCAAATCTTAGTGATTATGATGGAGTTGTAAATATTGGTCAGAAAGGCAGAACAATTCAGATTAAGGGAATTGGAAAATTTATTCTTGCAAATCACTTGGGTTTCAAAATTTCTTGTAGAAAGTGTTCTATGTACCAGAGTTGCCTTACAACCTTGTGTCTCTTGGAGTGTTGTGGAAAAAACGTTTCCAGATTTGTTATCTCAAAGAAGATAGGTTTTTTATTGATGTGGATGGGAGAACTGTTCTTAGTGGAAAAGTTTGAAATAAGCTTTTGTGTGAAAGCTTGTTTAAATTCTCTGCTCTGAGCACTGTTTCTCACAATAGAAGTGGCCATAAGGTAAAGGACAGCGACTGTGAGAGTTGTACTTTGGGGGCTAAGACTAGAAATTTATTCTCTAAGAGTAGATATTGCACTGATGTTCCTGGAGATGAATTTTCCATTGATTTGGCACGGCCATTCACACCAGAGTCACTTTTTGGGGCAAGATACTTCATCAATTTAGTTGATACTGCAACTAATTATGTTTGGGTTAAACCAATTCAATCTAAGGATCAGAACACAGAGGAGGTTTCTGTAATCTTCAAAGTCTGGAAACAAAGTGGTCTGATGAAGGAGATCAAGGGTTTTATTACCAATGGAGCTGGTTAATTTGTGAGTAAAGAGTTTGAGAGGTTATTTAAAGATTATGGTATCATTCATATAGTCACTACTTCAAGTACTCCACAGAATAATGAAATAGTTGAGAGAATGAATAGGACTCTACTGGAAAAATTCAGAACTATTATGTCTCAATCTGGTCTACCCAAGTTCGTATGGGCTGAGTTGATGTGTACAGTCTGTCTGTTGCATAACATTGTGAGTGTTAATGGGAAGAGTCCTCATTATCAGTTTTGGAAGTTGTACCCCAAAACATCTCACCTAAGAACAATTGATTGCTTGGTGTATTATAGTTTCCACCATAATCAGATGGTTGGAAAAGTAGACCCTAGAGCCAGAACAGGGGAACTTGTAGGCTATGATTTAATAAGTATATCATATAGGATCTATTTTTCAGGGACAAGAAAGGTTATCCGTAATACGGATGTAAAATTTGATGAAAGTTCCTTTCCACTCAAAAGGAGTGAAGATGTTGTTTTGAATAAGTCACAGAAAGAAATAGAATTAGCACCTATTTCACCAGCAGAGGCTGAGGAACATTTCTGAGGCCAAATCTTTTCTCTTTGTGAGAAAGGATGCAATTTTGTTTTTATGGGTCAATGACATTGTCATCATTGTAAATGGTAAAGAGAGAGTCATGGAGACTCTCAAAAAGGAATTCAAGATAAAAGATTTTGTTCTGGTGCAACAGGTGCTATGAATGAAAGTCAGTAAGATCAAGAATGGTATTAAGTTAGACCAGAGCCACTAAGTGGCAGCTCTTCTTAAGCAATATGTCTTAGAAGATGCAAAGGATTTTGGTACTCCCATTCAGTCAAACATTCTTTTAGAGAAGTCTACAGATGAGGAGTATCTGAAGTTTGTTCAATCTGGGAACAACTACAGGTCAGCTGTCAGATTGCTTAATTATTTGGGGCAGTGTACAAGGCCCAATATTGCCTTTGAAATTGGTGTATTTTTGCAACACTTATAGAAGCCAAGCATGAGGAATTGGTCAGCGTTTAAGAGAGTTATGAGGTATCTTAAAGGAATGCCCAGTCTGGGACTGTTGTTTACAAAGTCAGAAAACTTTTTTTTGTTTGGTTATTCCAATTCAAGTTGGGCAGATTGTAACACTAGGGAATCAACAAGTGTTTTTGTATTCTTCTTAGTTAAGAATCTGGTGTCATGGATTTCCAAGAAGGTATCAGCAATAATTCTTTCATCAACAGAGGCTGAGTATGGAGCCTACTGAGCAGCTTCACAGGAAGTAAATGGTTGAGGAAATTCTTAGAGGATACACATAAGCCACAAGGGTTTGCGTTGATTTATTCTGATAACCAGAGTGCCATTGCGTTGGTGCAAGACCAAGTGTTACATTCAAGAACAAAACATATTGATGTTCACTATAACTATATTTGTGATGCAGTTAACTGCAAGGAGATTGTGTTGAGGTACATGCCCACTGGAGCAATGATTGCAGATATCTTGACTAAGGCTTTAGAAAGGAACAAGCATCAAGGCTTTGTGACTAGTATGCAAATGTAACCCCTTTTGGATTGAGAGGGTGTGTTAAAATACGTGTGCACTTACGTGTGTGCTTGGTATAAGTGTAATCCAAATGAGATGCACATGGGGGCCTCTGCGGCCAATTGGACACACACACAGACCATACGGGCCTGTAGGGATGTCATGGATTTTGGGAAACTGGCCTCAAAATGCGTGAAACAGGCCTATTGGTACACGGGCCCTATTGGGCCCGGTGGGGTATATGGGCATATGAAGCCAGATGGGCTTTAATGGGCATAATTGGGCACAATGTTTATTTTAGACATACTTGGCCAGACGGGCTGGCCTTCCAAAGTATGTTAAACTCATTTTTTGGGCTTGGGGAGGCCCATTGGGGTCGCCGCCTGTGTTTCAGCCCATTTGGGGCTGCTGCCCGTGTTGCGGCCCGCTCAGGGCCACTTGTCTCCCTTGCTTTAACCCATTTGGGGCCCAAAGGCCTGTGCGGGGCTGTTGCGGTGGCCAAGGAATCCTGCGCCGTGTGATGCTGGGCGGGCCTGGCTGGTCAAAACCGGCGGTCAGCGCCACAGGAGAAGGGGCCAGCGGACCCGGCTCCCCTCCCTCCCCTTGCTTCCCATTGCGAGAGGGAAGGAGAAGGCTGGCTGAGTTGAACCAGCCAGCAACTGGCCGCAGCAGGGCAATCAGTCAGGGTGAGGGGGATTCCATCACCCCCTTGCCCATGAGGATGGCTGGGCCAGTTGCAGCGAGGCAACCGGCGGTGGGGGGGATTTGATCACCCCTCCACAATTGAAAGGGGCCTTCTCCCCCCCCCCCTTTACCAAGGGGGAGGAGCAATGGGCTGGAGGGGATTTGACCACCCCCAGCCCACTTACCTTGAAAATGGCCTGGGGGTATTGACCTCCAGGTCCCCTGGTAGGGGAATTTGACCGCCCCCTCCAGGGATTTGAGAGAAAGAGGGGGGCAGCATGTCCGCTGGTTACACCCTCCCCATGTGAGTCTGAGACAAGACCCAGGTGTTGTGAGAAGTAGATGATTGGAAAAACCAGAACCAGACTAATATTTCATAAAAAAAGGAAAGATCAGAAACAAATCAAAACAGAAGAATAAATAATAAATAGAGAAAAATGAAAGTGACCAACGGGAGGCTTCTGCAAGTGATACAGCAGAAGTGACAAACTCAGACTAGTAAAATAGGAGACAAGGAAAGGACTAATCAAACCAAAGAGTGTGTCAGATGAGAGTTGAATAGATATGTGTGAGTCCGAGACTATTTACTGGAAGACGCCTGAAACTCGGATAAGGCCAGCAATGATGATGATAGGGAAAGATTGGAAGAGTGCCTTGAACGAGTCTTGTTGAGCTGGCTGCTGATTCCGGGATTCTTGGTGTGGTCTATACTGGATCCGTAGTAGGTGTTGAAGGAAGTCTTTTTGGTGAAGTCGTAGATGTTCCAAGATGATAGTCTTGATGATCCTCCTTCACAGTTGATGGATGAATCCGGAGACAAGGGTTGCGCGCACTCCAAGAATGGAGTAAGGGAACCCTGAGTAACTTGCTGCAGTGAACAACCCGCGGTGAAACCAAAGTTGCAGAACAACACAGAAGAACAAATTAGATCAGACATAAGGAAAAGAAACAAAGAAAAAGAAAGAAATATGGACGCACAGGTGACGGTCCAAGAATGAAACAGAGGAGCCATAGGCATAATTGGCAAAGTAAATACATGAGCTGAAGAGCAGAAGATAAAGCTTAAAAATCAGATTCAACAGGTGTGTCCTGGGTCCCACCTGGCCATTTTTATGGCCAGGGGCTAATTGCATGAGGCAACCAGCCAGAATGTGAGGTAAAAGGGCTGGTTGTAACAGACAACTGGCCAGGAGTTTGAACATCTAAGGGGCTGGTTCAGCCCTGTTATGGTGGAAACACCAGAAATGACCGGAATAGGCTTGTTGTAAGGGTAAAGGGACTGATGCCATGCGGGCTGATTTATCCCAAACCAAGTAAACAGGCCTGTAGAGCCTGTAGAGCTCTTTTGGGGCGGAAAATATTTGTTTTGTCTTGTTGTATCATGGGCTCACAAGAGGCCAATCTTTTGTACTTAAGGAGCTCTTGTCCCTGCTGTTTTCCATCATTCATTCAACATCCAATTGAATTCATCAACAATATAATCCAACATATTGCCCCATTGTGAAAGCCCATTAGCAATAATTGACACAAGTTGTCCAGCATTTCTTTTGATTTATATACTGCTCATTTGCCTAAGCTAATTGCTGGCCATAATTATAACACATGTCCCAATCAGTAGAACTGGGGGTGGATGCGCTCAATGAAGACAACATTGGGTGGCTGGCAAAGAAGGGGGAGGAGATTGCTTTAGGGGTGGCCTTGTGCGCCTCCCACTCTCTAACTAATTGCCTAGATATACTAATTTACCCAGTCAAAATTGACAATCCAATCCCAATTTCAGTAGCCACTAGCCAACCTACGGCCAAATTAATAAAATTGGGGAAGATAAAATTGATGAGCAATGTGGGGTCCATTGTGATACACAACGTCTCCTGCAGCAAGGATGAAAACTGCACCCTCTTGTCTGCGGAGACTCTGGGACAAGGGGGTGGGCGGCCTTAGTGTTGACAAGGAGGGACTGCTCTTTTTTATTTTCTCCAACAACTTTGTTCTGCGTAGCATTCTGTGGTGTTCTTTTATGGATGCAAGTTAGAATAGGCTGCGCGCTGCGCGCTCATAAGTAGAGGCTGGCTCAGAAGTGTCAGCCGCTGAGCAATGGGTGGCTCAGCAGTGGGGGCGTGCTCAGCAATGGGTGCAGACTTGCCGCAGCAAGCTGCGCTATGGGCTCAGCAGCAGTCAAGTTTGGCTTGGTATCCAGAGATGCGGAGTGGCTTGGATTTTTGTGGATCATGGGTTGCAAGACGCACGGGTTGGATTGTGCGGATATACCTTGGATTTCTGTAATGGCGCATTGGGTGGATGCAGAAATGTGCGGGGGGCTCCAAGTTGGGTGCAGCGCAAGGGCTGCGTCATGAGAAGGGAAAACCTAGTGGACATAATGGCAGGAGGAAATATGGATGGAATATGGGGTATGGGATATGGGATGTGGATTATGGGATGAAAGGACGTGATTGGGGCTAGTTTTCTGTACTTAGGGGTTGTATTTAATTATTCTTGCTTGCTTCTGGTTGTACTTTGGTTAGGGTTGAGGGGGATTTTACTTAAACTGCACCCTCAAACCAGATTGATTGAAGATCTTATCTTATATTATCACAGAGGATGGGAAGGATTGAAGGAACAAGGAAGAAGGAACTCATCTTATTATTCTTTCTCTTTCTCTCACTCTCTCTTTAAATCATTGCATTCAAACTCTTCACAGACGCTTGGAACATTAACTCTCAAACTTGAGGACAACTAGGGGACTTCCACTCTATTTTTTTCCACATCTGGGGGTCTGGCTTGGAAATCTTTTGTCAAAGTCTCTCCAAGGTGCCCAGGATGCTACCAGCAGTTGCCCCTCCTTTTTCTTTCTCCTCCAGCAATTTTCTCATTGATCCAAAGGACTACCCTCACATTTGATTCAACGCTGCGGGTGTGGAGCAATTCATCTCACAATATGAATTGATTGCAGACTTCAAAGACGCATCAGATTCCAATAAGGTGTGCCATGTTGTCCTGTTCATCATGAACTCGGAGGAGCTTTGGTACGTATAGGAGATGGGGGGCTGCCAGAGCCTACATTTGCCAAAACTGAAGGTGAACATGTTGGCAAGAGGGGGGAATTTCAATCCTTGTTTTTGGGAAGGCAAAATCAAGCAAGCCGCGGAATTGAATTGCGGGGAAGCTCTACCACCAGTGACCAGCCCTTGGGTTAGCAAACTTGCAGAGCTGGCAAGGGACCTTGAGATCAATTCAAAGGGTCTTCAGCTTCCTAGCGCCCCCGCGCCTGGGGTGTGCATGTATGGGGACAACAATGGCTGCTGGAAATTGGGACACAAGAACCAGAAAATGGATTTAAACATGGGATTTGTTTCCCCAAAGGAGACAGGGTATGTGTTGGGAAAGCAGGTCATGGCGGAATTTTTTCAGCCTGTTTCTATGAAGTGAGCAAGGAAGAGGGAACCAGGAGCAGATATTTTGCGCCAATTGGAAACCGGTCAACAGTGTATGGGTCTTGCGGAGAGGGAACCAGGAGCGGATATTTTGCGCAATTTGGGAACCAGTGAACGGCGGACGGGTCTTGGGGAGGAGGAAGCTGAAGCAGATATTTTGCACAATTTGGGAACTGGTGAACGGCGGAAGGGTTTTGTGGAGAGGATAGGAGAGGTGGCGGAAGGAACAGGCCAGGTGTCAGAGGATTGCAACCGGAGCCAAACCTCTTCAACGGCAGAGAGGATGCACGTGGGTGGAAGGACATGGAGCACAGAAAGTGTGGAATAGATGGGCCAAGGATGGGCTTGGTGTCATCACGGCGTGGTGGTCTTTGATAAATGAAAGTCGGAATTGGATGGGCGCTGCGCGCTCAGAAGTAGCGGCGGGCTTGGCAGATCTAGCCCACTCAGCAATGGGTGCGGGCTCAGCAGATCTAGCGCGCTCAGCAATGGTTGCGGCTTTGCCGCAGCAAGCAGCGCTGCGGGATCAGCAGAAGTCAAACCAGGCTCAGCATCTGGAGGGCGGGATGGATTGGATTGGATTGGATGGGTTGCATGAGGTTTGCGCGTTTCAAGACACAGATTGGATTGCACAGATATATCTTGGATATCTGTAAAGGCGCATTGGGCAGATACAGACATGCGCAGGGGGCTCCACGTTGGGGGCAGCACAAGGACCATGTCATGGGAAGAACAAAACGGGTGGACGTAACGGCAGGCGGGCAATACAGATGGATATGGGGTATGGGATGGGAAGGATAGGGTTCTGTGCTTAGGGGTTGTATTTCATTATTCTTGCTTGTTTCTGGTTGTACTTAGGTTAGCGTTGAGGGGGAGCAGTTACTTAAACCGCACCCTGACCAGGATGGAGGGAGGAGATCAGAAATTGGATCATGATGGATCACATTGGATCATCATAGGTTTTTGGAAGGATATTTTACTCTCAATTCTCTATCTCTCAGTCAAAGGTTGAACAGTTGCACTCAGGGTTTACAGATGCAAGGGATAAATAACTTCCAAACTTTGGAACCGTTTAAGAAGAATTCTTCTTCTGAATTCCACATCTGGGGGTCTGGCCTGGAAATAACCTTTTTTTTCCTTGTCTCTTGAAACTAACAAGCGTGATGTCCCAGTACCACCCATTGACCGTTGGAGGTTCATCTAATGTTACCCCCACCCCTCTCCCTCCTCCTCTGTAAGCCTCCTGGATTCCAATATCCTTGCTATCCTTTAGCTACCAGAGTTGATAGAATAAATAATAAATATATTATGTCAAATAAATTCCTCTTCTGCGTTCCGCGCTCCTCTGTCATGATACTTCTCACCCCAAACTCACTGCCACCTTTCACCAATCCCCGCGCGCCTCCCCAGGGATCTCAATTCCTCTCAGATCTCACCACGTACAACAATCAGCAAACTCCATCAACTCATAACTTCAACTCTAAACTTCATCACCTTGACTCTCAAGATCATCACTTGGCACTCAATAAAACCTCAATCTTTCTTCTTTTTCTCTTTATCTTTCTTTGTTTTGCTTCTCATTTCTTTATTCTTTCTGTTACTTTTCTTTTGCTTGTTATCATTCCAATTCCAACGCTTCACAACTCATTCTCCAATCCAGGACTGACTGGTAAGACCTTTGTCCATTGCTGACTCTTCAATACATGCTATATCTAACCCTCAGCTTCTCTTTCTTCATCAAAGTCTCTCCAATTGTGCTGTTCTTCTATTCCATTGTGTCTCTTCCTATCAACTCAACTACCACTTGCCACAGCTGTCTTGTGCTAGATGTTTGTTATCTTCATTCTCTTTCTTCTCTTTCTTCATTTCCTTTTTGGTTGTTTCCTAACTGATGACTCCTCTGGCTCAGAACTCTTTGATCAATATCAATCTAGTTATATTTCAGTAACTCAACACGGTTAAAAGCTGAAATCAATCTGACTTATCTAACCAATGCAATGGAGGGATCCAGCAACAACGGCTTTTGCCAAATAATTCTAAAGGCTGCATTGGAGGCCGTACCAATGTTGACCAACAAAAACTATTCTATTTGGAAGGACAAGATGACTATGTTACTCGAGCTCAAGGGAATCAAGGAGAGACTCAAAGACAATTCCAAAACTCTTAACGCTGTTGACAAAATGGAAAATTGGGTGATTTTTCTCTCTCAAATTGACTCCGTGACGCACAATAATTTTGTAAATCCTAAAAACATCTCTTCTGCCCTGCTTCTCTGGCAAACAATCAAAGAACAATTTTCCTCATCCCAAACTTCCAATCGAGCGGGTGTCTTCAACAAGTTCCTCTATCATCAATTCAAACCCAATTTGATTAATCTTCATCACAGAAACAAAAATCTTTTTGAAGAAAATGATAGACGTTGGAATCAATCTTCCCAACAATATTCTGTCCTATCTTACTGGACGTGCCGCATTACATCCTAAGCTACACCATCCTCGCCAAACTCCCCAGCCCTTTCTATCACATCATGGACACAATTCTCCTCAATGACAAGATGCTCAAAAGCCCAACGGCCGTCCTGAACAAACTGAGAGAAGTCATTCACCTGGAATCCACCCAAATAGAGGATTTACCAGATCAATCCACGTCCAACAACTCCACTGTTGCTCTCCACAAGACCAGCTCCTCTCATAGGAGAGGCAAGCCCAAGAATCCCTGCTCAAAGGGTAGACATAACCCACTTGCAGAACACCCTGAGGAATGCTGCTGGCAGTTACATCCTGAGCTGAGACCAGATCATCCAAAGACAAGAGCTCAATCCCAATCCCATTTTCACTCCGCTCAAAAGGAACACAAGAATGAAGACTCCAACCCTCCCAGTCAACCTCAAGCCTTCCTCAATGCCCAGCTTTACCTGCATCCCGTGTACCCAACTGAATCACTCCTGCCGGTCCTAAAATCAGGTTCCACGCATCATATAGTCAACAAACCGGAGTACCTGTTCAACTTGCGACCCACATCAGTGAGTATTGGCATTGGTAGCAAAGGCTTCACTCTGCTTGCAACAACCATTGGCAAGTCCGTGCTAAAAAATCACCTAGAAGAGACCATCAAACTGGAAGAAGTACTTCTAGTGCCAACCCTCAATAGATGCCTTGTCTCCATGTCAAGACTTACCAAGAAGGCAGCAATTTTCAGTCAAGTTGGGTACTCAGGCTACAAGATTGCTTTGGACGGTTTTGCCCTACTAGGCTTGTCAACCAACCACCTGGTAGAACTGTGCAGCACCGAATTCAAAGGAAAGCCTACAAAAAGACTAATCCATCTGAAACAACCGGTAAACAGCCACTGGCGCACGAGATTAGGACACCCCAGTGACAAAATACTCAGGATTCTATTCCCGCATCAACCTCCAACCACTAACTGCAAGGTGTGTCAAAGCTGCAAAATGACTGCTACACTGTTCAACAACCACTTCAAAGCTGTCTCTTGAACGCTTGAAGTGATACATCTTGATGTTGTTGGTCACTTTCCAGTTCAATCTAATGGCGGATGCAGGTTCTTTCTCACCATTGTAGACCAACACTCGGGCTTCAAATCAGTCTCCATTCTCCAAACCAAGGACCAAGTACCTGACGCCGTCAAGGACTTCATTCAGACCGCCAAAAGAAAGCTTGGCAACAAAGTCAGCACAATTGTTTTGGAAAATGGCGGCGAGTTTGTGAATGAACAAATCTCCCATTACCTGAAGGAACTTGGAATAGAACATCATCACTCTACCCCTTACAAGCCACAGCAAAATGGCCTAGCCAAACGGGCAAATCAAACCATTCTCAACAAGGCTTGCTGCCTGCTGGTGCAGAGCAAGCTTCCTCCAAGCTACTGGGCAGAAGCGGTAAATATTGCTACGGATCTTCTCAATCTCCTTCCCATTGCCTCCAAGAACTTTTCAATCCTGTACAAAATGTGGACTGGTAAAGACTTCAATTACAACTGCCTCAAACCGTTTGGATGCACAACTTACTCTCTCATTCCAAAACCAAAGAGGGACTAAAAACTGGGTATCAATGGAGAAAAAGGGACTCTGCTTGGGTATTTTAATGATTTCTTGTCATACAAAATTTTAGATTATTGCACCGGCCGCAGCCACATCAGTGCAAATGTCACCTTTCTCAAAGGGACTTTTGCATGTCGTGGCACTACATCTACAAAACCCAAAGACTACCAGGACCCTTTTCCTACTCAAATCACAAACACCCCGGACTTCTCACTCCCTCTCTCAAATAGCAATGATGCCACACCTTGAATTCAGAATGATGAATTGCTTGTCTCCCCTGACTACAGCATCATTTCTGATTGCAACATTTTACCCCACGACCAACACCAGTGCCGGACTGCTGCAGAGGCAAACTTCAATGAAGGTCAGCCCATAGATCCCAGGATGCTGGAGCAGGAACTTGCAAGTCCGCACAGACTGGAATGAGTGGTGTGGTGAAACATTTGGGACACCATGGGAAAAGAATCATCAAAAAAAAAAATCCTTGTCCTCGCGTGTTGCTCATCCATCATCATTGCGTGTTGCTCATCCATCATTGTTGCGCGTGGCTCATCCATCATCATTGCGCGTGGCTCATCCATCATTGTCAGGCATTGCTCATCCGTCATTGTTGCGCATTTCTCATCCGTCATTTTCACGCGTTGCTCATCCATCATTGTCCCGCGTTGCTCATCCATCATCATTGCGCGTCGCTCATCCATCATTGTTGCACGTTGCTCATCCGTCATCATTGTGCATCGCTCATCCGTCATTGTCGCGCGTTGCTCATCCATCATTGTTGCGCATTGCTCATCCGTCATTGTTGCGCGTTGCTCATCCATGCCTTGCCAAACCCAATCCGTCATTTTTGTGCGTTGCTCATCCATGCCCTCCCAAACCCATCCCAAACGCACCTCCAAGCGCTTTTCCAATCCTTGGATCCATCAATCTCCCACCTCACTCAATCTGTCAGTCGCCAATCTCAAGCCCTTCAGGATTTACCCAATTGCCTCAAGCCAATCTCCTATCTGCCCACCGCGCTCTCACAAACTTCATCCGTCACCCTTCCTGGGACTCTCACACCCCCCTTCCATCTCCAGGTGGGGGTGGAGAGTGTCGACTACCTCCCGCTGTGGAAACTTTAGAGGTTTTCCCTCACAAAGTTGTCCCTAGTTATGGAGTCAATGGTTCTAACGTCTGTAAGACTCCAGGATGCTTCCTTTTTTCCGGAGATGAGTGAAATGAGTGAGAGAGAATTGGTGAGACCAAAATATGAATCCCCCCCCCCTCAGCCCTAACCTAAGTACAAGCACAAAGACAAACTGACAACCATGAAGAAGAAACCCTAGACCCAGAACCCTAACCCATACCCTAACCCATACCCTAACCCATATCCTAACCCATACCCTAACCCATACCCTAACCCATACCCTATCCCTTCAGCTTGCCTGCCATTACGCACATCTGGTTTGTCCTTAGGTGGTGCGGCCCTCCGCTGCGCGCTACCCAAAGTTCACCGCGCTTGCCCATATCCGCCTGAAGCGCCGTTGTGGATTTCCCTTTCCCGTGGCTGGCCCACGCTTGCGCGCAGTCATCCACGCATATAGCCCCGTGGTTGCCCCGCCTTTTCTTCCCCCGACTAACCGCCGGAGAACCTGGTTGGCCCGGCTCCATCCATGAGTTGGATACCCAAGCAGGTCGCAGCCTGCCTCCCCTATTCAGGCCCGGCCCGCAGCCGCGTGCTCAATCCTGCTGTGCCTACTGCTGAGCTTTGCAGCTGCTGCTGCTGAGACCGCAGCGGCTACTGCTGAGAACCGGTGCACCCCCGCTGCTGAGCCTAACCTACCAGATGCCAAGCGCGCAGGCCGCGACGCAGTTCCCAACCCAAGGCTATATAATGACACCACATCCCCCCCCCAACTTGAGTTCTGTCCCCAGAGGTCCCTTCCCATTGCTACCTCAATTACCTTTGCACCGTCCCCCACTACCAACCCCACTTAACACACTCCGCGAGTTCCTTTCCCCCGCTCCATTGCCACCAGGCTCCCATGCAAGTTCTGCGCCCGGAACGGGCACGCATATTTGATTGTTCCTGGCCAACGCGCCTTTGTTGCTTGCCGTTGCGGCCACCGTTTCTGCTCACTTAGTGAAGGCATGCCCCAAGCTCCCCTTCAATTTGGCTCTTGCCCCAGGCCGGGCAAGAGGGCTCGTCCAGACTCATTTGTAGTTTTGGACAATGACACCATCTCGGAGGACTCTTGGACTCCGCCGTCCTCCACCAAGCAAGGGTTGCGACTCGGCTTCTCTTCTTTGCCGTGCAGGGCCACCGCGGAAGGAGGACTTCCCGTCCTTCAATGATTTCCAGAGGGCTATGCGATCCTGGGCGGACCGCCTCCGGGTCACGGAAGGCCCGAGGGACCCGCGCCTCAATGAAATTCTCCGGCTTCGCGCTGCTCCGGCTCCAGGTCCTCCTCCGGCACCTGCACCGGCTCCTCACACTCCAGATCCACGAGGCACCCCACCACCACCCCCGCCACCAGCGGTCTCGGATGAGAGGCCTACGACCCCCGATGTCCCTCCCCTCCGTCAACCATCATCATCCCTTCATTGCCTCTAGCTGAAAAGAGCCCCCCTGTTGGTTCCCCGGAGGCCCTGTCTTCACCGGCCGCTCCTCCCCCCAGCCCTCCCAAGATCCCAGAAATCCCAATTGTAATGGCACTCCCGGCGGCTGGCTTCAAGGTTCTTGCGGAAAGGTCAACCACAATGCTTTGGGATTATCTGGCAACCCCCAGCGCCCAATCCTCAGAATCCCAGCGCGAGCTCCTGGTGTCTTTCCGGGCCTTACTGGCGTTGTCAAGGGGGGAAATGGAGGAGATGATGAAGATGGCTTAGGCGCATCGCCCCCCTTCCCCTTCTTCCCTTTCTTTTATTCACAAGTCTTTCTTTGTACCGCGCTTCCTTTTTCCTAAGAAATACACGTATTGGCGCAAGGTCTTAACTTATGAGGAAAAGTGCCCGACCGCGCTTTGTGAGAATGAGCTTGAGATTGAGGTCCGCGTCCGCGCGCTTTGCTTTTTGAGCAACCTCAAGTGACCAGCCGTTCCAAAAGGGGCACCTGGACCTCCCCAGACAAACTGCCACACAGTTCCCCGTACCCATACTACAAAACAAACAAACAGCATGCCAACAGCCCGCACGCACAACCGGAAGTATGGGGAGAAGCAATGGGAAACAAACATTCTGGGGTGTCTAGTCATTCCGGCTGTGAACCGGCTAGAGCACCCCCTCACCAAGCCAAGCTTTTAACCATGTCCATACCATCCATGACCATTGCGCCCGTCCGTGAAGAAAGAAACAGGAGCAAAAGAAACAGAAAAGAAGGGAAGAACAGCCCGGATCCAAAGAGCAGAAAGAAATACTCAACTTTTTTTTTTTTTGCATAACTCTTCCTCCCGCCATCTGTGCGCGGGGCTTGTCCTCAAATTTGCGGACCCAACGTCACGCCACGCCCGCGTACCTGCAATAAATAAACCATAGCCAGTACCAATCCAAAACCAAGTCCAAACCAAAGAATAAGGAATCAAACATTCTGGGGTGTCTAGTTATCCCAGCTGTGAACCGGCTAGAATACCCCCTCACCAAATCAAGCTTTAAACACCTAGCGCTCCCCCCCAGCTTGACAGCTGTCCCCAGCAGTCTGAAACCTTTTACTTCTCCAAGGTTGCGCGTTGCGCGCCGGTTCTTTGCCATCCAAACAATCCGCGTTGTTGCCCAACCCTGGGACTTCCTTGCCCTTGAAACCCAAATCATTGCCCAACTTTTTGTCAAAGGAAGTGGAACCACGCGCAAAGAAGCGTTTCACATGCAAAGCCGCGGCCTTTTGCTTAAGTGGTGTCCCGTCCAATTCCTTGAGCTGGTAGCTGCGGCCCAAGAACTTAGAGGCCACGCAATACGGCCTGTTCCACTGGTTGGGGAAAAGCTGGCCCCACTGAGATTCCAGACTCCGATTATACAGCAGGACCAGGTCCCCCTTTGCCAGCGGGTCCCAGAGCCAATGGGAACAGCGCCTGTCCCAATAGCGGACAGACGCCGTCCGGGTTTTCTTCAACCAATCTGCGGCCTTCGCCAAGGTCTCCTCACGCCTAAGGAGTTGCTCATCCTGCGCCTTGACTAGATCCACGGACGTCTTGACCTTCCACCAATCCACGCCCAAGAACATGTTCAGCTCGATTTTCACCGGAAGCACAGGCCGCTGCCCGTAGAGCAGTTTGTAAGGCAAATACCCCGTTGAGCCCTTCACGGAGATCCGATTGGCAAAAAAAACCGCTGGGAGCGCTTCTTGCCACCTTTTGCCATCCTCCCTGCACATTTTCACCAGGGCATCCTTCATTTGCTGATGCCCCTGCTCAATCATCCCTGCGCCCTCCGGGTAGTACTCCGTCACGCGCCCAAACTTTGCTCCACAGCTCTGCACCAGCAACATTAGGCGTCCTTGAAACTCCGCCCCTCCGTTGAAAGTGACCAAGCAAAGCAATCCGTAGCGCGCAAACCAGTCCTCCTCCAGAAACCAAGCCACCTTTTCCGCCAATAACTTTACCGGGGGCCTTGCTTCCATCCACCCGGACAGATCGTGGCGCGCAACCAGAAAATACACAAACTTGCCCGCCTTGATGTGGACAAAATCTAGCAAAACGCGCCCCCAACAGCGCATCTTTGCCCGTGGGGTGGCCAACCTCCTTGGGTAAACTCAAGCTTTGCCGCTGGCAGGCCTTGCAAGAATTCACCCAATTGCGCACCGCGCGTGCAGTCCTTGGCCACCAAAACCTTGCTTTCACCCTCCTCTGCGTCTTGACCTTGCCCCAGTGACCAAGGTCGTCGTGAAGACTCCTCAGGATCACTTCTTGGTTGGCCCTAGAAGTTGCGGCGACAAGAGGCACGGGACCTCTCCGCCGCCACAACTGACCGTTCTGTAGGTAGAAGTTCAAAACGTTACGCCTCACCCCCCGGATGAACGCACCTGCCGTGCCCTTGGGGAACAAGAGATCCTGCGAATAAGAGCACAAGACCGCGTAACACCCTGACTGACACAACGGAAGACAAATCTCTGCCTCCGCCATTCCTACCCAAACAACCAGAGCTTCCACGTCCAAGGGTTCCACCCCGTCGTATGGATTGTCCCGCGGGTACCGTGACAGCGTGTCCGGAATTGTGAACGCCTTTCCTGGAATGTGTACCACGCTAGAGGAGAATAACTGGAGAAACACTACCCACCTGGTCATGGGCACGTTTGGCAACGTTGGTGAGTTAATCATTCATGCCAAGGCCTCCATGTCAACCAAGAGCTCAAAATGCACGCCCCACAAAAGGTGCTGCAACCGCTGTACAATCTTGGTGACCCCGCACAGCTCCAGCTTTGGCTGAGAATAGCAACTCTCTGTTGCGGTAAAGGTGACCGACTTGTAGAGCACTGGCCTATCTTTCCCGTCCTCCTCCTCCTTTGTCAAGACCCCCCCAGCGCCGAACTCGCTAGAGTCAAACGCCAAGCATATTCCTCTGGCGTTGTAATCAAGATCCCAAAGGACAATGTTGCTCCCCACAATCTCCTTGAGCTTTGCAAACGTGGCATCATCCTTTGGTCAAATTCCACTCCGCACCCTTTGGCTTCAGCACCCGCATGGGGCTTGCCACTTCCCCAAACCGCTTGATGAACATGCAGACGTAGCTACACAACCCCAGGAACTGCAAGATATGTGCCACCGCACCGTCCGGGGAGTCGGCCATTCAAGAATCTTTTTCCGCTTCTTCTCCGCTATCCGCCTACCATTGAAGGCCACAACGTGCCCCAGCACCTCAAGCGCCGGTGTGGTGCCCCATCCTGGACACCCTGGCCGCCTTAAGACCTCAATCCATAAACTGTTGCGCAAACGTACCGTCCGGCTGAACAACTTATCCTCAGGCTCATCCGAACCGTCCTTTACCCGCGCGCGCGCGCGCCGCGCCGCGCCGCGCTCCTTTCATCCGCGCGCGTCGCGCGTCCTTTATCCGTGTTGCTTGTCATCTCCGCCGTTGTCATAGCACGTCCTCATCTTTGTTGTTGCATGTCTTCATCTTTGTCGTCGCGCGTCCCAATCTCCTCATTTCTACCTTCGCGCGGTGCTCATCCATGATTTACTGAATCCATCCCCACCGCACCCCCAAGCATTTGGCAAATCCTTGGATCCGTCAAACCTCCCATTGCACTTGATCTATCAGTCGTGGATCTCAAGGCCGTCAGGATTTACTCAACTTTCTCAAACCAATCTCCTATCCGCCCATCTGCGCTCTCATGGACTTCATCCGTCACCTTTCCTGGGACTCTCCCACCCGCTTCTGCCTTTGGAAGAGTGCCAACGACCGCCCGTGGACATCCGCGGCGGTTTGGTTCATTTCTCTCTCCCACCCGCTTCTGCCTTTGGAAAAGGGGTGGGTGACTCTGGTATTGTTACGCGCGCCCATTCACAGACGGACGCGAGTGACCACATGGTTGCCTTCCCTTTTCCGCTCTATTTGTAGAATCCGTTGTATATAGTCTAACAGGGCCTCCTGCCCATATAAGGAGGGGCTCTCCCCTGCCTTTTTGATCATCATCGGAAATCACCGGAGGAACATGAAACCATTGGAGCATGGAATGATCCAGCATGAAATCAGCACACCTTTGATCCTTGAGCCTCCATACTCAAACCTTGATCCCTGATCCTTATCACCAACAAATAGCCTTGCTGGTTGAAGAAAATTCTGTGTGTTGGAATTTTTGAGTGTGTCATACCACTCCTTGATCCCCTTTCTCTGACCATACTGGTCCTGATCCCTGATCACCTTTCTGGAGCCAATCACAATTGATTGAAGAGGTCTTATTAAGCTTAAGACCTGGAGTGTTATACCTCCCCTTAGCTTCTTTGGAGTTGCATTCTGCCAGCCTACTCTTGAGTCCCTTGAGAAGTGTTGAGGTTATCCTTGCTTCAAATCAGTTACTGTTTGCTTTAGAGCTTCTTAAACATTGTGCTTTGCCCTGTAAAGCCACCCACAGTTATCTGGTACCCTTCAAGCGCTTGATTGCAGAGAGTTGGGCAGGTTCATTGAGAACCTGGAGGTTGCTTGGGTTTGAGTTGATCATCCCCAATCTTCTGCTGAAGACCAGAGTTATTAGCGTGTGGGCGTTGTTTACATACAACAGCTTTTGTTCTTTGAACTCTAAGGGGACTTTAACTTCTTTTGTTCAAGTTTTCCCCTGCATAATCTTGTCTCAGATAGTGCTTTTCCATTGCTACCAAACTATTATCATCCTTATACTCTACTCCTTGATTCCTCATTTACCAGGTTCTGGACCTTGATCTTGGTTACATTTAAATATTTTTGTAACACTCAGGAGGGAAGCCTAAACAGCACCTTTCCCCTCCGCAGAACTGCCACGGCCTAGCACCGTTTGGAGTCTTACACCGGAACACAGACTGCTAACTTTTTCCCGGACACGGTAAGGCCTGCCTCCTCAATCCGGAAGAGGACCCGTTCCAGAGTCTCTGCGTTTTCACAGACAAATCGACGGATTGCGGGCGCATCCTCTAGAACCGTGCCTTTGTAGTCCGTTCTGGGGCCTTTAATGCCAGCGTTGTCAATGAAGATTTGTACGCCTTCCGGAAGATTGTTGCGCAGTATCCAGGTCATTTGAGCTTGGTATACCGCCACTGAGTTGGTCGCACCTTGCGGTAGCCGCGTCAGTTGCATCCTCCCTAGCCCAGTCTCAAACGCCGTCAGCAGCCGCGAGTCAGGGTGGAGTTCTTGCTGGTCATATCCTCCCATAACATCCCCCAGACAGTAGCAAGCGCGCCAGGCCATTGACTCCAGAAACTCTTCCATGCGCGGGGGAAGCCCCGCGTTGCCAATAGTGAACAAATGGACTTCTCAATAATCTAGCCCAATACACTTGACCAGACATCTCTCTCTCTCTGTATCTAGCCTGGCTAGGTTTAACTCCAAACTGGGAATGAATCATTGGAGGGAAGTTTGAAAGGTGTGGAAGTACCTTAAGACAACAAAGGACTTCAAACTTGTTATTTCCTTTGACCCTGAACAGGACGTTCTCTGTAGTTTCAGTGACACCACGTGGGGAGACAATCCTACCTTCTGTAAGTCTCAAACTGGGTACATCATTCTTCACTATGGAAGTCCTGTTGTCTGGAACTCCACTAGACAGAGAAATATTAACTACTCCTCCACCAAATCTGAATTGAATGCCTTACTTGATTGCTACCTTGAACTCAAATGGATCAAGCATCTAATTAGTGAATTATATCAACTGCCCAAACCCAAACCCACCTTTTACATAGACAACAAAGGCCTAGACAATAAGATTAAAAAATTTTGATTGGACTCAAAGTCCAGACATATAGACATCAAGACAAAGGGCTTACCCAAAGACTTTGGTAATCAGGTGTTCACTCTTAGTTTGATACAAAGTAACCTCATGGTTGCGGATTCCCTCAGGAAGGCCTCTTCATTAAGTTCCTTACAACTTCTTCAGCACAAAGTCTTCAACTTGTTGGAGAAATAACCTCTCGGACTATCCTCTTACCACTCACGTGGGGTGTTAAGAATGAAGTGACATGTCACCTGTCACCCGGGGAGTCTCACTCCCTGCTTTCTCTCCCTGCATTCACTCTCTGAGTCTTCTGGGTCAATGGCAATGATCCTTCTACTTCTTTCTTTGGTGTTCTACTTTCTCAACAACTTCTCTTCCCTTCTATTTCTTCCACATTTTTTTCTTTCAAATCTCTTTCCTTTGAAGCCTCCTCTTTTCTTATTTGCTCCTATCTATTTAATCAACTCAACTTGTATCCCGTTTTCTCTCACCCAACCTGAAAATCTTCCAGTCTAGACCTTCTACTACAAACAATTCAATCTCTCCATCAACTATCATCTAACCAAGCTTAACCGCCTACAAGCCCTGGCCTGGTAAGAATCTATTCCTCAAGAACATAATACCAGGACAACTCTGACAATTTAGTTATTTTACTTGCATTCATCCATCTCCATCTCATTGCCTCTATCCACCCTGTGTTGCCATATCCTTCTTCTCTCAACCATATAAAGTTTAAGCTGTTGGTTTCTTCACCTTTCTTCTCTTCTCTCTGATTCTATTGTTGATTTCTCAATTTTCTAACCCTTTTCTGTAGTCTTCTGTTTTTCAGTTCTAAGAAATTTCATCATAATCTTATCAGATTTCAAGGGTGGGGTCAGTGAGTGACCCTACCCTTTATTGGGTGGTAACTCCTAAAATATACACATCACCTCAATTCTGACTAAATTTTAGGTGTGAAATCTATACGTGAAAATACATGTGAAATCTTTAATTGGCCAAAAAGTTCAATAGTGGTGTGGTGGTATTTTGGTCTTTCTTTTCCTTAATTATTTTGAAATATAAGGAGTTGGATTTGAGGGGTGGGTTCATTGAGTGACCCTACCTAATTTTTGGTGGAGAATCAATTTTTGCAATAATATTTATGGTTTTCCTTCTCATTCTTAGGTTAATTTAAATATTATTTTTCTTGTGTTATTTTTGTTACTTTTTCAGCTTGCTCTGCAATAGTAGCAAGCTGACATTCCCCCAATCAAAGATATGGCCATATCTGAAAAAAAATCTGGAGCATTTTTGGAAGAAAATTAATTTGATATATGTTTTAGTTCCTTTTTCTGGCTTTGTAGTTTCTAAGATGTATTGGTCGATCAGGTATATTATTCTCTGGTAACCATTGATCTTTTTCTTCAGATTCTCCTTTGTATCTCAATAAGTATAGTCTAACATCTTTTCCTTGCACTCTCTCTTTTGTTTCTCTCAATATCCTGCTGACTTTCCCTTTTTCTTTCACAGGGCAAGGTTCTATTGTGATCATTACTGGAGTGCGGTTGCTAAATTCTCTTGGTTGAAAGAGTTTTACTAGGCTAACAGGAAATACTGTGTGCTTTCTTGATAATTCTTCACTCAAGATTACTTCTACAGCATTTTTGCGATGCATCTTTTTGATAAAAAATGGTCCAACAAAGGCTGGTTTTAGCTTTCTGTTACCTGCTAATTTTTTGAAGTTGGTAGTGGATATCAAGATCTGATCTCCTATTTTAAATTCAGGTTCTCTGTGATATTTTTCCCATCTCTGTTTGTTGTATTCCACTGCTTCTTCTACACATTTCTGAGCATGATTATTTTACAGGTCTATCATTTTCTTGAAGTCAAGAGAGGTTGGATGAATGGTGGCTAAATTATAGTTTAAATTATTCCTAGGGGGTTTTGGAATCCATCCTCTTTCTAGTATGTAAGGGGCTTCTTTGGTAGTAGAATTTTTACTTCTTTTATAAGCCATCTCTAGAGCTGGGAGTAGGCTTACCCAATCAGGGCAATAACCATCTCAGTTCTTGTATTCTAGACCAAAGGTACAGAAACTTCTTAAAATATCTTCTAGGTTCTGTGTCATTCTTTCAGCTAACCCATCAGTTGGGGTATGGTATGCTGTAGAAAATGCTAATGTAGTACCCAGTATATCATGTAGATTCCTCCAAAACTCAGAGGTGAATTTGGGGTCTCTGTCACTGATTATAATCTTGGTTATACCAACATCAGCTATAATCCTATTCCAAAAAAGTAGAGCTACATCCATAGCACTATCTTCTTTGTGGTTAGGTAAGAATTTTTCCTTTTTAGATTATCTTTCTACTATGACCAGGACAGAGTTATATGAATGAGTACCTCCAGGGGGGAGGCCAGTAACAGAATCCATATTAATGATTTACCAGCTGGTTTTTGGTTCAGAGGTCTTCTGTCATAGTCCAAAACTTTTTCCAGTAGTTTTATTAGATTTTTGGCAAGTCTCACAGCTAGTAACATACTTAATAGTGACTTCTTTCCAGTCTATCCACCAAGAATTTTGTTTTACTTTCTCCAAATTTCTTTAAGTGGATAGATGCCCTGATGAAAAGTTTTAATGGCATTCCTGGAATATTTTTTGTATATGTTCTTTGTTACTTAGTAACAATACACTGGAATGTTGGTGTCTGTAGTAAAGGAGACCATCCCAAAAAGTAAACCTTCCTGCTTTATAGGGTTTAAGTAATGAAGCAGGCAAACTATTTATCAGAGCTGCTTCTGGGGATTCACATTCCATAATGTTAATCAGTAGTTTGATATCAGAGGAGTAGTTGTCCCTCAGTAGATTCAAGAAAGCAGTATCTAATTCATGTAAGTGGATCCCCATGATTGGATCATCTAATGCAAAAAGATTGATGTTCAAGATAGGAAAGATATCTTGATCCCCTGGGTCATATGCTGGATTGCTAGAGTCATTAGGCAAAGTATTCCTACTTAGACTATCAGCATTCTGATGTTTAGCTCCAGATTTATGAACTATAGTCATCTGGCCTCTATACTGTTGTATAGCAATTTGCAACCTGAGCATATGTCTTCTGGGGTCTTCATTTTCATGATTTTTCTTAAAGCATTTCAGCCCATGATCACTTGGAAAGTTGTGCCTTATAAGTAATAGTGTAACTTTTCTAAAGCCCATACTAGAGCCCAGCATTCCATCTCACTGGCTCCATATCTCTTTTCTGTGTCTTTGATCTGTCTAGATATGAAGATTACTGGTTTTTCCACTTGTTTGTCTTCTTCTATTCTTTCTTGATGTGAAGAAGCTCCTAACCCTTCCATAAAGGCCTCAATTTAAAGCTTAAAGGGTTCGGAGTAATCTGGTTGAGTGAGTAGAGGAGAAGAGGTCATAGCTTTCTTAGTTCCTCATAGTTTTTCAATCTCTCATGTGTCATTTCAAAGAGAGTGTTATTGTTGCATATTTCATACAGAATTTTAGTTAGCATAGCAAACTTTGGGATTTACTGTTTGTAGTAAATGCAAAAATTAATGAAAGACAGTAACTCTGTTTTATTTTGGGGCATGGGTCTTTTCATGACAGCCACTATCTTATTTTGATCAGCAGCTAGAGTTAGACCAGAGACTATATGTCCTAGAGCTTTCAATTCTCCATATCCAAAGTTGTATTTCTTCATGGATACTTTTAATCCTGCTTTGGAAATAGTTTGGAGTACTGATCTTATTTGGTTTATATGAGTATCCCAATCATCATAAAATATGATAACATCATCTATATATACCATAATCCATCCTTGTCTGATGTAAGTACCCAGAACTGTATCCATTGTTCTTGGGAAGTGTGATGGAGCATTCTTTATACCAAAGGGAATCCTAAGATATTCATATATTCACAAATGACAGATTATCCTCATGAACGTTCTACTTTCAGGGCTTATAGGTATCTGGTGGAAACCTTTAAGCATATCTATAGTAGTGCTATATTTGGCTTTGGAAAAGTTATGTAGAGCATGATCCATCCGGGGTATATGATAATAATGAAGATATTTTATTGATCAAAGGCCATAAACAAGACTGAAGGAGGATGAGAATGCACTAGGTTAGATAAGAATAGATATTTTAGAGAAGAAATGGGATTGAGTCAAGGTCAATTTGTGAGTTGAGGTTGATTTATGAGTTGGAAAGTTGAGGCTGGCATTTCAAAATCCAGATGAGTGCTTCAAACAAGGAGAGAATTGAGATGTGATGAATCTCACCAGGCAGTCATTGAGGCATGTGGTACAAAGCGTGAAGGTTGAGTGAGGGTAGAGTGTTGGTGGATGATGAGAGAAAAAGAAGAACAAAAGAAGAATGATGAAGAAAGAAATGAAGAAAGAAAAAGAGATCTGATCAATCAAGGAGAAAATAAATTCCGAGAAGATCATAAATTGATGACAAGTAACTGAGGTGTGATCTTCCCAGTTTGGTTGTCTGGGATCCCTGCGCCTCAGTTGGGTGTGTTTCCAGGTAGGGTCTGAGGTTGGGGGTCCACAGTAGAAGTCAGGTTCCCCCCGTTTGACTGAGAGTCAGGCTCCCTCATGCCTGTGAAAACTCAACACGCCCCATGCCTGCAGAGATGAAGAACCCTACAACATCAACCAAGCCAGCATCATGATTCACAAAACAAAAGAAAATGAGGAAGAAGAAAGAAGAAGAAGAAGAAAGAGGAACAAAAAAAAAGGAAAACAACGTTATGTGGGCCTGAGAGATCCAAAGAATGATTGAAGAAGCTTGAGACTAGCAAGATTTGAACTTTTGGTTAGAGCTTCTGCGGGAATTTCTTCCGGCCTAATGAGTTTGACCATGATATTCCCTGAGTTCAGTTCTTCTCTCATCCCCTTGGATTTCAGGTCAAAATGACATGTCTTAGAGTTGGATCCAAATGTTTCAATCTTGTCAATTAGGCTGCTGTTATTCGTGTGAATTGCAATGGCAGTTGACTTGGTTGAAAAGATTTTGCATGCTAGAGCCCTAATCCAGGTCCCCTTGTGTAATGCATTGACAAATGCATTGCGCTTGGTGTCTGTGGAGCTGAAGGTGATGTTCTTCTGCTTGCAACTGTTCCATGACATGATGCATCCATACTCAGCGCAGACATAGCCAGTTTGAGAGCGTTGAGTGTCTGGATAGTCTGCCCAAGATGCATCTGAGTAGGCCAAGATTGGAGAGTCAGTGGTTTTCACTTTCAGGCTGATTCAAATGTGCAGAGTCCCCTTCAGGTACTTCCAGGTTTTCTTTACTTTGTTCCAGTGGGGTAGACCAGGTTTGATGTTGAATCTTGACAGGCTGGAAACCGCAAAGCTAATTTTGGGTCGTGAGTAGCATGCAATATTATTCAACAGGCCAATGGCCAATTGATAGTTGATGTTGAGAGCCTTGAACTGCTCAAACTCTTTGTCTGTGGCGGGTTTTAGTTGAAGATTCTGAGTCAATTGAGACTTGCTTGTCCTGACGTCTTCCAGGCCAAGTTCTTTGAGCCCAAGTTCAATGTGTTTAGGCTGACTGAGAATTATTTTTTCCTCCAATACCTCTATTTTCATGCCCAGAATGGTTTCAGGGTTTTTCGCAGTGGAACCCAAGAAGCAATTTAGAAACTTTGTCTCAAAGTTGTTGCCGTCTCCAACAAGGATCAAGTTTTCTACGTGAAAGAACAGTTGGGATTTCCCATTGCGTGACAGGTAGAGGCACGGGTCGCACAAAAATTCCTCAAAGCCTAATTCTTTGAACCATGCTGTGAGAGTTTCATACCAATTTTTTGGCGCCTGTTTGAGACCGTAAAGAGATTTTTTGAATTTGAGGTATTGTGAGGTTCTCTTTGAGCCCTTGGGAGTACAAATGATGACTTCCTCATCAATTGGTGAGTGAAGAAATGCGCTTTGACAGTGAATTGTCAAATCCATTGTTTAGATTTGAGAGCGTGCAGAAGCAACAGTCGCAGGGTGGAAGGTTTCCTGGTAGGAGCAAAGGTGTTGGTGTAGTCTAAGCCCTCAATTTGATTGAATCCCTGCAGACACAGTCAAGCCTTGTATCTGACAGGGTTTCCATGGCATTTTTGTTTGATCTTGAAAATTTAAGTTGTCTTGAGGGCATTCTTAGGCTTGGGACCATTGTACTCTTTCCACACAACTAGATCTTTGATTGAGGCCAACTCCTGGTCCATCGCCTCAATCCACTTGAGATTTTCATCACAGCCAAGAGCGTTGTCATACGTTTTTGGCTTGTAATAGTGATAGAAACCGTACCTCTGAGGGGGTTTGATGCAAGACCTATCCCTAAGAACCCAACCTGCTGGAGCGGAATCTGACTGAAGGGGTTTCTGAGAGTTTGAGTCACCCCTCTCCACAGGCTTTGGATTGACTAAGTCTTCCAAAGAAGAAAGTCTGACAGAATAAACTTTGTCTGTCAAGCTGGCCAATTCAACTGATTGATTGCAATATTGCGTCCAAGGAGTTTGAGGAGAATTGAGGTTTGAATTGGCTGGCTCAGGCATTTGAGGACCCAGATCATCTGCATGTGAAGAATCACTTTGAATGGGCAGGGGATTGACGTTGCAGGTGAGACCGGGTGCATTTGGTCTTGGAATGGACAGAAATTTGACATGCTTTGAGGAGATAATAGAACCGTAATTTTTCAGTATGCAATACAAAGGAAGCAGTGGATTAAAGCCTACTAGAGTGCCCTCTTCTCCCTTAAAATCAAACTTTGACCCCTTTGGTTGCTTGTTGATGAGGTAAACACAGGGACTCCCTATTGGCTTTAGGAAAGAGGAAGGTAGGAGTTGACCGTGCATTTTCAGCCAGGGCCTTGTATCTTTGCCTTTTGTTGGGATGTGATTCAGCATGAGACAACATCCTTTGACAACTTCATGCCAAACTGAAGGTGTGTCACGCTTTGCCCTTAGGGATTATTGTCTTCATCACTTTGACATGTCCTCTCCTCAGTACAATCTACCTCAGTCTAAAAGCGTGACACAAATAAAAGCACAACATCAATGGTGCAATCCACTATTTCCTCTGGCTTGCGCTGACCTTCCAATCTCGGCAACCAACTCAGTATATACTTGCAAACTTTGCGGTTAACTCCATACCGGTTGGCCATCCATTATGAGATCCAATCTCCTCCCCTGGCCAATCAACAGCCTCAGACTTCCATCTTTGGTCATGCACTGTTTTTTAGTTTGCATCTACGTCCAACTAAGCCATCATTACTGTACAGTTTGCAATTGGACTAGTCCCTACCCTTCATAAACTATTACTTCTCATTTGCATTACCTTCAACTTCACTCAATTCTGTCCCAATTTGTCATACAATTGTACGCTCAGATTCTATTGTCTTGCACTTACGCTATGACCTTGGATCTGTACTACTGCTTCATTTCCTATCCCATGCCTGTCATTCATTGCCTCACCGCTTCAACTGTAGCTAGCTCATTACCAGGTTGTATCTAGTCACTTTGGATTACCTTATAAGGGCTATGCCCTTGCCGGATGATTGTCTCCTCAGTTAGTTAATTTCATACGTTCTTGCCTTTTGCTGCAACCTAGTTATCACATTGAAATCAGGTTGAAGTTTCCTTCTTCGGAACACATTCCATTCCTCTCGCCGTTTGTTGAGTGGCATAACCAAGTTTGCACTTTGCAACTGAGTCTTGCTATTTGCACTTGCCCTTGCACTTGGCATTCCTTTACGCTCAAAATTATCTAGGAATTGCCCTATAGTACGTGGAGTGGTTGTGTGACAGTAAATTACCTAACTCAACTCATCTATTGTAGCCTGCCAACCTATAGTAGACTTCTTTTTCTCAATGTCACGTACTTGCTCAACTGGGAACGCTTCCCTTGCCCCTTACAATGATGAGATTCATTGGGTAGTGAGAACCAGCGCTCCGCGGGCCCAACAACCCTTAGATCCCGTTCCTCCTTCCAAATTGCCATCTGTTGAACCCCTCAATGATCCTTGGGCTCCTCCATGGGATGCTCCAACAGACCCTCTTGCAGAATTCGCAGACTCCGACCATTCTTCCGATGAAACCTTGACTTGTGGTAGACCAGGGGTTTGCACTAATGCTCCCAAGCCCGATGCTCTGACTCTGCTTTTGACATTGATCCAGGCCCTCACTCATGGTGCCCAGCGATCAAGTCCAAGTACTCCTAGCTTTTGCACTCTGGGCATGAAACAACCCAATCACTTTACGGGAGATCACCCTCATAAGCTTAGATCCTACCTACAGTCTTGTAAAATCATCTTTTCAAACGACTCCAACAATTTCCCTTCCAATAGACATAAAGTTATGTATGCTTTGTCCTTCTCAGGAGGTAGAGCCTTGCAGTGGTTCAAACCATACCTTGAACTTTTGTCCAATGACAGTCCCACTTGTATTCTCAACAACTGGGACAGGTTTGAGCAACAACTGTTCACCCTGTTTGGCAACCCCAATTAAGTTTGAAACGCCAAATACAAACTTAATAGTTTAGTTATGAAGGAGAATAGTAGAGTTTCCGTTTATATTTCTCATTTTCAAACCTTGCAGTCTTGCATCCAGTGGAACAAAGCTGCTCTTCTATTCCATTTCCGAAAGGGTCTACCGGCACGCTTAATCAAACAACTTGCAGTTGGGGGTCATAAGACAACCTGGCTTCAGTAGCTAATCTATTGAGTGATTGAGCTTGATAATGGCTATCATGACAAGAATTGCTCTCGGCAAAACAACCATGGACCGTCCACCTCGGCTCTGAGGGTGGACAAATCCCCAAATCAAAACACGAGGAACCCAAAACCATCCAAACCAACCCCAAATTCAAACTCCAACTCAAAAGGGAAAGCAGTTGCCAAAACTCCGAAGTTCTTGGACAAAGAAACCGGAATGCTTCAAAACAAGGAACGGCTACAAAGGGAAAAGAACGTGCTGTGTATTTCTTTTGGAGGGAAACATGATTTCGACAGCTGTGCAAAGTGGCTAAGCAGTCAAAAAATTAGCTTGTAGTTTTTCTGATACTTGCAAGGAAAACTACACATTATCTAAATCACCGCAAGTAAATCTTTGCACTTGCGAGTCACTAGGTGCTCCAAGTTTGAGATTTATCCTATTCCATTCCAAAAAAACTCCTTATCAAGTATTACTTGATTCCGGCGCTAATGTTTCCTTCATCAGTGAATCTTTTGCCACTTCCAAAAATCTTATGCGTTCCAAGATAGATAAATTTCCTATCTATTTAGTAAGTAGTGCAACTGAGATGTCTTATTGGGTTTCCCAAAAGGCAAAATGTACCTTCACATTCTCCAATTTCCCCAGCTTTGAATGGGATTTATTTGTCTTTGCTATACCTGGAATGGATGATACCATTCTAGGCCATGATTTCCTAGTCTACTGGAATCCGGATGTGAATTGGCAACAAGGAGTAATTAACCTTTGAACCTCGCACCCCCAGAAAGCTAACCTTTCTGTCAATCAGGAATTAAACAGCCTACCTGACACTGGCATTGAGTTGGATGACACTTTTCCACCAGGAGATTTGCAATATCCTGACCTTCATTCCCAAATTCCCTCTTCAGATTTAGGATTTATTGCTTACCTATCCAGCTTACCTCTTTCCTGTTCCTATGAAGAGAAACAGACACTGTTAAAATACGTACGCACTTACGCGGGTGCTACGTATAAGTGTAATCCAAATGGGATGCACAAATGGGCCTCTAAGGCCCATTGGACACACACACGGACCATACGGGCCCATGTGGATGTTATAGATTTGGGGAAACTGGCCTCAAAACGCGTGAAATAGACCCATTAGTACACGGGCCCTAACGGGCCCGATGGGGTATATGGGCAAATACGGCCAGATGGGCTTGTATGGGAATAATTGGGCCCAAGGTTTATTTTGGACATACTTGGCCAGACGGGCTGGCCCGCAAAAGTAGTCTTTTCTCATAATTCGGGCTTGGGGCGGCCCATTAGGGTTGCCGCCCGTGTTTCGGCCCGCTCGGGACCGCTGCTCGCGTCGCGGCCCGTTCGGGGCCGCCTGTGTTCCTCGGCACGGCCCACGCGGGGCCCGACGGCCCGCGCGGGGCTGTTACGCGGCCGAGGGATCCCGCGCGGTGCGATGCCGCGCGGGCCCGGCTGGTCGCGACCGGCGACCAGCGCCGCGGAGCCAGGGCTCGCGGCCCCGGCTCGCTCCCCCTCCCCTCGCTCGCCGTCGCGAGGGGGAGGGGGCAGGCTGGCTGGGTTGAACCAGCCAGCGACCGGCCGCGATGACGCGGTCGGTCAGGGCAGGGGGGACCTGACCACCCCCTTGCCCAGGGAGGTGGCGGCGCCGGCCGCGAGTGTAGCGACCGGACGGTGGGGGGGATTTGATCACCCTCCCACCTTGTAGCGAAGAGGTGACGAGGGGCGCTCTCCCCCCCCCTTTACCGAGGGGGAGGAGCGACGGGCCAGGGGGGATCTGACCACCCCCCAGCCATCCTTACCTTGACGACGCCCTGGGGGTATCGACCCCCAGGGCCCCTGGTGAGGGGATTTGACCGCCCCCACCAGGGAATTGAGAGAAAGAGGGGGGGGGCGGCATGTCCGCCGGCTACACCCCCCCCCATGTGAGGTTGAAACCGGACCCAGGTGAGCCCTGGGTCCCACCTGGCCCATTTGAGGGGCCAGGGGCTGGATGCATGAGGCGACCAGCCCGTAACAGAGGTAATAAGGCCATCAGGGCCGGTTGTAATAGACAACCAGCCAGGGGATTGAACAGCAAAGGGGCTGGTTCAGCCCCGTAACGGTGGAAACACCAGAATGGACCGGAATAGGCTGGTCGTAAGGGTTCAGGGACTGATGCCATGTGGGCTGATGTAGTCCAAACCAAGTAACAAGGCTTGTAGAGCCTGTAGAGCTCTTTTGGGGCGGAAAATTTGCCTTTTGGCTTGTTGTATCATGGGCTCACAATAGGCCAATCTTTTGTACTTAAGGAGCTCTTCTCCCTGCTGTTTTCCATCATTCATTCATCATCCAATCGAATTCATCCAACATATTGCCCCATTGTGAGAGCCCCATTAGCCTTTATTGACACACAGTGTCCAGCATTTCTTTTGCTTTAAATACTGCTCATTTGCCTAAGCTAATTGCTGGCCATAATTATAACACATTATCAGTACCAACATCATCATTACTTCCAAGCCATCTAGACCTTTGTACCTTACTTTGGAGAACCTCAAAGACCTCAAGTTTTCCAAGAAGATGTCCTATATCCCTGATGTTAGCTCTACCAAAATAGTTCTGAATAGTCAGAACTATAATGCTTGGGCTGTCCTTATGGATAGTGAGCTGGATAACATCTGCTGTGGGGAAATTATGGATGCAGATGACACTCTGATCAGTTCAGAAGTGGAGAAGAAGTCTTACCATCTGATCCTTAGGCATCTTGATGAGAATCATGTGACATGGGTTGCTGATACTCTTAGGGAAGATGAGAGGAGGAGGGGCAGCATCCTTTGGAAGCTGCTTAAGTCCAAGTATGCTGGTGATTCTGTTCACCAGAAGGGTATAGCCTTTAATAAACTGTTCAAGTTACAATATTCAAATTGTAAACAGTTTGTGGCAGAGGCTAGGTCTAGTATAGCCAAGTTCAAGTCATCTGGACTTAACATGGATCCAGAGTGTTTGTCACTCTTAATCCTTCAAAAGCTGCCAAAAGAGTTTGATTCCTTAGTCAGAATCATTTCTCAATTGGATCCTCTTCCTGGGGAGGAGGATGTGCTTAAAAGGATTGAAAAGGATGACCTTCAATTCAAGATGAAGGGGGGTTCTGGAACAGCCCTAGTTGGAAAGACTGGAAAATCTTGCAAGAAGGCGAAAAAGGATTTGTCCAAGGTCTTATGTTACAATTGTCAGAATAAGGGTCACTATGCTAAGGACTGCAAGGAGGCCAAGAAAAGGAAGAAGTCCGAAGGGGATGACAAGGAGGTCAATCTCACAACTGAAAACGTTGCAATGGTGGCGTTGGATGCTCCAATTGAAGAGGCTGTTGTGGAAGAAGGTCCCAACAAGAAGGCCAAAATCGATGAGGATCAAGAAATGGACTTGATTGATTATGAAGTGAGTAATCTTAACCTCAAAGATAAGAACTTATCAGTGACTGATAAAGCTTCTTTCCTACTAGGAGGATTGAAGGAGGATGTTCTTGTTTTGATCGATTCTGGTTGTACAGATCACATGTTTTTTGAACCAAATTTATTTTCAAATCTTAGTGATTATGATGGGGTTGTAAATATTGGTCAGAAAGGCAGAACAATTCAGATTAAAGGAATTTGAAAAGTTATTCTTGCAAATCAACTGGGTTTCCAAATTACTTTTGATAAAGTGTTCTATGTACCAGAGTTGCCTTACAACCTTGTGTCTCTTGGGGTGTTATGGAAAAAAGGTTTCCAAATTCGTTATCTTAAAGGAGATAGGTTTGTTATTGATATGAATGGGAGAACTGTTCTTAGTGGACAAGTTCGGAATAAGCTTCTGTGTGCAAGCTTGTTTAAATTCTCAGCTCTGAGCACTGTTTCTCACAATAGAAGTGGCCATAAGGTAAAGGACAGCAACTGTGAGAGTTGTACCTTGGGGGCCAAGACTAGAAATGTGTTCTCTAAGAGTAGAGATCACACAGATGTTCCTAGAGAGGAATTTTCCATTGATTTGGCAGGGCCATTCACTCCAGAGTCCCTTGGTGGGGCAAGATACTTCATCAATTTAGTTGATACTGCAACTAATTATGTTTGGGTTAAACCGATTCGATCTAAGGATCAGACCACAGAGGAGGTTTCTGTAATCTTCAAAGTCTGGAAACAGAATGTTCTGATGAAGGAGATCAAGAGGGTTATTACCGATGGAGGGGGTGAATTCGTGAGTAAAGAGTTTGGGAGGCTGTTGAAAGATTATGGTATCATTCATATAGTCACTACTGCAAGTACTCCACAAAATAATGGAATAGTTGAGAGAATGAATAGGACTTTACTGGACAAAGTCAGAACTATTATGTCTCAATCTGGTCTGCCAAAGTTCTTATGGGCTGAGTTGATGTGTACGGTGTGTCTGTTGCACAACATTGTAAGTGTTAATGGGAAGTGTCCCCATTATCAGTTTTGGAAGTTGTACCCCAAAACATCACACCTAAGAACAATTGGTTGCTTGGTGTATTATAGTGTCCACCATAATGAAATGGTCGGAAAATTAGACCCTAGAGCCAGAACAGGGGCACTTGTAGGCTATGATTTAATAAGTAAATCTTATAGGATCTATTGTCCAGGGACAAGAAAGGTTATCCGTAGCAGGGATGTAAAATTCGACGAAAGTACCTTTCCACTCAAAAGGAGTGAAGATGTTGTTGTGATTAAGCCACAACAAGAAATAGAATTAGCACCTATTTCACCAGCAAAAGCTGTGGAACATGTGGTTCCAGAAGATGAAGAGGTGGCAGACGTGCCACAAGAGGGTTCAGTACCCGCTTCAGGTGATTCTGTGGAATCAGAACCTGATGAGCCTCCACCTCCGGTTAGAAGGAGTGGTAGGGTTAGAGTACCGGTTGACAGGTACGGGGAGTGGAGATCCCATTATGCTGCCGCAGGATATGAGGAAGATACATTTCAGGAACAGTGTATGCTCAATGAAGTCCTGGAGTTGAGTTCAGAAATGGGTAACAGGGTTAACCCAAATAGCTTTGGCCAAGCTATGAATTCTGATGAGAGAGCCAACTGGAAGAGTGCTATTTTTGAGGAATTTGATTCTCTAGAGAATAATAGTGTCTTTGAAGTGGTTAAGCGGGATTCTGTTCCAAAAGGAAAGACCATTGTGGGGTCTCGATTGGTGTTAAACAAGAAGTTTGACACAAACAGAGTTTTGAAAAGGTTCAAGGCTAGATGTGTTGCACAGGGCTTCAAGCAGAGAGAGGGTATTGATTACCAAGAAACTTTCTCACCAACTGGAAGGCTGTCCACCTTCAGGTACATCATTGCTCTGGCAGTGGAGTTGGGTGAAGAAATCAGACAAGCTGATTTTGTAACAGCATACTTGAATGCAAAACTTGGAGAGGAGGAGACTGTTTATATGTCGATTCCTGATGGTTTTCGTGAATGGTTAGTAGAGACTAAACCAGAAACCATGAAGAAAATCTGTGTTAGAACTTTTCTTTCGGCAGATAAAGGGGAATATGTCCTCAAGCTGTGTAGATCCCTGTATGGATTGAAGCAAGCAGCTAGGTCATGGTATAACACCATGAGTGAGAAACTGATAGAGATTGGTTTTAAGACGTCTGAGGTACATGCCCACTGGAGCAATGATTGCGGATATCTTGACTAAGGCGTTAGATAGGAACAAGCATCAAGGCTTTGTGACTAATATGCGGATGTCACCCCTTTTGGATTAAGGGGGTGTGTTAAAATACGTACGCACTTACGCGGGTGCTACGTATAAGTGTAATCCAAATGGGATGCACAAATGGGCCTCTAAGGCCCATTGGACACACACACGGACCATACGGGCCCATGTGGATGTTATAGATTTGGGGAAACTGGCCTCAAAACGCGTGAAATAGACCCATTAGTACACGGGCCCTAACGGGCCCGATGGGGTATATGGGCAAATACGGCCAGATGGGCTTGTATGGGAATAATTGGGCCCAAGGTTTATTTTGGACATACTTGGCCAGACGGGCTGGCCCGCAAAAGTAGTCTTTTCTCATAATTCGGGCTTGGGGCGGCCCATTAGGGTTGCCGCCCGTGTTTCGGCCCGCTCGGGACCGCTGCTCGCGTCGCGGCCCGTTCGGGGCCGCCTGTGTTCCTCGGCACGGCCCACGCGGGGCCCGACGGCCCGCGCGGGGCTGTTACGCGGCCGAGGGATCCCGCGCGGTGCGATGCCGCGCGGGCCCGGCTGGTCGCGACCGGCGACCAGCGCCGCGGAGCCAGGGCTCGCGGCCCCGGCTCGCTCCCCCTCCCCTCGCTCGCCGTCGCGAGGGGGAGGGGGCAGGCTGGCTGGGTTGAACCAGCCAGCGACCGGCCGCGATGACGCGGTCGGTCAGGGCAGGGGGGACCTGACCACCCCCTTGCCCAGGGAGGTGGCGGCGCCGGCCGCGAGTGTAGCGACCGGACGGTGGGGGGGATTTGATCACCCTCCCACCTTGTAGCAAAGAGGTGACGAGGGGCGCTCTCCCCCCCCCTTTACCGAGGGGGAGGAGCGACGGGCCAGGGGGGATCTGACCACCCCCCAGCCATCCTTACCTTGACGACGCCCTGGGGGTATCGACCCCCAGGGCCCCTGGTGAGGGGATTTGACCGCCCCCACCAGGGAATTGAGAGAAAGAGGGGGGGGGGCGGCATGTCCGCCGGCTACACCCCCCCCCATGTGAGGTTGAAACCGGACCCAGGTGAGCCCTGGGTCCCACCTGGCCCATTTGAGGGGCCAGGGGCTGGATGCATGAGGCGACCAGCCCGTAACAGAGGTAATAAGGCCATCAGGGCCGGTTGTAATAGACAACCAGCCAGGGGATTGAACAGCAAAGGGGCTGGTTCAGCCCCGTAACGGTGGAAACACCAGAATGGACCGGAATAGGCTGGTCGTAAGGGTTCAGGGACTGATGCCATGTGGGCTGATGTAGTCCAAACCAAGTAACAAGGCTTGTAGAGCCTGTAGAGCTCTTTTGGGGCGGAAAATTTGCCTTTTGGCTTGTTGTATCATGGGCTCACAATAGGCCAATCTTTTGTACTTAAGGAGCTCTTCTCCCTGCTGTTTTCCATCATTCATTCATCATCCAATCGAATTCATCCAACATATTGCCCCATTGTGAGAGCCCCATTAGCCTTTATTGACACACAGTGTCCAGCATTTCTTTTGCTTTAAATACTGCTCATTTGCCTAAGCTAATTGCTGGCCATAATTATAACAGACACCAACCTAACAGTGTATTTTGAGCTCCCCAATCCTCTCGCACCATGCAAGCACCTCAAACCCGGTGCTCGAAGATGACAAGATTGAAGATTTAGAAATCATTCAAGAGTCTTTACCTTTGGTTTATCATGACTTTGCTGACGTCTTCTCAGCTGCAAAAGCAGATAAACTGCCTCCATCCCGTCCTTAAAATCACAAGATCAAACTTACTGGCCCACCTCCGGCACCAGGACAAGTCTACTCTCTCTTGACGCAAGAATCAATTGCGCTTCAAGACTACATTGCGGAAAATGTAGCAAAAGGATTTCTTCAACCAAGCAATTTGAATACCGGTTCACCTGTCCTATTTGTTCCAAAAAAGGACGGCAGACTTTCCCTTTGTGTTGACTACAGGAAACTGAACCAGGTAACCCAGAAGAATTCCTATCCAGTACTGCCTATGTCACATCTCCTTACTCTCTTCCATGGAGCTGCTTATTTCTCAAAGTTAGACCTTTGAGGTGCCTATAACCTAATTTGCATTAAGGAAGGTAATTAGTCTTTGACCCCGGTGAGAACCCGGTTTGGCAGTTATGAGTATACCGTCATGCCTTTTGGCCTCTGTAACGCTCCTTCCACTTTTCAACATTTTGTCAACAACATTTTCTCCGATCTTGTAGGTAAATACCTTGTGGTATATCTCGATGATATACTAGTCTACTCAAGGAACCTCAAAGATCACATTGCACATGTGCAAGAGGTGCTGCAGCAACTTTGCAAGAATGACCTGTTTGCGAAAGCCTCTAAGTGCGAATTCCATTCCTTTTCTCTTCATTTTCTAGGTGTCGTAGTCTTGCAGAAAGAACTATCAATGGACCCAGCCAAAAGCAAACGTATATTGGACTGGCCCCAACCTTCTTCCATTAAATCCCTTCAAGTTTTCCTTGGTTTCAGCAATTTCTATAAAAGGTTTATTGGGCATTACGCCAAAAAAACCGTGAATCTTACTAAACTTATTCAAAAAGACACTCCTTTTGTTTTTACCAAACAAGCTGCTTTGGAGTTTGAAGCTCTGAAGAAAGCGTTCACCACTGCTCCGATACTCTCCCACTTCAACAAGCTAGCTCGCACTATTGTTGAAACAGACGCAAGCAACTATGCGATTGCAGGAGTAATCTTGCAGTTCTCTTCCTCCACTTCTCTCTTTCATCCCTTAGCTTTCAAGTCTCGCAAGTTGCTCGCTGCAGAGCTTAACTATGAGATTCATAACAAGGAACTTCTTGCAATTGTTTATTGCTTGAAGAAATGGCGTTCATACCTTTTGAGCCTTAGGTAATCATTTGAAGTTTTAACTGATCATAATTCTTTGAAGTATTTCATGAGCTCAAAAGTCCTCACACGTAGACAGGCACAATGGGCCGAATACCTCTCCAAGTTCCACTTTACAATCAAGTACTGTCCTGGGAAACAAGGAGTGGTTCCTGATGCTTTATCACATTGGGAAAAAGTTTACCCAGGGGGGGGGAGCACCTTTGCCGAAAACAACCCGGAAAACGTTAGGACACTCTTCTCAACCCAATCTGCCCAACTCAGTTCAATCATTGCTCACTTACAAGATTTGGCTTCCAAACTCCAACAAGCTCAACGCGACAACCCCAAGTGCATCAAACTTTGCAAAAGTGCGAACTTATTAGATAGTAGTTACAGTATTGATGATAATCACTTTTTAGTCTATGATAATTGTATAGTAGTACCAGAAAATTCTTGCATTAAATTAGATATCTTTGAGTCATGGCACAATTCTCCGCTTGCTGGTCATCATGGGCAGGATAAAACTTACCAATTGATTTCACAAGACTTCTACTGGCCTGGTATGACCAAAGAAGTAAAAGACTATGTTAGTGCTTGCTATGATTGCAATTGTAATAAGTCCTCAAAACACCGGAAGTATGGGCTGCTCCAGCCATTTCCAATTCCGCCTCGTCCTTGTCACTTGCTTTCTATGGATTTCATCTCTCAATTACCTTCTTCTAGTGGATATGATGCTATTCTAGTAATAATAGATCCCTTCTCAAAGATGGCTTTCTTTTTGCGCAGTAATGTGACGGCCTCTTCAGAAGACTTAGCTAACTTGTTCATAGAATATGTATTTTTGAAACATGGTCTCCCTGATAATATAGTTAGTGATTGTGGATCTCTGTTTGTCTCAAGCTTTTGGACCTTTCTATGCCAACATTTGAAGATCACTCGCAATTTATCAAAGGCTTACCACCCGGAAACGGATGGGCAAACCAAGCGAGTTAATCTGATTCTCAAACAATATCTTTGAATGTATGTTGCCTATCAACAAGACGACTGGTCGCAATGGCTCCCACTAGCCAAATTCGCCTACAACAACTCCACTCATTCCTCCACCAAACAGTTGCCCTTCCAAAATCTTTATGGTAGAAACCCAACTTTCTCTTCCCTTCACGTAGCACCTTCTCAACCTGCTACCGATTACCTTGAACAAATTCAATCCCTTCAATTGCAACTTTGAACCAACCTCAAAGAAGCAAACCAGCGCTATAAGGAGCAAGCAGACCAATCTCGCACTTTGGCTCCAACCTTTGCAGTAGGAGATCAAGTATGGCTTGATGCTTGCAACATTTGCAGCACTTGCACAACTGGCAAACTCTCCCAAAGAAAGCTTGGCCCCTTTAAAGTAGAATCAGTCATCTCCCCTAACGCCTTTAAACTTACTTTACCTGCGAAATGGAAAGGTATCCACCCAGTCTTTCATGTGTCTCTCCTAGAGCCAGCTCAAGTCCTATACCCGGGCAAGACTCATCCCCCTCCTGAACCGGTCACTGTCCTCAATCATCAAGAGTGGGAAGTAAGCCATATTCTGGATTCCAGGTTGCGCAAAGGAAAACTTCAATACCTTGTCAAATGGTCTGGTTTCCAGTCCAACAAAGATTGCACCTTGTGGGAACCAGCCCATCACCTTTGCAATTCACCCAATCTGATTCAAGACTTCCATGCAAGCTACCCTTTCAAACCTCAACAATCATAATTCTATCCCATCCAATCCCATTCCATTCCATTCCACATTTCATCCCATCCAATCCCATTCCATTCCATTCCACATTTTATCTTATCCAATCCCATTTCATCTCACATTCTATCTAATCCGATCCCATTCCATTCCTTATTCCATCTCATCTAACCCCATTTTATTTCACACCATCATTCCATCAGTTAAATCATCCATCTCACCGTTTTATTCCTTTTTCTCATTTACCTTTCATTTCTACTAAATAAAACTTCATTCCTTATTATTAACAAAAAAAAATAATATTTCTATTTATAAAAATAAAAAAAAAGAAAAAAGAAAAGAAAATATATATTTATAATTACAAAGTTTCCTTTACTTCCTTCTCTGCATCCTCCCAATTTTCAGTCAACTCCGCAACCATGGATCAAAAATAATCCAGGTCTTCATCGTTGATTAGTGTGGACATTCTTTGGAGAACTAGCACTTCTGTTACAATATGCCTCTCAAAGATTTCCTTGCACCTCGCAATCCGAGCTCACTTTGGCCAAGCATTCCATCCGCCTTCCTCCAAGAGCTCTTTGTACGCTCTCTTCCTTTGGCCTCCCAACGTGCCTTCTCCAATATCATCCTTCAGCCGCCTCGCATCCGTTTTGACCGGCCCTACAACTTGCACCGGATCCTCTTCGCCTTGGCCCTCCATTCCTTCCGTCCCATCTACTCCATCCATTCCATCTCCTTCATTTCCTTCTCCTAATTCATCCGCTCCTTCTCTCCCTCCATTTCCGTTTCCTCCATTTCCCAATTCTCCTTCTGCTTTGTTTCCTTCCTCCTCGCTTGCTTCCTCAGTTATGACTCCTACCGGTTCCGTACCGGGCACTTTTCCTTGCACCTTGGCATTCATCTGGGCCCCCGGGAGTTCAGTTGGCGGTTCCCAGTAAGGTGGTGGTGGTGGTGGTGTATTTGTGGTATACCTTTGGAAACGGGGCAACACTAGCAAAACAAGCAAAATTAGTTACTATTTTATGATCATTAGTCAGTCCAGATTAGTACTCACCAGGAACTTGAGTCCCCAAGTATTCAATCTCCTGCAACGGTGGTATCTCGTAGTTAACCCTTGGCGCGGACCTACAACTTTGCATCTCCCTTGATGATTCTGTTGTCAAACGCTTTCTTTCTTCACTGACACGCGCAAGAGTGCGAATACTTCAAATTCACTTTGTTTCTCACTATTTCTTCTCACCTGTTTTGTCCTTCTTCATTCAATCCTCACTCATCCCCTTCTTCCTGATCTCTTTGTCTCCTCCGCTTCCATCGCTCTCTTTCTGTTTCTTCCTTATTCCTCTCTCTATCTCTCTCAATCCTATTCTCCATCATCTGTCCCAAGTTTCCACCTCCATCAATCAATCTCCACCATTTCCACCTCAAGTTCCAACTCACCCTACTCTGTTCACTTCAATCATTGTATCGCCTTGCCATATTTGCCTTCAAGACCCCTCTCAAGTTTTGATCAGTTTGTCTAGCTGTGAGACAACATCTTTCTGAATCTATGTTTCTACTGTTTCTTATTTTTTTTGTCTAGCCTGTTTCTCCTTGTTCTTTTCTTGTCCTTGCCCTACTGTCTCAGTCCTATCTAGTTGTCAGCCTCTCACTACCATTGTGCCATCCATCCGGTAAGGTTCTCCTCAAGACCTCAAGTCTTCTCGTCTTTTTTTTTTTTTACTCTCATGCCTTGTTACCAGAATCAGCTGGTCCTACCTTGAAATACAAATCATTGGATTTCACGGTTAAAAGCCAAAGGCTCTACCGACTGAGCTAACCGGGCAACTCATCATGACTTCCCCTGGACCAGCGGATTCAAACAATTCTCTTCAGAAGGCACTCACCGATTCCATTCCTAATCTCAATGAATCAAATTTCTCACTCTGGTGATCTAAGATACTCACCATCTTTTGCCTTAAAGGCATCGCCCACTGGCTGAACAACCCTGAACCAGACAAATTTCCCGTCAAAACAAATCTGGAAATCGTTGGCTATATCTTTGCCAAACTGGACAATAGGACGTATATCAATTGTGTAAAGGAACACCATCTGAACAATGGAATTGATCTTTGGAAATACATCAACAAATTTTACGCCTCCTCACAAACCGCAAACAGATCTTGAGTTTTCTTTAATTTTCTCAATCTCCAATTCAACCCCAGACAAGTGGAAAAGTTCATCACCGAAGTGAGAGCATGTTTGCTTCAAATTTCCAAGATAGGCATTTGTATGGACGATGATATAATAGCGTATTTAATCTTGTATAAATTTCCTATCGAGCTAGAAAATCTGAAGACCACCATCATCCACTCTCTCGGCGAAACTTTTATCAATGGTGATCTTGTGCTTAGACATCTGAATCAGATCAAAAACAAGGTGGCAACTGGCACATACGCATCGGCATTGGTCAGTAAGACCAATATACTTTGCTGTAAATCTAATTGGCATAATCCTTGAGCAAATCATCACAAGAACAACTGTTGGCAATTGTTCCCTCATCTTTGGCCCAACAAGGATCTATCCCAGAACAACAGCAAAACTAACAACACTCCAACAGGCAGTGGTCCATCAGCCCATCTAACTTACACGTTCGCCATGACTCACTCCCGTGCCCTGGACCGACATTGAATTCTCCTCAATTAGGGAGCTTCAAAAAACATGTTCAACAATCCCGACTTCTTTGAGAACCTCTTTCCTGATGACTCTGAGATACACACTGGGAAACCTGACTCTGACGGCAGTAATAGGAACACATTGCTTGTTTTGGCAAATACAGTTTTTGCAACAGCGGGACAACAATGACAACATTTTATATAGATTATAAATTTATTGAGTAATGAATTAAATAATGTAAGGGGTATACAGTAATAATTAACGACTTTAAATCAATGGGAAAATTTATCTGAATGCTTGCAGGAGCTCGCGTCTTTATACCCGGGCAGCTGTCATGCTTTGCACTTAGGGATTATTGTCTTCATCACTTTGACATGTCCTCTCCTCAGTACCATCTACCTCAGTCTAAAAGCGTGACACAAATAAAAGCACAACATCAATGGTGCAATCCGCAATTTCCTCTGGCTCGCGCTGACCTTCCAATCTTGGCAATCAACTCAGTATATACTTGCGAACTTCGCGGTTAACTTCATACCGGTCGGCCATCCATTATGAGATCCAATCTCCTCCCCTGGCCAATCAACAGCCTCGGACTTCCATCTTTGGTCATGCACTGTTTGTTAGTTTGCATTTACGTCTAACTAAGCCATCATTACTGTACAGTTCGCAATTGGACTAGTCCCTACCCTGCATTCACTCTTACTTCTCATTTGCATTACCTTGAACGTCACTTGCTTCTGTCGCAATTTGTCATACAATTGTACACTCAGATTCTATTGTCTTGCACTTACGCTATGACCTTGGATCTGTAATACTGCTTCATTTCCTATCCCGTTCCTGTCATTCATTGCCTCACCACTTCAACTGTAGCTAGCTCATCACCAGGTTGTATCTAGTCACTTTGGATTACCTTATAAGGGCTATCCCCTTGCCTGATGATTGTCTCCTCAGTTAGTTAATTTCATACTTTCTGGCCTTTTGCTACAACCTAGTTATCACATTGGACTCAGGTTGAAGTTTCCTTCTTTGGAACACATTCCATTCCTCTCGCCGTTTGTTGAGTGGCATAACTAAGTTTGCACTTTGCAACTGAGTCTTGCTATTCGCACTTTCCCTTGCACTTGGCATTCCTTCGCGCTCACAATCATCTAAGAATTGCCCTATAGTACTTGGGGTGGTCGTGTGACAAGTTGGAAGGCTGCTGTCTTTGAGTGTGGCCCTAGTTGACTCCACAATCATTCGATTAGCTTGTTCTGCCCAACCATTATGTTCTGGGTGATAGGGTTCTCATATGATGTGAGTGATATGTTGTTCATCCAAGAACGTTGACAGCTTTGAGTTTACAAATTCAGTTCCCCTGTCTGAGCAGACCTCAGAAGGATATGTAACAGGTTTTTGGTGTTCTTTTTTGACAAGATTGATAATGATGTCAGCAGCCTTGTCCTTGGAGGCATAGGGGGGAAAGGCCGCTAGATAGCCACTGGGGTTGTCAACAAGGGACAGTATGAATTGGTAACCTGACTTGGATGAGGGTTGAATAGGACCCATCAGGTCAAGATGAATTTGGTCGGGAACCTTTGTGGATCTGGTGGATGAGTGGGTGAAAGTAGACTTGGTGATCTTGCTCTTGATGCATTCCACACATGGAAAATTCTGCATGAATTTGCCGGGGATGTGTTGGATGAGGGGAGCCAACCTGGCCATCAAAGAATGGCCGTATTTACTGTGAATCTTGAGAAGAGCGTCTTCAGGCATGGATGAGAGGGTTGAAAGATGGGTTTTCAAAAAATGTGAGAGGCTAAAGGTGGGAGTAGGCAGGGTATATAGGTTATTGTCAACAGTCCCTTTCAGTATTAGATTGCCCCCGTGAGAAAGAGTGAATTGCTTGTTGCTGGAGTGGATTGAGCAACCCTTGGTGTTCAGGGCTCCCGCGCCGATCAGGTTGATTGTCACATTGGGCACGTAGAACGCGGCAGTGAGTTTGAGAGTGAGGTTCTTCCAGTGGAGGACAGCTGTTCCTTTCCCCTTGATTGCTATGCTAGCTCCTTCCTTTCCTGTTTTGATTGGATTGCTGGAGTGAGGTTCCATTTCATAGAAGTAGCAAGAGTTTTTGATCATGTGAACAGAAGCTCCACTATTGAGTAAGAAACGCCGGTTAGGGTCTCCGCTTTTGATCCATTGATTCAGAAGAGCAAGGTAATGTGCTGAATGAGACTCTACTTTCCCTTTTTGTCTGTTCTTTTTTCCTTTCCATTTGGCCTGGTTGTCTCTCCACCATTCAGGAGCAGAATCTGGATGGAGGTGCCAGCAGTCCGTGGCGGAGTGATTCTTGTCTTGCCCTGGATGGTGATATCCTTTGACGCATCTTTTAGGATTGGATCCCGTCTTGGTTGAGTGAGGATGAGATGAGGATTTGCTTCCAAACAGAGAAATATCTCCCTTTGACCTTGAATTAGCAATGGAGGATTGATCCAAGGATTCATTTTTCAGTTGGGTGAGATTATTCAGGACATAGTCAACAGACAGTTCCTTATCAGAATGCATAATTTGCCTCTTGAAGTTGTCCATGGAAGAGGGAAATTTGAAGAGGAGGAGGTAGGCCACAATATTTTCTGGGAGTTTGATTCCTACTTTGGCCATCTTTTCAAGACAAACCTTGACCCTAGTGATGAAATCAACAATGTTGTCCAGGTTGAACGTGAGATAGAGAAAGCTGTTAAACACTCTAGCGCAATTCAAAGCCTGCAACAAAGCAAATTTTTGAATAATGGCCTTCCACAGTAGCTTTGCCAAGTTCCTTTTTTTGGCCGTGACAATGTTTTCATGAGCGGTGGAATTGAGTTTGGAGATAATGATTAGTTTGAGTTTGTTGTTGACAGTAGTCTCCAGAACAGAGGTCTGGTTGTTGATTGCCATCGAGCATCCTCTGACATCCAGAATTGCATCCATCTTGTCTCTCCAGATGCCATAATTTTCTTCTCCAAGCAAAGGGATTGTCTCAAGAGCAGTCTTCAGCATTGTCTGTGGAAAGTCCATTGTGGCCAGTTAGGTTACCTCCCTCAGTATGTGTATTGGTTATTCAATGAGTTTAAGGAGAGGCCATTTGGCTTTTAACCGTGAAGAGATTTTATTGATCAAAGGCCATACACAAGACTGAAGGAGGATGAGACTGAACTAGGTCAGATAAGAATAGATATTTGAGAGAAGAAATGGGATTGAGTCAAGGTTTATTTATGAGTTGGAAAGTTGAGGCTGGCAGTTCACAATCCAGATGAGTGCTTCAAACAAGGAGAGAATTGAGATGTGATGAATCTCACCAGGAAGTCATTGAGGCATGTGGTACAAAGCGTGAAGGTTGAGTGAGGTTAGAGTGTTGGTGGATGATGAGAGAAAAAGAAGAATGAAAGACGAATGATGAAGAAAGAAATGAAGAAAGAAAAAGATATCTGATCAATCAAGGAGAAAAGAAATTCCTAGAAGATCAGAAATTGATGACAAGTAACTGAGGTGTGATCTTCCCATTTTGGTTGTCCGGGATCCCTGCGCCTCATTTGGGTGTGTTTCCAGGTAGGTTCTGAGATTGGGGGTCCGCAGTAGAAGTCAGGTTCCCCCATTTGACTGAGAGTCAGGCTCCCTCATGCCTGTGAAAACTCAACAAATAATCTGCCTGAGAATAATTATTGAGCATCCTGAAGTCTCCTACCATTATTGACTTGTCATTATGCCAAGCTATGATTACAGGTGTGGTCACATCAACCTGCTCATTGTGCCCTAATTTCCTTAATACTTGTAAGTTTATCAGTTCTTGGATATGTTCCTCAAGAGCTATTCTAGATATAGGAATAGAGGGATAAGCTGTTCTTCTTGGTTTTGGAGGATAAGGAGGCTTAAGGGTCAATGTTAATACCATGTCATATCCTTTGATATCACCAATGGGGTGATCTTTAGTACAAAAAGCATTTTGGTTCTCAAAGCAGACTGTCAATATATATTTCTTCTGTTCCCTAGAAAGTTTCATATTTAGAGCTGCTTGAGAGAAGTATTCTTGATTAAATTCTTGTAAATGTTTTTGTTAATTGGAAGAGGGGAAGTTACATTGGATGGTTCATATCTTAAACTTCTTGTCCCAATTACCACCCACTGTAAAGTATCTCCCTTTACTCTGGAACACATCTATACCACATAGACATAAAGCATCATTACCTATTATCAGGTAGTCACATAATCCTTTGAGCAATACCACAAATTCCACTTTTATTCTCAATCCACTTTTATTCTCAAAGATCCTTTAGTATGAGGTACTATTATAGGAGCATAGAGTTGGTAAGTCAGCATCCATACTCATCCTGCATCTGACACTATGGTTAAGATTTCCAAGACACAAGTTGATGAGTCTTTCATTTACTTCCTCTTTATGAGCATCTGGATAGAATCAATGTAGTATTCTCTTCTGTTCCAAGCACCATTTGTGAGGCTTATCTTTGGAAGGATCAAATGAGGAATTTTCAAACTTTTTCATCATTTTTCTTTTCCACATTCTAGAACCAAATCGTTCTTTAATTAGCAGTTTGCAAGAATTCCATGTTAATGATCCCACTTCCTCTCTTTTACTAATAAACCAGTCTAAAGCTACTCCTTCACATAGTCTGGGAAACCTGACTACAGCTATAGCTTCAGGTAGTTCATAAGATTTAATGGTTTATTCAATAAATTTAATTAAATTTATATGATTATATTCTCCTTCACCAGAGAACTTAGGCCATTAAGAAATTGCGGATAAAAGTTTCAGGGCTTGTTCCATTTCAGAGTTAGTACTAGGCCTGAATGTGTCACTCCTATGCATTCCTATTAAGGGTGGTACATAAGGAGTAGTTTTTTGTCTGGGAGGTATTGGTTCTTCTGTGGTACTCCCCAAGGGGTTGGTCAGACATACTTTTAAGTCTCTAAGATCATTCTTGATCAGATTAATTTGCAGGTCCACTTTATTATTAAGCAGATCAAATTTCTCACTAAGGGACAGAATTGAGCTGTTAGCACTATTTATTACTTCCTCTTTTAAAGGCTGGAAAGACATAAAAAAATCTTCTTGGATACCTGATATCATATCCTCAATTGTTTGGGTCTGTCTAATTTTACCTTGATTAATTTTTTCCAATAATTTTTCTGTATGCTCCTTGTTATCTTCCATTCCTACAGATTTTTTTTGGTTATTAATTAATTTGGCTACTCCTGAGGTTAACCTATCCATTGGGGTATAAACAACTTCAAAATTTCCACAAAAAATCTTGAAACTATGGCGCATATCATTAGAAAAGGAAGTAATTACATCAGAGGTTGGTTTAGACAAGTTACTGGGTTCAGAATCAGAGGCTAATTGTTGTAAACCTTTTCCCACTTGTGAGCTAAGGATATTATTTGATCCAAATCCTTCTTTAACTTTGGCTTTGCATGGGAAGAATATCTCTTCTTTCCTGATCCTGTGCCTTTCAGTTGGGCTAATTGATCCCAAGGATTCCACTTTTCTACGTAGGATTCTACCTCTTCCCTTGGAATCATTTTCTGAAGATCTATCTGGGTAGCTTTTGCCGGGGATATTATCTTTTTCATAGATATCATGTCCTCCTTGGCTTGGGCTTCTTTGAACTCTTGCCATTATTTCACATGCTCTCTGAATAAGTCTTTGATCATGGCTTCCTTGGCCAGATTCTGCTGGGGTTGCTGCATGGAACCTTCTTGTAATGCAGGGGGGCTTAATTCTACTACCTTCTTTGGCTCTAGGTTAGGGGAGGGAAACAGTACTTGGGGCTGTTGCTTTTCCACCAACATTTGATTGAAGGGTTCCATTCCCCTCATGGTTGTAATTATTGGTGGTCTCACGGTTACCGGGGGCTCCTGGCAGAGATCTATAGGAGGGAATTCTCCCTGAGGCCCTTGTGTTACATCTTTTCATATTGAATAAAATGTTTATAAGTATTTTTCTAAAGAAAAATCTGTAAAAATAACTTTATTTAAAACTTACTTTATTTGATATTCAAAGGTACCAGGACTTTATTGGGATTAAATTTTTCCTTAATAGGTAATCCTACAGGGTCTTGGTGTGTTCCAATGAGGTCTTCACCCGTCCAATCAATATTTTCTGGGTGTCCAGAGATATCTGGAACTTCTTGATCCAATAAATCAACATCAGTGACGGTGGTTTCTGGTATAGGAGGTTTCACTGATGGTAAAAAAGATATTTTATTGGGTTGATAAAATATATTAATATTATTTTAATAAAAATAATATGGTAATACCAGTTTTGTACTTACTTTTATATTTTAAAATTAATTTAAATGGTATTTCTTCCAAGCTTTATTTTATCTTAATGGGGCTTGAAATTTGATAAGCCTCTCAAGATCTTCTTGTTTAAGCAGTTTATTTAAGTGTTCATGTTCAGAAGAAATATTAAGTTGCTCAGCTTGAATTAAAGATTCCCAACCAGTTGGTTTAAAATTTTGAATTTATTCTTCTTTTCTTATCTTTAAAAGATTTAAATAATATATTATGAATTCTGCATTGGTTTTCAAATCTAATGCAAAGAAATTAATGATAAATCACAGTTAAAAAGTCAGATAAATTATCTTTGATTTAATTTTATGTGAAATTTCTGGTCCAAGGTATTAAATTTAATAAAATTGAATATTTCCCGGCCAGAACCCCAATTGTCAGCCTCCTGGATGCAAATATCATTTCTATCATTTAGCTACCAGAGGTGATAGAATAAATAATAAATATATTATTTAATAAATGGAGCAAAAATCCAAAAAATATTTTGATAAAGCTTATTGCAATGTTTATTTGTTTGGATATGGTTTCATTTTATAAATCAATATTAATAAATTGATTATTAAATAAATTAACAGAGGGGCCAAAATTATATTGGGGATCTTTAACACCTCTCTTCAGGGAATTCAGTATGAAAACACGTAGGCCTGGTTACTTTGGAACCTATAATTTATTTTCTTAAAGGATATATTTCCCAAAGATAATATGTATATAAAATACATGGTGGAGTGGCAGGGTTGTTTAACCAATCTGCCACAACAGAAAAAGCATAATAATACTCACCATTATATTATTAAATCCTTTGGGTACCTTTTTGGGACGTGCACTGATGGGTTAAACCTGTTTACTGGGGTTATAAGGTTGTTCAGCAGTTTAAATTGATAAAAGGGTTTGGGATGGATATTATTAATCAGACTAAAGCCATAAATCACTTACTTATCTCTTATAAGTATTTGATTACCTTGGCACGGTGTCTGGGTGTTAATATAACTGGGTCTCTGGGTATCAATATCCTCAAAAGAGCTCTTTATTTACAGATTGTTGAGTCCCAATAGTGTTTTTCTAAGGAATACAGGGGCTCAAAGGGACGGAAACTGGGGCTACCAGGGTAACCAGTGGTATTTTGTCACGTGTTTATGGTGCTGTAGCATGGTTAGCATCTAAGTCCACAGGTTATGGGAATTATTCTATTTTATAATTGATGTTTTAATTTGTGAATAACACTAATCTGTCCTTTTTATTTATTATTTAATTAATTCTCCTTATTAAATTTTCCCGGTATGTTAATAATTATTTTAATAGACATTCCTACGGACAGTCTGATGTCAGGTGAGTTCTCATTATGTATTAAATAATTGGAGTAAATTCATGATATTGATTTTACTCCTTATTATCAAATTTCAGTTGATTTACTATAATAATTACTTAAAAATATAAGTCATGGGTACTTATGTAATATTTATAAATAATTATTTCTCTTAGTATGTCACAGAAATATTGATGTCTAGAAGTTCTCATAATTTTACATTAAAGTATTTCAATATATTTTTAGAAGTAGTCATTATCTTATTTTTGAAATTTTTGGTACTTTGAATTATATTTAATAAAAAATAAATATATAAAGGTTATTTAGGTATTTTTATATAATTTTATGTATTTTTCGACTATCTACTATCCACAGGAACATTTATTACATATTTAGAATGTTCCCGCGTAGGTTGTAGCATGTTTACGCAGTATCTAGGTTTCTCAGGCTGCCTGTCACTTTGTGAACTTGTAGTCCCGCAGCTGCGTACTTGTCAGAGGCCTGGGGCTGTGTACACGTCTTTGAAAGGGTGAAAGTGCTGTAGCTCAGCTGCGCGCGGGTGTATTGGATGCTGTGGCTGCGTTTGCTAATTGTGAACAAACACATTTCCGTCTTTAACTCCTAAAACATACATCACACCTCAATTCTGACTGAATTTTAGGTGTGAAACCTATACATGACAATAAATGGATATATTTAAATGGCCAAAAAGTGCAATAGTGGTGCTGTGGTATTTTGGTCTTTGTTTTCTTAATTATTTAAAATTATAAGGAGTTGTATTTCAAGGGTGGGATTGGTGAGTGACCCTACCTAATGTTGGGTGGGGAATCTATTTCTGAAATAATATTCATTGTTTTCCTACTCCTTCTTAGTTTAATTTTAATATTATTGTTTTTGTTTTATTTTTGTTACTTTTGCAGCTTGCTCTGCAATAGTAGCAAGCTGAAATCTGTTGAAGTTTAAGTTAGATGCCCTGGTGAGATGGTTGAAGAAGATGGTATGAAGCCTTTGTAACGTCAAGAGGAACGGATCTAGGGAGTCAAGAGAGGGGCACTCCGTTTCAAAGTAAGACAGAACAGATGATCGAATTCCACTTGATAAAGCATCAGTATAAATAGACTAAATACATGATGGCTGAAAAGTGGGAGAAAATTGTAATGAATAGATGTAATGAGTATTCAATATCAGACCATTTAGAGTCCGCACAACTTGGAGGACCACTTCAGGCTGAATTGAGATAGGCAGATCATCAAGGATTCAAGATAGAGAGCCCACTAGAATTATGACTAACTAGCAAAATATAAAGAGGCCACTGGACAAGAACACTCATGAGCTAATATGCAAGAGAGCCACTTGGATTCAACATAGAGATGATACTTGATCTATAACTAATGAGTATAGAATAAAGAACATACTGGAGATGAACACTCAAGAGCAAAATAATAAAAATAAGAGTGATGAGTCATACTGAGATACACTAAAGATTCAGGCAAAACAATCAGATGACAAGAATTCCAACAAAATCCTCCTCCTCCGGCTTCTTGGAAGCAACCCTCATCAGGGGTGAGATATGGTGTCCTTTGTTCCAACAATGGGGCTGATCACAAGCCTGTTTGCATCAGGCCGTGGGACTATCCTCATATCCGGTTCAACACTGAGGAAGTTGAGCAATTCCTTGCGCAATAAAAAGTAATTTCTGACACAGAAGGTGCCACGGGTTAGGATAAGGCTTTTCTTGTTTTCCTTTTCATTATGGACAAAGAGAAGCTTGGGGATGTGGAAGAGATGGAAGGGTATGAGGAACTTGATTGGCCAAAACTGAAGGCAGAAATCTTGGCACAGTGGGGAAGACGCAAACCTCTGTTTTCGGAGAGCAACTTTGAGCAAGCCGCAGCAGAAGCAAGCGCAAATGGCGGAGTCCAGAAGCGGGCGCAATTGGGGGATTATGTAGTGATGTTTGATTGGATCTATTTTTACCTGGCAAAGAACAAGGTGATATCAGGGCAGAAGGGCGCAATGAAGAGGGAGTTTTTGGGAGGACTCAGTCCCCAACTCTGCGGGCGGGTGCAGCGGCACTTGTATGACAGCAACTTGGTAAAGAGGTCATTGGATGAGAGTATTGCACTTCTTCCGGAAATCCTTGTCATTTGTTTGGCAGTGGAAAGCAAGTTGGAATTGGAGGAACCAATGGAGGAAACGGCAAGGTTTTTCCCAATGGGGTCAAAGAAGTCTGCTTCCAACACTCCAGCAGTGCCAACACAAGCTCCGGTTGTGGGCCCCTCAAAAACAGAATGCGCCCCGGCAACATCACTGACAACGGGCCTGGAGGTTAGCAAGATGACAGAATTGATGAAGGATTTAGGGATCTTCCTGATTCTAATGTTGTCAGGGCCACGCAATCCGCCTCCCCACCTTGGAGGACTGCTTCCGCCATTGAATCAGCCCGCGTCCCGGTTATGCAATTACTGCAGGGACAAGGGACATTGGAGGTAGGTATGCAATAGCATGACAAAGGACCTCAAGGCGGGATTGGTTTGACCGGTGGGAATGGGATTTATGTTCCCAACGGGCAAACAGATCTCCACTGAACCTGGGAATTGGACTGTCATGGAGAAAGTGCGCCCGCAAGGACAGGAACAGGTGGTAAGTGCTCAAGCTTTTCTGGGGATTTTCACTGGTCCTGGGGTATGGCAACCGCCTCGCGTGGAGGCAGAAGTAAGGGTACTAGCAATGGAGGAACTGGAGGCGGTGGAAAGGATGGATGTGGATGCAAAGGAATGGGTACCACCAGCAGCTCCTAAGCCAATTGGGTGCATGCCCCAAATGGATGGACGGCCAGTGAATCCGGCGGTGGAAATTGTGCGCAGGGTGATGGGGAATGAAACAACTATTTGCTTGACCTTGAAGGAGTTGGTGGCGGTGTCTCTGGTGGTAGTAGATGAGATGGTTCAGGTGCTGAAGGATTAGGGCACAATAGGATCCCTCCAATGGTGCAGCGGGTGAACTTGGCTTGGGATGATGCGGAGGGAAACCTAGTGGGGATGAAATCTGTTTCAACTCTGCTGGCTTACGTTCCAATGAAGATTTCCAGAAGGAAGTTATGGGTGCTGGTGGATAGCGGTTCCATGGTGAACCTTCTTTGGTCTAGGCTGGTGGATGAAATGGGATTGGTTTGGCGGAAATGTGCAATGGGGCTTTGGGGGCTTAATGGTGGGGCTTGTTGTGTGGATGGGGTTGTGGAAGAGGAAGAGGTTGAGGTTGCAAGGGTCTGTAAACCACTTTCTTATCTCTTGGTTGATTGCGGGGAGGCTATTCTAGGAAGGCCATTCATGTTTTGGTTCCAAGCGCAAATGACGTTTGATCCAGAGGCGGGGATGGAAGCGTTGACGGTGGAAGATTTTTCCAGCGGGAAATTCAAAACCACAATCTACAATTGGGGGTTGGGGAAGTGGATGCAGGATTTGGCAAGAGAGGAGGAGGAGGAACCTGGCGCTGAGTTGGTTTGCAAGGGTGGGCCAGAGGCGGATTTTGACTAGTCGGCCGAGGTTAACGCCCGGGGAAAGCTCCGGCTTTGTCTGGGAAATTGACCAGTGAGGAGAAGGTGGGAAGTAGGGAGGAAGCGTGGGATTTGATGTAAGTCCCTTTCCTCAGTGTGCATTGCCGGGAGGTACTTCACAAAAACACTATCATAGTGCCACACTTGTGAGCAAAGGCAAAAGCCGTGGTTTGTTCTTTACTAGGACGTATCGTAACGGATGCGTGCCAATGGCGCAGTTCAATTTTGGGAAGTATAAGCCGGTTGTGCAGAAGTTCAGTCCCCGGAACAAATCAATGCCGCAGGATCTGAACCGACCACTCCAACCAATCCCTTGGTTGCGGGACCCTTGGAAATCCTTGCTGAAGGTGTCAGGATGGGTAACGCAATTGGAGTGGATTACCAATGAGTGGGTAGCAGCCCTTAACTTTGGACTGCCGGGCTGGTTAAGCACGGAGGAATGGGATTTGCTGAGATTGGTGCTTGTCCTCCAGGAAAGAGTGCTTGTGTTTGGACCTGAAGAGTGGGGACTGTTAAAGAGCAAGATAGGAAACCCTTATGTGGTTCCACAGGTTCTGCACAAACCTTGGCAGATCAAGCCAATTCCAATTCTTCAGGCAGTTTGGGGGCCCTTCTTGGAACTGGTGCGTGAGCGTGTGGGGATGGGCCTTTACAAGAAAGCAACATCAAGTTACTCAAGTCCAATCTTGGTGGTGGTTAAGCAGGATGGGAAGTCATTACAGATTGTTCATGATCTGCAGCCACTCAATTTGTTTATGATCCAAGAGGCGGAATGACCTCTGCGCGTGAAAAAGTTTCTGGAATCTATGGCAGGGCGCGCATGCTACGGGTTGGTGGATGTGATGGGGGGATACAATCAGATTTTGCAGCCACTGACTGCCTTTAAAATCAGATTGGGCAGGATGAAACTGACGTGGTTGCCGCAAGGTGAAACTAATGCGGTTGCGGTTTATCAAGTGCAAATGACCTGGATTCTGAAGGACAATCTTCCGGAGGGGGTGCAGATTTTCATTCACAACACAGGAATCAAAGGCCTGAAGATGGATTATGGAGGGGAAACGCTTATAGAAGCTCCAGAAATTTGCCAATTTGTCTGGGAGTATACGCAAACGCTGGAGTGGATCTTCTTCTGGATTGAAGAAGCGGGGCTTACGGTGTTGGGGAAAACGTTAGAGGTCTGTGTACCCGCACTGGAGTTTCTAGGACATGTGGTGGCTTCCAATGGAAGGCGGATTGCAGAAAAGAAATGCAACAAAGTCCTTGAGTGGCCAACGCCAAAGACTGTATTGTGTTAGACTGGACCTATCCATTCTGCTTCATCTGTATGCCTCACACAGTTCACTCTTCCGTCGCGACCACTCTGTCTCTTTTACATGTTTCACATAATTCACTCACCTGTCATGAACTGTATAGTATACCTGGGTCAGTCACAGTGAGTGGAAGGATCTCCTTTCCTCATCCTTCCACATCACACACTCTTACTGGCCCAGGTACGTCTTCTTCTCTTTCTCATTTTTATCTCATATGATGTTTCATTCCCATTGACTCATGCAATCCATCATCCTTCCACATCACACACTCTTACTGGCCCAGGCCCAGGCCCCAGTTGACCTCATCATATTGCACATTCTCCAGTTCCTGGGATTGTGTAGCTATGTAATGATTTTCATCAACTGTTTTGCGGAGGTTGCTAGTCTGTTGCGGGCATTGAGGCGTAAGGGCCTGGAATGGACCTGGGGTTCAAACTGTGATGTTGCCTTTGACAAACTCAAGGAGATTGTTGGGCGCAATATTGTACTGCGGGACTTGGATTATGACGCCAGAGGAATAAAGTTGGCCGTGGATTGGAGCAAGCTTGGCGCGGGGGTTGTGCTGACACAGGAGGATGAGGGGCAAGACTGTCTTTTTCTTTACAAGTCCATTACGTTTATGCCAATGGAGAGCCGGTATTTGCAGCCAAAGTTGGAGCTTTGCGTGTTCACTAAGATTGTGCAGAGGCTGCAGCAATTGCTATGGGGGATTCAATTCATGCTTCTGGTGGATGAGGAGGCGCTGACGCGGATGATCAATTTGCCAAAGCTGCCCAACACGCCTATGACCCGGTGGGTTGCATTCCTTCAGTTGTTTTCTTTCACGGTGGTACATGTTCCAGGAAAGGCCTTAACAATGCTGGACCCGCTGTCTTGGTACCCGCGCAATGACCTGTACAAAGGCCTGGAACCACTGGATGTGGAGGCCTCAACTGTTAAGGTAGGAGTGGTGGAAGTAGGTGTGCAACTTCCGCTCCAGCAGTCCGGGAGGTACGCAGTCCTCAGTTTGTATTTGCAGGATCTTTGGTTTCTGGATGATACACCAGAAAAGATTGTTAGATGGATTCTGCAGAGAGTGGGAAATTTCTTGGATTGGATTGTGCAGATATACCTTGTATATCTGTAATGGCGCATTGGGTGGATGCAGACATGCACAGGGGGCTCTGAGTTGGGCGCGGTGCAAGGGCTGCATCATGAGAAGGACAAACCGGGTGGATGTAATGGAAGGCGGGCAATACAGATAGAATATGGGGTATGGAATATGGGGTATGTGATATGTGATGTGGATTATGGGATTTAAGGATAGGGTTGGGGCTAGGGTTCTGTAATTAGGGGTTTTATTTCATTATTCTTGCTTGCTTCTGGTTGTACTTAGGTTAGGGTTGACGGGGAGGTTGCTTAAACTGCACCCTCAAACCGGATGGATTGAGGATCTTATCTTATCTTATCACAGAGGATAGGAAGGATTGAAGGAACAAGGAACAAGGAACTCATCTTATTATTCTTTCTCTCTCTCTCCATCTCTCTTGAACCCATTGCATCCAACCTCCTTACAGACGCTTGGACCATTAACTCTCAAACTTGAGGAAAACTAGGGGACTTCCAAAGTTATTTTTTTAAAACGTACAAAGCCTGTTCTAACCTTGGTAGTCCAATCTTCCAAGGGCTTATTGTTGGAGTTTCCCACTGGATCTGTCCAGGAAAATTCCCTCAACTTCCCCTGCACGGATGCTCTGATGTGGCACCGTTGACTGGGGCATGTGACTGTGAGGAGGATTGAAAGTATGTGCCAAGCTGAAGCATTTACAGGACTGCCGGATCAACTGGCCAACAAGAACTTCACGTGTGAAGATTGCATTTTGGGGAAGAGCATACAAACCAGGAATAGGGTTGCCAGTGGTTATGACATCAAGCCAATGGATTTGATGGTTTCAGAAGTACTAGGACTATTCTTAGAGGGTTTTGATTTGGTGAAATACATCATGGTTGTTTTGGACCTTTGGTCAACATACTCTGAAGGCTTCCTACTCAAGAAGAAGAGCAATGTGAGCCTCACCTTCAGGAGCTACATTGAGCAAATCAAGAGGGCCACTGGTAAATGCCTCAAAAATTTCCACATGGATGGAGGAGGCAAGTTCACCAGTAAAGATTTTGAGGGGTGGATGCTGGAGAAGGGAATTTAACACCAGCACAGTTTGCCATACAAGCCAGAAAAGAATGGCGCAGCTGAGAGACTACACAGGATGGTGGCGGATATGGCGCCAAATGCCTTGATTGCTTCAGGATTACCTGAAAAATTCTGGGGGTTTTCCTACCTTTGGGCATATCACACCCATAATCAAATAGCCAATTCCATCACTGTGGATAAGTAACCGTATGAATTAATGTTTGGTGAAAAATCTAATCTCAGTATGTTGCGGGTCTTTGGGGATGTATGCTTTGCAAACAAACAAGCTCACCAGCGCAAGTCAAAGATGGATGAAAGGGAATGAAGGAGCAGGATGGTTGGATATGTGGGGGGCGGTAAGGGCTGTATTCTCTGGAACCCCATCACCAACAACTTTTTTGAGTTGGCCATAGCCAATTTTCCTTATTCCAACAGCAGCAGCATTGCCCTGGAAAAACCTGAGACCATAGGGGTCACAACCTCCTCATCCCTCAATTGCATTCTGTCAGCTTTCTACTATTGCAGAGCAAGCTGCAAAAGTAACAGAAATAACAGAAAAACAATAATAATAAACTGAACCTAAGAAGGAGAAGGAAAACCATATATATTATTGCAAAAATGGATTTTCCACCCAAAATTAGGTAGGGTCACTCACTGACCTCACCCTTGAAATCCAACTCCTTATATTTTTAAATAATTAAGGAAAAGAAAGACCAAAATACCATGGAACCACTATTGAACTTTTTTGAAAATTAAATATTTCACATGTATTGTCACGTATAGGTTTCACACCTAAAATTCAGTCAGAATTGAGGTTTTGTTTATATTTTAGGAGTTACAGACAGAAATGTGTTCTGTCACAATTTCCGCACACAGCCGCAGCAGCCAATGCACCCGCGCGCGGCTGAGCTACAGCTCTGTCACTCTGTCAAAGTCGTTTACGCAGCCCCAGGCCTATGACAAGTACGCAGCCGTGGGACTACAGGTTGAAAGAGTGACAGGCGGCCTGAGAAGCCTAGGTACCGCGTAAACATGCTAAAACCTACACAGGAACATTCTAAATATTTAATAAATGTTCCCCTGGATATTGGATAGTCTAAAAATACATAAAATTATATAAAAATACTTAAATAACCTTGATATATGTATTTTTTATTAAATATAATTCAAAGTACCAAAAATGTCGAAAATAAGATAATGACTACTTCTAAAAATATTTTAAAATACTTTGATATACTATTATGAGAATTTCTAGACTTCAAAAGTTTTGTGACATCCTAAGAAAACGTATGATGTAAAAATATTACATGAATACCCATGACTTACATTTTTAAGTAATTATTTTAGTAAATCAACTGAATTTCGAAAATAAGGAGTAAAATCAATATCATGAATTTACTCCAAATATTTAATACATAATGAGAACTCACTCAACATCAGAATATTTTTAGGAATTTCTATTAAAATAATTATCAACTTACTGGGAAGATTTACTAAGGATAATTAATTAAATAATAAATAACAAGGACAGATTAGTGTTATTCACACGTCCAAGCATCAATTATAAATTAGAATAATTCTCATAACCTGTGGAATTAGGTGCTACCCGTGTTACAGCACCAATAAAATGTGACAGGCTACCACTGGTTACCCTGCTAGCCTCAGTGTCTGTCCCTTTGAGCCCCTGTACCCCTCAGAAGGACAATATTGGAACTCTAAAAGCTATAAATAAAGAGCTCTTTAGAGGATATTGATAACCAGAGACCCATTTTTATTTACATCCAGACACCGTGCCAAGGTAATCAAAACCTTTTGAGAGATAAGTAAGTTATTTATTGCTTTAGTCTGATTAATAATATCCATCCTCAACCCTCTTTTATCAATTTAAACTGCTGAACAACCTTTAACCCATCAGTGCACATCCCAAACAGATACCCAGAGGATTTAATAATATACCATTGATTCTTATTATCCTTTCTCTGTTGTGGCAGCTTGGTTACAAAGCCCTGCAACTCCACCGGGTATTTTATATACATATTATCTTTGGGAAAAATATCCTTTAGACTAAAGGTCCCAAAGTAACCAGGCCTGCGTGTTTTCATACTGAATTCCCTGAAGAGAGGTGTTAAAGATCCCCAATATTATTGTGGCCCCTCTATCAAATTATTTAGTGATCAATTTATCTATATTTATTTATGACAATAAACCATATCCAAACCAATTAACCTTGAAATAAGCTTTATAAAAATATTTCATGGATTTGTGCTGCATTTATTGAATTATATATTTATTATTTATTCCATCACCTCTGGTAGCTAAAGGATAGCAAGGGTCTTGGAATCCAGGAGGCTGACACATTCTGGCCAAGGAGCTTGTGGAAGTCCCCCGGCATTCCATCAATGACTTACTGAATGAACACAATCAGCACGCACACATAATGAGGACAGTAATCCCAATTGGAAGAACCACAGCGGAAACCATCATAGCCGGGCAAGACAGCCGACTGAAACAACTGGACCAAGAAATGCATATTTACAAGGACCTATCAGCACCACGGACCTATCAAGCCACAAGGAAGCGTAAGGACTGGCCAATCTGGCAACCAGCTTTCCAGAAAGAAATCAACCATCTCTATTGTTTTAAAGTCTGGCATTTTGAGCGCCTACCCAAAGTAAAACAACTGACAGATGCATGGTGGCCAACCACTTCAAAAAGGAACCAAGAAGTGTTGGTGAAAGAACCTCAAGCGCAAGACATTGTACAAGGTTTCACACAGGTATGGGGGGAGGATTATTATGAAAACTTTGCTCCAACGGGCACCTTCATATCTCTAAGAATGCTATTGGTTCTGGCCGCAAGGCACAGGTGGAAACTCACAGGCTTTGATATTACGGCAGCCTAACTCCATGGCCCCATTGATTGTGATTTGTGGATAAAACCACCCAATGGCATGGTTATACCACCCAAACATGAAGGAAAGGTCCTCAAGCTGGACAAAGGATTGTATGGCACAAAGCAGGGGGGAAGGTGCTGGTGGAAATTTTTCTCAGGGTTTTTGAAGGTGGGATTCTTGGTCAGTTACTACAACAATTCCTTTTACTATCTGCTGCGGGGGGATCAGTCTTGCCTTGTCTGGATTCATGTTGGAGACGGTGTTGTGGCCACCTCCAATTAAAAAGTCTTGGGAATATTCAGGAGGGCTCTTGGAGAGAAGGTGGAGGCAAAGTGGCAGGACACTGTTTACACAATTTTTGGTATCAAATTTGACGCAGCGGAGGAGGTTTTTGAACTCTCACAGCCTTTACTGACTAAAAAGATCATCTCAACCTACACAAGGGACTCAACCATACTTTTCCCGTCACCATTACCAAACACCAACAACATCACCTCAATAGAGGAAGGGGAATACATTGTCAACCCCAATGGCTACCTGGCCGTCCTGGGTTCTGTCAACTACCTGACTGTTGCAACACACCCAGACCTGGCACACACAGTAGGCTTTCTATCACGCTTCTCCAAGTCCCCAACTACTCAAAACTGGGCTTCCATCCACCATCTCCTAGTGTACGTCAAGGTTATGGGGCCAATCTGGCTTTGGATCACAGAGGCAGACTCCAACAAGCCCCTAAAGGTTTGGGTGGACGCCAGCTTGGGGTGGGGAGTTTACCTGCGCTACGCAGGGGACAGTTTTCACCCTTTATGGCACCCCTGTCCTATGAGAAAGCAAAAGGCAAACCTTGGTGTCCACATCCACTTGCCATGCTGAATTCATAGCTTTGGGTTTGGCTACAAGGTTGGGTGTATGGATAAAGGAGCTTCTGGAGGACATGAAGGGCAACAACCAGTTAATACCAGTTCTGCATTGCAACAACAAATACGCAGTGAAAATTGCACAAGATAACACCGCAATCAAAGGCACCAGACACTTGGAATGAGACTTTTTCTATGTGAATGAACAAATAAACCCGGGGCGGGTGAAAATCACTTGGGTGGATACATGCTCCCAGGTTGGGGATTGCATTATCAAATCCCTGGGGCAGCAACAAATGGTTCAGGCCATGACAATGCTAAACCTGCAGCGCACTGGGTCCAATGATTTTTTTCTTGACATTATATGTTTTCTTAATTTTTTTTTCTCTTTTTTTCTTCTTTTTCCTTATTCTTCCCTTCCAATTTTCTCCTTTTTGTATTATTAGCCCGCAGCATCCTTTTCCACCACAACTCTCTTCCTGTGTCCAACCCCCTCCAGGAGATTGGTGTTTTTGCTTGGGGAGGGTGTTATAGCTAGGCATGAACTTGGTCATGAGAATATGCGCTTAAAAGGAACAGAAAAGTGCAAACTTTCACTCAAGATACAAGCCATGGAAACAAACCATTAAAAAAATTTATATGCATCTTACTTGCAAATCTTCTAGAGCTTTATTTTTCCATTTTTTTTGTCTTCTCTTCTGCTTACAAAAACGCGAACCTAGGAGACAGGATAATCATCATGTATCAGCCTGATAAATGAAAAGGAGGAATCTAACTATTTTATCCTGTCATTAAGGTTGGCGGCAACATGATTGAGAAAATGGCGCGCCAAATGGCGCCATCATCCCCTCTCCCTGGCGCATGATTTTCAGGTGGCAACAGTGGCGCGCCATTTTTTATTTTTTATTTTTTGTTTTTATTTCAAGGGCAAAAGTTTTCCCCTATGTCATCATGGTCCATTGAATGGTCCTGACATTAATATTGTTTATGATTGTGATCTAGACAAATGGAAGGAAAACTACAATACAAACGGCCCAAGGTTGAGACATGAGAAGGGGGAACCAGCAAGCCCCCCTTTGGAGGGTTTGAACCATCTTGTGGTGCTGGGCTGAGGAGATGCAATCAGCCGGCATGGTGGTGAAACTGGTGGGAAAGCTGTTGGCCACTGGTGAAACTGGTGCCCTTGCTTTTCTTTGATTGTTACTTTGCTTGCCCATCTGCATTCCTCAATCTAAGACTCCCTGAAATGGTTGGGATTTCTTGCCTACCCAAGCATTGCACCCGGGCTATTCAGGTTAACTCCTGATTTCCCTTACTAACCCAAAGTATTGATCCTGTAAATCTTTTTGGTACATACCCCCACACTTGCTTTTACACCTCAATCAACCCTTTGGCCCATTCCTCCTTGATGCAACCCCCTAAACTTTGTTACAGACAGAGTTGGCACGCCATGGGGGGTTTTGAGACATTGTTTATGCGCCATGGTGAAGCCATTTGGCGCTCCAATTTTGGTGCGCCAAAATTGTTGCGCCGCCAACCTTACCTGTCATCCTATGTAAGCAAAAAACATCAAGCTTGTAAATAGGATAATCATTCTGTATCATCCCAATACATGAAAAGAAGGAATCTAACTATTTTATCCTGTCATCCTAGCACAAGAAACCACAGATCATACACCATGGTGTCCAAGGTTGGTTTGGATGACCCTGTCTGACTCTGACCTCTAAGGCTTGGCCTTTTACTCACTGGATCCTCAAATCCGCTTTGTGTTGAGAGGGATTGTGGGTCAATGTATCACTGTAAATTATTCCAAGTTCCCCCCCCAGACAAAAGATTCATTCTATCTGGCCTGTTGGGGCTCATGGTGCTTATTGGGTTGGGCCAACCCCTTTTAGGAAAGCCCAAAACCGGCCTGTTTTCTTTTTGGCTTGGACAGGCCAGGTAAAAACAGACGTTTGCTGTGACCAAGCCCTGCCCAAGCCCAAATTGGTGGGCTTTTTGCATTTTTGGGCTAGTTAGCGGGCCCCCGTGTTTTTTTTACTTGAAAGCCAATGAGGATGCTTTCACATAGCTGAATGCAATTTTTTAAAAAGGAGAAATACCTTCTAATCATAAAAATTTGGAGGTAAGACAGAAAACAATGGTTTTTGAATGAAGAAGAGCCAAGAAAAAATAATAACATTCAATTTTTCATCCAATCTTGAGTACAATTCAGGGCTTCAAGGGCCTCTGGAGTTAATTTGGTTCTGAAGTCATCCAGAACACAATCACTGGTAGAGAATTCCTAAAAAAGTAAAAGTAAAAATAAATATCACACATAAGTTAATAAGAGAAGGAGATGAATTCTTACTGATTATAATGCAACAGAGGTCATTGGAACCATCATCATTGTCTTTGCTAAACAGCCTAATGTTGGAAATCAACAGGAATTTTCTTTCCACCAGTTGAGTAAGTTAAATTTAGAATTGCTTTCTGGTATGAAAATCAAAGGTTCATGAAGGTATAAGTCCAAAGCTTCCAGTAACTGTTCCAAACTCTATTTCCTTCATTCATAAAACTTTTGGAGATGATTGAAGACCACCACATCTTCCAGAAAAATTCTTCAAATCCTCAACGCAATCCAGCTATCCAACTGGCTGTTGCTCTTTGTAGATTGGGATCAAATGTAAATGGAGCAGCAATCCATTAATTGGAAAATCTATTCTCAGTTGGATATGGAACCATTGACTCATACACCAAAAGAGTCATGGTTGCTATCCTATCTTTCCGTTGCTCAGTCCTTTCTTGGCCAAAAAAAGAAGAACACAAGGAGATATCTCAAGTAATGGAAACCAAAGGATTTCCTGGTTGCATTGGTTTTGTTGATGGAAACACCATCCCCTTGAGTCAAAAACCCAAGCTAGATGGCAACCACTATTTTGATTGGAAAAAAAAGGCAATTGATTCATATCTTTTCCAATCACTTTGATAACACCGTTGATCACACACTGACCAAATATGTTTTTTCTGTTTTTTTAGATCCTCTGTGGCACTACAACTTGTTTGTGATAACAAAAAGAAGTTCATATCCCTCCATGCTGGCCTTCCAGGTTCTTGTCATGATTCATACGTGTTCAATTGGATGCGGATTGCCCAACAACCAGAGAACTACTTTGACCACAATCAATACCTTCTGGCTGATTCAGCTTATGCTAGTGGTAAATATGTGGTTCTATAATAACAGAATGTTTTGTTCAATGATCAAGGAAAAACCAATTTCAACTATCATCTTTCACAATCACAAGTTTGGATTGAGCATGCCATAGAAGTCCTGAAAGGAAGATGGGCCAGCTTAAGGGAAATGCAAAACCAGCTTCAAAACCCCAAAGATATGAAGTTCCTCATAAACTGGATTATCACTTGTGTAATCCTTCACAATCTTTTGGCTGAAATCAAAGATGAATGGGACAAAATATTTGAAGATGATATTCCTGATCCTCCTCAAGTCATCCCCATCTCATCTTCTACCTCATCTTTGGCCATGAGAGAGCAGATTCTATCCCTGACACTTTCTCACTTTGATGTGTAGCATTTGGTTTTTAAATAGGTGAAATATCTTTTTTGGTTTTAGTTGTTCAACCAAGCATCCAAGCTGACTTGGATTTTTTTTTTTGATTTTTTTTTTTGGTGGACTTAGACAAAAACAGAAAAAAAACTTCCAAACCACCCACCTCACCCCACAAAACCACTGGTCCACTCTCCTCCTCACCCACCACTGGTCCACTCTCCTCCTCACACTCCACCTCCACCTCACCCACCACTCCCCCCCCCCCCCCCCTGGTAAGCTCCTGACTCTCCTCCTCATCCTCCTCCCCTCCCCCACCATCCCTCCACCACCCTCCGCCCCTTGCTTGCAATCCCCCCACCTCCCTCCGCCGGCCCAGCACCCCCCCTCTACCACCAACGGCCAGCCCCCCCTCCTTCTGCCGCTTGCCCTGACCCAAAGCTGGACCCGAGACCAACTTGTAGGGCCAGCCCAATTCCCTCACACCCCATTATTTTTTTTTGGGTGGGGCTCTGATATCATGTTTTTTTTGGGGGAGGTACAGGTTTTTTTTTTTTTTGGTGATCCCATTTCTGGTGAACTTGGTATCAATTCCAGGTTTTTTTTCATTTTCTTTGATCCCATCTTGTTTCACCAATGATTCCCATTTGACTGATGGTTTTTTTTCTGATTTTTTTTTCAATCCCTCAACGGCTATTGTTGAATATCCAATTCTTCTCCCACCCCCTCAAAATGTTACACAAACATCCAAAACTATTCTTGTTCATCACCCCAATCTAAGTATAGGATTGGAGGGAACAATATGGAAGGAGATTGCTTGAAAAACATACAGATAGGTGGGAAGAGTAGGGCTGCTTGCCAAAAGAGGAATCAAATGAGAGATTCCAAAATATCTTTGGAGGTTTCTGAGGAAGTTATTAATGAAAAGGTGGTCTGGTTGGGTTGGAAATGGCGTCACTTGGACCTGTACCCTTCAATTGTTGCAGAAAAGAAAAAGAATATTCAAAAACCAACCCAGGAAGAGTTTGAGCAAGCAAAACAAACAATCAAACGGTTCCATTTCTTCCACTGTGGAAAATTAATTGTCCTAGATTGATCTGATCATCAAGCCCTGGTTGCAATAATCAAATTTGTTGCATTGGAGAAACTTTCTGACAAAGACAAGAAGGACATCAACTTTGTGACAACTTTCCTTCACCAGTCAAAAAAATTTGTCAACCCGGTTGGTCCTTCAAGATCTTGGGGTGGAAAAATGTGGGCAGTTGGATGGCAAAAATCAATGCACCCTTCAGAGTTATTTGAACGTTATGTGAAGAAATCATCCATTAGATCTTCTCCTCAAGAGTATGCTTTCCTCAACCTTAAGGCCAACAAAGTATCCAAAATTCTAGGACAAGTGTTTTGCAATTTGGCCAAACTTTCCTTTGAAGCAAACTGTGATGCCATGAAGGAAAACAACATCCCCTCTTTCTCTTTGTTGGAATTTGGTTCCAAGCCTACACCTTTTGATTGCTCCCCACACATCACTTTCACCTCCAATTCTTTTTACAACTCTCCTCATATTTACAAAGGCAAAATCTCTGGCTACTCCTTTTTACTGGTGGTTCCAACCAAGAAATCAAATGGTTGACTTATTGAAAATAGGAAAAAATATCAAGTATTTGATGGCCAATTTGTTTTTCCTGACCTTGGATTTGGAATTGATTTCAAGAAAAAAGTTATAGTGAAAATGGTTTGGGCAGTTAATAAGTACAAGCACTGTACCTTTCCTGCTGTAGACACAGCAACCCATACCAGAATGGCCATGTCACTTCAAATTAATAAAACAACTAGAAACACTTGTAGGGACTTAAATAATGGCCAAATTTACTCTAGAAAAATAAATGTAAATAAAAATAAAAAAGATTTTTATGTTGTTGGGGTTAAGAATACTCTCAAATTCTTTAATCAAAAATGATTTTTTTGTTTTTCTTTCACCCATGCAAATATATTTACAAGCCCAGCATTTGAGTTATCTGCTGTATTTCATCTACTGTTCTACTGCTACCAATGCAAGCCAAGGCTACTGATACCTTATCCTTTTTTTTTGGTTGCAAGTTGTTCCCTCTCCTTTTCCAGTTGTGCTTGCTTTCAATCCTTCTCCTTTTCCTCTTTTTGAAATTCTAGCTCAGCCTGTTTCAACTTCCACTCAGAATCCCATTTTTGTTTCTGAGCCAAACTCTTGGCTTTCTGCTTTTGAACATCCATGGCCATTTGACAATCCCACTTTTGCTTTTCAAACTCAGTTTTGGATTCAATTTGTGATTTGACTGTTTTTTGCAGGGGAAAAGCAATAAGAATCATTTTGAAAGCAAGGCCAACCAATGGACTTACATGAATCTTGCTTCCCCATGATTTCTTCAAAGCCTGAAAAAACAGAAGTTTTTCTCCTCTTTTGATGACTTTTGGGGTTGATATTGATGGAATTGGAGGCCTTTTGCTTACCCTTGGAAGAGGAGGTTTGAGTCTGAAAGTTGTCACTAGTGTTTGAAGGAAATGTGGGAGGCCCCATTGGCTTGAGTTTTTGGCCATTCTGGAATGGATGAGCCTGTTTTTTTACAATCTAAATCAGTCAGGATTAACCAGACAGAAGAGAAAAGAGCTTGGTTCCTTACTTGAACCAATGTTGAGGGTAATGGAGACTGAGGAGTATCTTATTCCGCATCAGCAAGGTTGATGAGATCTGCTAACCCAGGAAGAGAGAAATCCAAAGAAGGAGAGGAGGGGTCCAAGGTATGGTTTGACTCCTCAATCAATGCAGAAGTAGACGTGATTGGAGCTGATTGCGTTTGAATATCCTCCTTGGCATTGGATGGGGGCCACTCATAGGCTTCTTTGGGATCACCATTGCTAGGCTGGGAATCCCCAGCCAAGTCCTCAGCGTCAACTGAATTGGATTTTTTGGCATCAAAAGCAGCTAGGGGGGGTGATGTTGGCCTTGTTTCCAAAGATATCATCCATTTGAATATAAAAAGGACAAATGGAGTCCAACTTATCAACCACCAAGTTGATTCCCTTGGCTTTGTCAGAGTTGGTGATACCAAGGAGATTGACATGGAGTGGTCCTTTTTTTACTTGGCTCAATAATTCTTGAATTGCTCCCTCATCTGTTTGGATGACAGATCCAGCCTACGCTTTGTTTTTTTCTTGAGTTCATTGGCCATCAGGAGATAAACATTGACCTTAGAGGATTTAGGTTGGCCAACATGTGTTTCATTTTCCAATCCAAAGCAGGCATCATAGTTGGAGGGAATTTTGAGCCAGTTGACCAGGATGATGTTATCAGCTCTCTTGAGCTGACTTGAGCTCTTGGAAGCTGATGGGGGAGGATTGTTTTTTGTGGAGTTCCTTGTCAATGTTTGCTTTGGTGTGTTGGAATTTTGTGTGGGCTTGCAGGGGGAGGTTTGCTGAGGGGCCATTTGGAAAGAGTAAGGGCAATAAGGTGATGAGAGGGATAAAATGAAAATCAAGATAAAGTGATGAGAGATATGTAGTGATGAGAGCAATAAAGTGATAAGAGAAATAAAACAATGATTGGATTCTTTGGATGAGGTTGGAGGTACAAGTTCTTGTTGGAGGTAGAGTGATGAGAGTGATGAAGCAATGAGACTGATGAAGTGATGAGAGTAATCAAGCAATGAGAGCAATGAAGAAATGAGAGCAATGAAGCAATGAGAGCAATGAATAAATGAGAGGGATGAAGCAATGAGAGCAATAAAGTGGTGAGTGATCAAGTTATGAGGGTGATAAATTGATGAGAGTGATAAAGTGATGAGAGTGGTGAATCTTTTTATGATGAGGCTGGAGGTAAAAAAATTTGCAATGAGGTTGGAGGTGGAAGGAGGTGGGAAGCAAGGGGTGGTTGATGTGGACAGGTGGTGGAAGCCTTTAAATACTTTATTTCAAAAAACCCACTTATTTTTAGGTAACTCTGACACGTCTGATGTGAAATAAGTTGGTTTTTTTGATTTTTAATGGAGGGTTTGAAATAGTTTTTTTGGTTTGAAACCCGCCATTAAAAAATGGCCGGTTTTCTAAACTCTGATACGCCCTAATGAGAACCCACCTGAAATCAGATTAACTGTAGGAATTTCTATTAAAAGTATGAATAACATACTGGGAGCATTTACTAAGGATAATTAATTAATAATTGATAATACAAACAGATTGGTGTTAATCACACGTCCAAAACATCAATTAAGAGTTAGAATAATTCACATACCCTGTTTAATTAGATATTACCCGTGCTATAGCACATAGAACATGTGAAAGGCTACCACTGGTTACCCTGCTAGCCTTAGTATCTGTCCCTTTGAGCCCCTGTATCCCTCAGAAGGACAATATTGGGACTCAAAAAGCTATTAATGAAGATCTCTTTTGAGGATATTGATACGGAGAGACCCAGTTATATTTACATCCAGACACCGTTCCAAGGTAATCAAATACTTAAAAGAGATAAGTAAGTGATTTATGGCTTTAGTCTGATTAATAATATCCGTCCCCAACCTTTTTTTATCAATTTAAACTGCTGAGCAATCTTTTAACCCAAGTAACAGGTTCAACCCATCAGTGCAAGTCCCAAACAGGTACCCAAAGGATTAAATAACATACCAGCGAGTTTGATTATCCTTTTTCTGTTGTGGCAGCTTGGTTACAAAGCCCTGCCACTCCACCATGTATTTTATTTACATTATCTGTCAGCTTGCTACTATTGCAGAGCAAGCTGCAAAAGTACCAGAAATAAAATAATAATAATAATAATAAAATTAACCTAAGAAGAAGTAGGAAAAACATACATATTATCTCAAAAATGGATTTTCCACCCAAAATTAGGTAGTGTCACCCACTGACCCCACCCTTATAATCCAACTCTTTCTATTTTTAAATAATTAAGGAAAGAAAGAGCAAAATACCATGGCACCACTATTGAAATTTTTGGCCAATTAAGTATTTCACATTTATTGTCACATATAGGTTTCACACCTAAAATTCAGTCAGAATTGAGGTGTTGTGTATATTTTAGTAGTTACAGATGGAAATGTGTTCTGTCACAATTCCCGCACGCAGCCGCGGCAGCCAATAAACCTGCGCGCAGCTGAGCTACAGCACAGCACCCTTTCAAAGCCGTGTACTCAGCCCCAGGCCTCTGACAAGTATGCAGCCGCGGGACTATGGGTTGAAAAAGTGACATGCGGCCTGAGGAACCTAGGTACCGTGTAAACATGCTACAACCTACATGGGAACATTCTACATATGTAATAAATGTTCCTGTGGATGAAAGATAGTCTAAAAATACCTAAATTACCTTTAAACATATTTTTTATTAAATATAATTCAAAGTACCAAAAATGTCGAAAATAAGATGATGACTACTTCTAAAAATATATTGAAATACTTTAATATACTATTATGAGAATTTCTAGACATCAATGGTTTTGTGACATAATAATAAAACTAATGATGTAAAAATATCACATGAATACCCATGACTTATATTTTTAAGTCATTATTTAAGTAAATCAACTGAAATTTCAAAATAAGGAGTAAAATCAATATCATGACTTTACTCCAATTATTTAATACATAATGAGAACTCACATGGCATCAGAATATCTGTAGGAAGGTCTTTCAAAATAATTATTAAATTACTGGGAAAATTTAATAAGTATAATTAATTAAATAATAAATAAAAATGACAGATTAGTGTTATTCACACGTCCAAACATCAATTATAAAGTAGAATAATTCACATACCCTGTGGAATTAGATGATACCCCTGCTACAGCACCAAGAAAAAGTGACAGGCTACCACTGGTTACCCTGGTAGCCTCTGCGTCCGTTCCTTTGAGCCCCTGTACCCCTCAGAAGGACAATATTGGGGCTCAAAAAGCTATAAATAAAGAGCTCTTTTGAGGATATTGATACCCAGAGACCCAGTAATATTTACATCCAGAAACCTTGCCAAGGTAATCAAATACTTATAGGAGATGAGTAAGTGATTTATGGCTTCATTCTGATTAATAATGTCCGTCCCCAACCCTTTTTATCAATTTAAACCGCTGACCAACCTTATAACCCCAGTAAACAGGTTTAACCCATCAGTGCACATCCCAAAAAGGTACCCAAATGATTTAATAATATACCAGTGAGTCTTATTATCCTTTCTCTGTCGTGGAAGCTTGGTTACAAAGCCCTCCCACTCCACTTTGTATTTTATATACATATTATCTTTGGGAAAAATATCCTTTAAGAATATAAATTAAAGGTTCCAAAGTAACCAGGCCTACGTGTTTTAATACTGAATTCCCTGAAGAGAGGTGTTAAAGATCCTCAATATAATTCTGGCCCCTCTATAAAAATATTTAATAATCAATTTATTTAAATTTATTTATAACAATAAACCATATCCAAAACAATTAACCTTGCAATAAGCTTTATCCAAATATTTTATGGATTTTTGCTGCATTTATTGAATAATACATTTATTATTTATTCTATCACCTCTGGTAGCTAAACGATAGCAAGGAAGTTGGCATCCAGGAGGCTGACATTATCTTTGGGAAATATATCCTTTAAGAATATAAATTAAAGGTTCCAAAGTAACCAGGTCTATGTGTTTCCAAAGTGAATTCCCTGAAGAGAGGTGCTAAAGATCCCCAATACTATTGTTTCCCCTCTATAAAATTATTTAATAATCAATTCATTAATATTGATTTGTAACATTAAACTTTAACCAAACCAATCAACCTTGCAATAAGCTTTATCCAAATATTTTATGTATTTTTGCTGCATTTATTGAATAATATATTTATTATTTATTCTATCACCTCTGGTAGCTAAAGGAAATCTAGGGTCTTGTCATCCAGGAGGCTGAAAAGACCCTTTACACTGTGAATTTCTGCAAGATTCTTGGAGTGCCGGCTTAAAAAAGTAAGTCATCTCCTCCTTGCCTCCAGACTTAAGTTCTTTCAGAAAGCCTTTCCACCAATTTCCCCTTGAGTAAACCCCTTTTGAGAAATCACTTGAGATCTCATTGTCCCAAGGCCTTTACATTATTCAAATTAGCCCCTTGAAGCATGGTTGTTTGAATAATTATCCCAAGCTTTGTATAAGCTGTTGCCCCTCCTTAAAATATATTTAAAACCATTTTAACCAAAACAAATCCCAAACCTTGCACTTGCTCTCATTGTATGATTAATCCTAAGTGTTTTACATGTTTTTCTTGGAATAATTACTGTTCCAACACCAATCCCACTTGCTGTAGATAAAGTACTTTAAGTTACCCGGTATCATCAAGCTGAAAATGATGGAAACGGTTCTGGGTCAATGTATCAGACAATGTTTGATGATGGTATACATTGATAATTTTATCATCTACTCTGATGACTGGACTACTCATATGGACAAAGTAACACTAGTTCTCAAAACCATCTCTTCTGTGGGTTTAAAGTATCCATGAAAAAGTGTAAATTTGGATATGGTGAACTCAAAGAAATGGGGCACATAGTCTCTGGATTTACACTGACAGCTGACCTGAGAAATATTGCTGCTGTTATGAACAGTCCTATGCCTCAAAATAAAACTGAATTACTGTCCGTTGTCAGTTTTTGCAACTACTATATGCTGCAAATCCCCAATTATGCCTTAATCACCAAGAAATTGTATGAGATATGCAACAAAAACACTCTTTGAAATGACTCATGAAAGGCTTGAGAACTATGAGGAACTCAAAGTTGCTATGACCACTGCCCCTGTATTGTGTAGCCTGATTCCTAAAAACCATTTCAACTATAAATACATGCTAGCATGGATTTTTTAGGAGCAGAACTACACCAAGATGTTCTATAGGATGAAAAAACAGTAGAAAAACCCATAGTCCTTATATCCAAAAATTTAAAGGATATGAGAAAGAGGTATGGTGCATTCCAAATGGAGTGTCTTGCCCTTGCGTTGGCTTTGTAGAAGACCCATTACTACTTGGAAGTCATCAAATTTTCAGTGATAACTGACCCCAATGCTTTAAGGACTCTCATGAATACAAATACTCCAAGAAGACACATTTTAATACAGAAAACAGCCATACAAGTTTCAGGCCTTTGATACTAGGAAACTTTCTGTCCTCCAGCTACAGAGAGAGATAGAGTAATGGAATAGTGATATTCCCAAATATATACAATTAAAAAGCTCTAATAATGAAATATGTTAAGAGAAAATGGAAGGTTTAATTTGTTTGGATAAATCAATATTTTTCAATATTTTTAAATAGGGTACCCAGTATTATATCTCCAAAAAGTTAAGGATAAAGAAAAGACATATGGTGCCAGACAAATGGAACTTCTTGCTATATTCTGGGATTTGGAAAAACTCCGTATGTGATTGAGATTGTTTATTTCCTTCTAAAAACTTGTGGAAACCATCTGATTTGGAATTTCTAAAGGACTTTTAAACAGTTCCACTAGGATTAAAGTGTTGCTCTTCAATTGATGGTTTTGGAGAAGAAGAATAAAGCAATAAACATATTGTTCTTCTGAGATCTTGTATGTAATTATGTACTGATTCAATAGTCATACTACTTGAGATAGTGTATTCTATGTATTTGAACTTGTAGCAGGGATCAAAAACAATTTCAAGAGCTAGAAATTCATTCATGTTGGACCAGTACTTGCAAAACTTAGTCATCATGGGCTGAACTATTGAGGTAATATGGTCATTTCCAACTTCTTGAGATGAACCTTCAAGATGATATTCTATATCTTTCAAATTAAGAAAATATAAGTTGGAAGTTGGATGTTTTTTACCAGAAATTTCATTTTTTGCTTGTTGAAAAATTTCAAAGAAGTCCTTCATCACACCAAGTTCAAACCATTCAGCCTCAGAAGGGAAGTCTAAAAATTTTGAGTTTGAGATCTGATGATGCTAGAATTCTGATTTTTATAGAAATGCAGAAGAAATCATTTCATAGGTTGACTTCCATTGTGTTGGGAAATCAATTGTAGGTTCCTTCAGTTTTTTTTTGTGAGAGGCCAACAATATCCATGGAATACTCAAAATGTTGTTTTCTTGATTGGGAACCTCTGAGAAACTAGATGCTGGAACGGAGTTTGTTGATAGCATCAAAACAAACATTCAATCCATCTTTGACAATAAGGTTGAGGATATGGGCTGCACATTGGAAATGAAGAAACTTTCCATCCAACTCCAATGCGTTGTTTGGAAGTTCAAAAAGCAGATTGCATAGTTGATTCATTGCACTATCATTAGAGCTAGCATTATGAGTAGTAACAAATGAACATTTATCCATCAAATTCCAATCATGCAGGGTCTGGGCTAATGGTTCACTGATTGCAATTCCGGTATGTGGGGCTGGAAGGTGTTTGAATGACAAAATCTTCTTGTTGAGTTGCCAATTATTATCTATAAGGTGAACTGTTACCACCATGTAGCCATCATTTTGAGGGGATGTCCACAAATCCATTGTAAGTGCAATTCTTTCTATTTTCTCCAAATTGGTATGGATTGTGTCCTTGAGGCAAGTATGTAACTCGATCACATCACTTCTAACAGTATGTTGACTGATTGGTTGAAATAATGGTTTTACTTTTCTTAAGAAATTTCTGAATCCTTCATGCTTGGACATCATTAATGGATATTCATTCTTAACAATCATCTGCACCATTGCCAATCTTGCTGTCTTTTGGTCAAACTTCCATGTCAAAACCTTCCCTTTTTGAGGATTCAATAGAGTTTGTATTAATGTTCCAGATGCATCACCTATTTTCAAACATCTCCTAGCATGAAAACAGAGGTTAGTTGTTCCTGACTGTCCTGTGCCTAATAGGGAAGCCTTGAAAGATTAGCAGATCACCCCAACATCCTTACCCAAAATTTCAAGTATTCTTTGATTAGAACAAGCAAACCAGGAATGAAGTGTTGAGATGACTGTATTTCAAAGTAAGACCAGCAGACTGAAGATAGAAATAAGAAATCTGAAAACAAAAGACGTGGAGAAGAAAGCAAGAAAAATCTTACTTGGGATTGTGATGAATGGGTTCAAACCTCAATGTATGAAGCAGAAATGAAAAAAAAAACAGAGTGGAGAAAACAAGAAGGAGGACAAAGACAAGAGATGGCAACTGAGATACTGGCAGGATGATTGAATGGTGGAGAGTAAAATAACAGTCAATCAATGGGTTAGGTGAGTATCAGATTGAAATTTGATCTCACTACTAGACAGGAGATTTGATTGATTTGGAATGATTCAACGCGGTTGGACGGCATGATTGGTTAGATGACTTATGATGAATTGGTTATCAAAGATAAGAGGGAGTTGGAGGAGTAGGACAGAAATGAATTGAGTTGTGAAGATGAGCAAAGCAGGAGAGATAGGATGAAGTAGAGAGATAGGATGAAGCGGGAGGAGTTGGAGTTAGCCCAATGTCAGGAGCAGAGGTCGATGTAATGAATTGTAGGACTCTGAATTTTTAGAGCCAGCAGGAGATCAGGATGAAATTCGAGGTACAGAAGTAAGGAGAATGAATATTCTAATATAGAGTAGCTGCACCGAGGATCTGATTTATCTGATTTCAATTTTGAATCAATTACTTCAACACACCACCGTGTCTGGGAGTGAGATATCAGCAATTTCAAAGTTAGATTTACAACGGAAGGTCTAATGGCCTGCTCAGTGAGGGAATCGGCAATCATTTCCCCAGAAGGGATGAGAGTAGTGATGAGATTTCCATTTGCCTTCTGTTCGCGTAGCCATTTGATGTGAATATCCACATGCTTGAGAGCGTTTTGGTTTGATTCTATATTAAAAAGGTCTTGAAGAGCCTTGTTGTCAATGAAGGAGCTAAGAGTGAGCTTGAGGTTTGGATTGAGATCAAGAAGTAGATTGTGAAGCCATATTTTTTCTTGCATAGCCAACACCAAAGCCTTCAGTTCTCCTTTGGTGGACAATAATGAGATAGAGGATTGGAGTTTTCTGTGCCAAGCCACAGGACAGCCATAGAGAATAATTACAAATCCGGTGTGGCTTTTCCTGGTAATAGGATCATTTCCACCATCGGAGTTGCTGAAACATTCAATATCATATTTAAATTCGGAGGATGGGAGCTTAAGGGAGAGATGTCTGGTTGTGTTTACATATTTCCAGGCATTTTTTGCTTGTTCCCAGTGGTTGATGCCGGGACAATTATTATAGTGAGAGATACTGGAGACGGGGTACAAAAGATTGGGTCAAGCGCAACTGGCTATGAGGTTGAGATAACTGGTAGCCAAACAAAAGTTAATTTCAAGTTGTGCAAATTTGTCTAATTCTTTGTCAGTGGCTGGGGACAGTGTAGCGTTGGGTGTCATGAGAGTAGAGATAGGCTTAGAATTATTGAGACCAAGCTCCTTGAGGGCGGTTTGAATGTGCTTTGGTTGGTGAAGAGAGAATGAGTTGTTTTTTGAGATTAGATGATTTCCCAGGATCTTGTTTAGAGGACCTTTGTGTGAGATATTAAATTGTTATTTCAATTCCAAACGGAAAGAGGCAGACTTGCCAACAATTAACAAGTCTTCCACATACACAAAGACATAAATGCCCAAGACACTGTCAATATGGAGAAAAGGATTGGTGTTTGCTGATTGAAAGTTTTTTTTTTGAGGCAAGCCAGTTTTTGAGAGTATTGTACCAACTCTTGGGGGCTTGTTTCAGGTCATAGATGGCCTTCTTCAATCTGAAATAAGGGAAGCTGGAGTTGTAACTTTTGGGACAACTGATGTAATTTTCTTCATCAAGGGGAGCGTGAAGAAAGGCTGATTTTATGTCCATCTGAACAATTTCAAGCTTATGATGAAAGGAGTACACAAGGAGAGTGCCCAGGGTAGTGATAAGGCCAGTGGGTGCGTTGGTTTCTCCGTAATCTAAGAACTCAAGTTGAAAAAATCCTTGGACACAGAGGCAAGATTTGAATATTGTTCTGTCACCATTTGGATTGTCCTTGGTGCGGTAGACCCAGGTGGTTGATAAAGCTTGCTTTCCCAAGTGCAGGGAATAGCAACCTTCCCACACATCAAATTTTTCAATGCCGTCCGTTTTGGATTTCATAGATTTAAGCAAGTGAGGCCTTTCCGGGGATTTAAGTACTTCAGGATAGTTTTTAGGAGTGGTACAGGCCAAGAAGCCATAGCGGACCAGAGGTTTGAGAGAGGTTCTGTCTTGAAGAAGGATTCCTTGAGGTGGATGAATTTCCTCTGAGTCTGGGGCTTCAGGGTTGGAGTTGGAGGCAATTTCTTTGGATGAGACAGCCTGGGAAAGGGGAGTGGAGGCATTGGGAGATTGATCAGGTTCAGATCCGGAGGTGGAGGGAGCGGAGTCGTGAGTGATGGAGTCAAGAGAAGTTGGAATTGAGGAGTTCAGAATGTCAGTAATTGTTTTGTCAAGGGAGAGGAGAGAATCCAAAGGAGAGATGGAGGAGGCAGAGGAGCTTGTAGTGGGGGAAGTATTTTCAAAAATCTTTACGTGTTTGGACCGGATGACGTTGTTGGTTTCTGGGCAGAAGATTCAGTAGGATCCCAGTGTAGAATCAAATCCCACAAGGATTCCCTCTATTCCTTTTTTGGCCAATTTGGAATTTGACTGGTTTTGATTTAGCACCACGGTCTTCAAGGCCAGGGTTTTGATGAGTGAGAATTTTGTTGGAGATTGATACCAGAGTTTGAAAGGGGACATAGTATTTTGCCTGGAGGGTACCATGTTCAACATTAGGCAGCAGCCTATGGTTATTTCATCCCAAAGTTCTAATGGGATGGACATATTGATCATAGCTGTCCTGGCTGCCTCAACAAGATTTGGGTTGGCTTGCTTTGAAATAGGGTTATTTTGAGGGGTGTATGGTTTGGGGGTGGAGTTCATAATACCTTTCTCTGAAAAGTAGGTGGAGAGACAATTATTCACAAATTCATTGCCATTGCCGGAATGAAATTTCTTCAGCATCTTTTGGAATTGATTTGAATAGAGCTGAATGAATTTGCTGATTTCTTCAGTGGAATTGGATTTGAATTGGAGTGGTATACAGGTCTTCAAGCAAGAGAAGTTGTCAGTTAGGACCAGGAAGTAGCAGTTTCTGGCTTTTGAATGGGGAAATATAGGACCACACAAGTCAGAATGTATTTTGTAAAATCTTTCTCTGCTGCATGGAAAGATTCCTTTGAAAGGCGCCTTATGGATTTTACCCAAGGCGCAAGAGGAACAGTTGATGTCGTCCCAATGGAGGTTGGGAAAGTGATTAGAGATTGATTTAATGGTGTCATGGTTAACATGGCCAAAACTTTTTTGAAGGGTGGAAAGGGAGGTGAAAGCAAAGGAGTCAGATCCAGAGGGTCCCAAGGATTCCTTGACAAACAAAAGATTGCCGTTGATTATCCCTTCAATCAATGTGTATCTTCCACGGGTGATTTGAAGTCTGTTGGAAGAGACTTGTTGGAGAGAACAGCCTCCGAGGATGAGTTGACCAAGGGAGATGAGATTTATGGCCAGTTCAGGGACAAATAGTGAGTTTTAGATGAAGCATGGAGTGAGAGGTTGAGATTGAGGCAGTACCAGCCCCAGAGGATGAGATGGAAGTCCCAGCCTTCCCAGTTTGTATTATTGTATTGTCTGGATTCAGGGTTGGAAAGAATTTGGATGAGTTGAAAATGCTTTGGGGTGCTCCGGAATCCAGTATAATCCAATTTTGGTTGAGTTGACCACAGTGTCAGCTCTCTGATACCAGGAACCTTGCAGTCCTTTAGCTACAGAGAGTGATAAAAGAACTTGGAGCAATAATATTCCAAAGAATATACACTTTAAAGCTCCAATAATGGTATGGTAAGAGCAAGTGCAAGGTTTATTTGGTTTGGTTATAAATATTTTAAATATAATATAAAAAGAGGGGCCACAGTATTATACTACTGGGGATCTTTACAGACTAGCAACCTCTCTTCAAGGGGCCTCCTTAGGCAGTTTAAGAACCTTGGAATAAATATGGGTGCCTTAGAAAGGACTTATTCCACTAATGGCCGGGCTTAACAGCACAAGTGGCCTAGACAGGAAGGGAAACACTCACTCTGAGCACTTGACCACGAAAATCCTGGAATAATTGGAAGGTTTTCAGAGCAGATGGGGTTGATTGCTTGAATAAACTTCAATGGTTGATTGGTTAATAAAGGTAAATAATACTACTACAGACTAAGTCATAAATCACTTGCTTATATTCATATAAGCACTTGATTAACAATGACACCGTGTCTGATTGATAATAAATAATTCCTGATAACTGATTAACTGATTGGAAACAGAAGGGCAAAAAGAGCCTGTTTAAATATTCTTTTTTGGTTGCTTGAGGGCCTCTAGAAGGGGTACTAGCCATAGGCTGAGGCTAAGGGGGCAATCAGGGCAAGATTGGCACGTCCTCAAGGTGCTGTTAGCCTGCTGGCCTTAGATCTGTCAAGGAACAGCTCCTTTTTAGCTGCAGGATCTGTTAATCAATAGATTAGTCATTTTGCTGATCCTGCACTGATCCTCAATTTGTACAGTAAGTACTGGTCCAAAGTGAGCAGACGTGGATGTTTATTGATTCTCCATCCTCTGCTGATTCTGTATGTAATTTGTAATAATTTTTACGACCACTCCTTATGTAGTTTTGTGGTCTTTGAAGGTTCTGATCAACTTATTTCGTGGTAAGTCTGGATCTTTATTTAAGTAATAAAAAATACTAAAAATTTGTTAATAACTAATTTTAATTGATTTTTAAGTTTTTTGAACTATAATCCATGCTTGTGTGGTAGCTTTACATATGTAGTGTAGATCCTACTATATTTTAGCTCCTCTGAGCGGTACCTGGATGTCAAACTGATCACAGAAGGAGGCGTGGGGATCAGTCCATTCAAATGCGCGCGGGGACTGATCCGCTGCTCAGATGCGCGCGGGGGACTGTACCGCTGCGCGCGTGACTAGGTCACGGGATTACCTGCGCGGGAGTCCAGCGCTGTAGGGACGCGGGGCTGCGTGCGGGAGTTGGCGTACGCGGGAGTCCAACGCTGTAGGGACGCGGGGCTGCGTGCGGGAGTTTGCGTACACAGGAGACCAGCGCTGTAGGGACGCGGGGCTGCGTGCGGGAATTGTGACAAAACACAATTTCCCGTGTAACTCCTAAACTACACACAACACCTGGATTTCGACTGAAATTTAGGTGTGAAACCTATACATGACATATCATGTGAAATATTAAAATGGCTAAAAGGTGCCATACTGGTGCCGTGGTCATTTACCATTTTGTATTAAATTAATTAAAAAATATAAGCAGTAAGAATTCAAGGGTGGGGTCAGTGAGTGACCCTACCTTATTTTGGGTGGGGAATCCATTTCTGCAATAATATTAATTGATTTCCTACTCCTTTATTTTATAATAATTTTATTTATTCATTTATCTTTGTTCCTTTTAATTTTGTTAATATTATTATTGTTGTTGCTTTGTCAGGTTGCTCTGTGCTAAGTAGCAGGCTGACACACAGTGAGTCATGGCAAATGTGAAAGCTAGGTGAGCAGAGGTGTTGTTCTGTGGAGCTGATCTTGCTGTAGGAGCGGAAGAGGTAGGAGGATTTGGTCTAAGATGCGGGAAAAGCCAGTAGCAGCAATCCTTGGGATGGTTTGCTCTAGGGTTATGCCAATTTGCCTTGCAGCGTAGATTTTCTTGCAACATCGCCATGGCTGAGGCTTGTGATCCCAAGGCCGTTTTGTGCTTCACTTGATTGAGATGTTGCAACACAAGATCTCTATCTATCTTCTTGTTGCCAAGAGATTGAGTAATGGTTGTTCTAAGATGATCAAATTGAGGAGGGAATTTAAAGAGTAGAAGGTACGCAATGATGTCTTTGTCCATTTTGATTCCAATCTCTGAGATTTTCAATAGGCATGCTTTCACTTTGGTAATTAATCTTTCTATTTGTCTAGGATCAAACTTGAGGTTGAGGAAGTTGAAAAACACCCTGGATCTTTTAGCGGTTTGAGAGGAAGCAAAAAATTTGTTTATTGATCTCCACAATTCAATGCCACTTTCCAGATGATGGTCTTTAACACAATTGACATAGGTTTTATTGTCCAGTTTTGCTAGTGTTGAGATCCCACACCTTTCACACCATCTGACATCCACACGTCTCTATCCTCCCGCGCGCCTTCTCTCTTCTACTGCGCCTTGACTGCAGGAGACTTTTTCTTCTGACCTCATCTATTTCATCTCCCGCCTCGTTTCCTTTTTTTCTTCCATACATATTTTTATATACTCGTCTCTTTTTCTTTTCTCATTATCTCTATTAATTCCTTGACTCTTCCCCATCTTCTCCACAGCTCTCCGTTCTCTCAATCATCCGTCTCCAGTATTGGATCCACGTCTCACAATCAACTCTTAGTCTCCGTCACATTGCATATCTCAATCCTCACTTTTCTGCCTGGTAAGACTTCACTCCTCCGATTTCTGGTTCATGTTGGGCACCTAATTTTCAGACTCCATCAATTAGCCCCAACTTCTGCCTCAAGCCTTCCGGAAAATATTCAACTCAAATCCCGCCATTCATCTCCATCCATTCTTTTGGCTTCTGGCGTAGGATGCTTTCTATTCATTCTTCTGCTTGTCTTCCTCATTCTCTTTTATTCCCTTGTTTCTCATGTTGCTTGTTTTCTCTTAGTCTACTGGTTCTATGTCATAAGGAAATTTAGCCTATCTTATCACGGTTAAAAATCAAAACTCCGATGATTGAACCAACGAACTATGAACAAACCAGTAGGAGCCAAAGATTATTTCCATCAAGTGGCTCTCAAAGCCTTGGTTGACGCTATACCTCCTTTAAACGAAGAAAATTACTCAATGTGGCGGGACAAAATGTTAATGCTATTTGATCTCAAAGACATCAAAGAAGCTATTATCCAGAATGCTGGCCAAATGTCCATAAAACAAGACAGGGAAATCAGAGCAATAATTCTCTCTAAACTGGATAGTATGACCCATGCGAATGTCGTCAATTCCACCAACATAAACTTGTCAAAGTTACTCTGGGCAGAAATTACTCAAAGATTTGCATCATCCAAAACCGCAAATAGAGCTTGAGTGTTTAATCACTTTCTCCACTCCGTCTTCAATGAACATGCTATTGAAGGTTTCGTTACGGAAATGCGGAAATCCATCACAAGAATGGCAGATGTTGGTATTGAATTACCAAAAGACATCCTTGCTTATCTCTTAATCTTCAACTTCCCACCCGTTCTTGAGAACCTTAAGCAGCAGATCATGCACGTGGAAAAATTCCTTACGGTCAATGTTGTTTTCAATCATCTCATCCAATACAACAACGAAAGAATGGCTCAAAATAAACCGAATAAAACTACGACCAATATATCTCTCATGTCGACAAAGTCTAGATCTAATAAAGACAAAAAGAAATATAAGATTAGATGCAAGGGAGGCTACCACAATCCCAATGCACCCCATCCCAAATATTCTTGCTTCCATCTACATCCTCAAATTGCACCGGAATGGTGGATAGAAAAACAGAACAAATGGAAGAATAAAACAAAAAAGAACCCATCCATTAACTACCATGCACTCCTTACGCTCTGGATCAATTCGGATAATACACCCAACCTAATATTGGATTCCAGAGCTAACGTACACAAATTTAACGATCTAAAATTCTTTTCATCTATTTATCTACAAGAAGACCTAGACAAGATCAAAACTGGTAAATTAGAGGCTAAACTCAAAGTTTGAGGGACGGGCACCGTTCAATTAGAGTAGAAGGACTCAGTTGTTACGCTTGAAGGCTGCGTATATGTACCCAATATTGTTGTGAACCTGATCAGTCCTGGGCTCTTGGCTCAAAAAGGTTGTACGCTCACCCAAAGGCAAGATAGCTTTACGGTTACTCAAGAAGATCAAATTGTTCTCAAGGGCCTGATTTCATATAACTTGTTTGTCATCAAAAAACCGCGTACTACAGGACAGGATCAAGTAGTGAATTTATCAAGCCAATCTTCTACCCCACCAACGCAGGAATCTCTTTCACTAATGGACATACACAAAATAGGGCATATTAAAGTTAGCAAACCTGCCATTAGAAACCCGCCATTTTTAATGGCGGGTTTCTGAAATACACATACCCCCTAACTGGTGTATTTCAAAATGGCATGTTTCATGAAAATGGTGGATTTCAATCATCAAACACGCCATTAAACCTGCCATTTATGCATCATCATCCATCCACCATCCATCACATCAAAAACACCCATCCACATCAGTAAATCCATAGGGCACTCAGCACTATCACTCCTACCATCTTCAACCTCCTCTTGACTATCCTCGTTGCAATTAGTTCAAGCTCCAATATCGCAATAGTCATACCACATGGAACTTGGCCGCCAGTGACAGCAATCTCACTAGAATCAACCTTGACTCGACCTCCCCTTGGTCTGACTCCTTCGGCAGTATGGTGGCGTCAGTCCCCCGCTCTTACCCTCCCTCCTCAGCAGCCATCCTCACTGAACTCCCTCGGCCTGACCCCATCCTTACCCAGGCTCAACAAGCTTGACAAACGTGAGGCCAAAGTGTTGGGCTCGTCGGCCCTTCCTCTCCCCATCCCCTCGACCCAGCCAAGAAACATCCTCCCTCCCATCTCAGAGCCAATTTGATCTCTCGTCGCCATTGGCTTTGTAAGCTCATCATTGGCGCCATTGGCCTGCTCTCACTATCACTCCTACCATCTTCAACCTCCTCTTGACTATCCTCGTTGCAATCAGTTCAAGCTCCAATTATGATGAGTAGGAAGAAGGTGAGATTGAGTAAGAGAGTGAGATTGATCACAATCCAATCCAACCGTCGGCTTAACAGCAGGACTATCACTACTCCAGCAGCAGCAGCCCACCAAGCTTCCACTTCAAAGAAGACCAAGCTTAATGAGACTATCCAGAACTCGGCTCACCTTCTTAACTTCAAACCAGTCGCTCCTGATTGACTCATCCCACTTCATCCACTCATCCTCAATCCATCCAATAGGATCTTGTTGGTTGGTGAGGGTCAGTCTTCTCTCTCTGCACTCCATCTCTCTCTCTCGTCTTCAGAATAAGCCATTCAATCATAAGACCATTGAGACATACGTACTTACTTATCATCACATCCTACCCCCATCATCAGGAAATCTGTTGTTCTCAGTCTCACTACTCCTCCAACATTCTCATCCTGGGAACTTAATCACCTCCTTGACCTTAGACTCAAGGGAGACCGTCTCGAAGAAATACCCCAAATCAATAGAATCAATCAAGATCTTAGACAATCATCAGGTCAGACTGATCTTTGAATTAGATGCTGCCAACTTGGATCAAAATAAGAGGATCAAGAACTTCCTCTCCCCATCCCCTCGATCCATCCAAGAAACATCCTCCCTCCCATCTCAGAGCCAATTTGATCGCTCGTCGCCATTGGCTTTGTAAGCCTTACCCAGGCTCGACAAGCTTGACAAACGTGAGGCCAAGGGTGTCGGGCTCGTCAGCCCTTCCTCTCCCCATCCCCTTGACCCAGCCGAGAAACATCCTCCCTCCCATCTCAGAGCCGATTCAATCGCTCGTTGCCATCGGCGTCGTAAGCTCATAATTGGTGCCATTGGCCTTCTCTCCATCATCCTGGCCATCATCATTGCGACCATCATTAGTATGCGCAAGTTGAATCCCAGCAATCTCAATACCCTCAACTCCTCGGATGGTACTATCATCACCGCCGCAGGTGATGTGGCCAAACTGTGGGGTGCAAATGGTGACAAGATTACGGTTCAGTATCCCACCCTCCTCCTTCCCCCGCGTTCCCACGTCTTGTTGGACTTAGTCTACGTGCTACATCATCTACAGCTTGAGTTACATACGTACTAATCTGATTTGATTGTCCTCGTCCTCATGATCTCAACCAACTCAACATGTATGCGCGCATTGGCTACAAACTTGGGTCCATGCCACCCTAATTATTCCAGACCAACAATGGTACCATGCTCGAATACAGAAATCCTCTAGGGGGTACCTGGGTTGCCATCCCTTTTAACAATACCGCAAAATGTCAAGACGATTCACCCCCTCTGAATCAGCCCTGGGATTACTCCCATTGACGCATCCTAGGCATCAACCTTGGAGGCTGGCTAGTCCTCAAACCGTTTATTGCCCCTTACATGTTTGAACCTTTCAATTGTGATGATTGCCCTCAACCTCCGACCGTTGTTGATGAATGCACCTTGTCGGTCACCTTGGGCAATAAACTAGCCTCTACCCTTGAGGAACATTATCAAACGTTCATCACCAAGCAAGACTTTATTGAGATTGCAGCCACCGGTCTCAATTGGGTTTGTATCCCCGTTGGCTGGTGGATGATTGAAACCTGGGATGGTGAACCTTTCTTGGAAGGTGTCGCGTTCAAGTACTTTCTCAAGGCGCTCAAGTGGGCTCGCAAGTATGGCCTCAGAGTCAACCTCAACCTCCACGCCGTCCCCGGTAGTCAGAACGGTTTCAATCATTCCGGGAAATTAGGATCAATTGACTTTCTGGTTGGCTTGATGGGCGTGGCCAATGCACAGAGGACTTTCAACTACATTCAAACACTCATTGTTTGGGCCGATCGATGCAGAGTTTTTGGAGGTTACAGGGAACTGACTTTCCCTTTTTTTTTCTTTGTTTTTGTTTCTTTTTTTTTTAGGTTTTCTAGCTCTGCCAGGTTTTGATTTTCATCTCTTTTTTATTTTTTTAATCCCACCGTTTTTTGCCGATAATGAGAATGTTGCTGAAATTTTTTTTTTTATTTGTTTGAACGGTCTTTTTGTTTGTCCAACCCCTTTTTTGATATTGATTCCTTCACTGCCTACCAAACTCAAAATGTTATACAAACATTCAAATTTCACCTTGATCCTCACCTTGGGTGCAGCAAGTGCCTGGGAGGTAGAAAGATGGAAGGAGATGGTATGAAAAACATAAAGAGAGGTGGCAAGCAGAGGAATCGTAGAAAAAGGAGGGCTCAAATGAGGGATTTGGAAATTTCTTTGGAAGTGACTGACGACTGGATCAAGGAAAAGTTTGCCTGGTCTAGACAAAAGCTATGCCCTTTGGATCTGTACCCTGCTATCACGGCTGAAAAGAAAAAGAACCCTCAAAAACCCACCCAGGAAGAATTTAAGCAAGCAAAAAAGACAATTGGGGCTTTCCACTTCTTCCACCATGGAAAAGTTATTGTTCTCAACCAATCTGATCACCATGCTCTGGTTGCCGTCATTGAATTTGTGCCTTGGGATTGACTATCTGAGCAAGATAAGAAAGATATCAACTTTGTGACAACATTCCTTCACTGTTTGAAAAAATTTGTCAACCCGGTTGGTCCCTCAAGATCTTGGGGTGGAGAAATGTGGGTGATTGGTTGGCAAAAATCGATGAACCCTTTGGAGTTATTCGGATGTTATGTGAAGAAATCATCCATTAGATCTTCTCCTCAAGAGTACGCTGTCCTCAAACTGAAGGCCGACAAAGTATCCCAAATTTTAGGACAAATGTTTCATAATTTTGCCAAACTTGCCTTTGAATCAAACCGTGATACCATGAAGAACAGAAACATCCCCTCTTTCTCTTTGTTGGAATTTGGTTCCAAGCCTACACCTTTTGATTGCTCCCCACACCTCACTTTCACCTTGGATTCTTTTTAAAATTCTCCTCATATTGACAAAGGCAACATCTCTGGCTATTCCTTTTTACTTGTGATCCCAACCAAAAAATCAAATGGTTGACTTATTGAAGATAAACATGAATATCAAGTTTCGGACGGTCAATTTGTTTTTCCTGACCTTGGCTTTGGAATTGATTTCAAGCAAAAAGGTATAGTCAAAATGGTTTGGGCGGCTAACAAGTACAAGCACTGTACCTTTCCAGCTGTGGACACAGCAACCCATACCAGAATGGCCATGTCACTCCAAATTAATAAAAAAAACTCAGAGCACTTTTAGGGACATGAAAAACGGCCAAATTTACTCTAGAGAAAAAAATATCAATAAAAACAAAAAAGATCTGTATATTGGTGGGGTTAAGAATGCTCTCAAACGTTGTTGTAGTAAAAAATAATTTGTTTTTCTTTCATCCATGCAAATATATTTACAAGCCCAGCATTTGAGTAATCTGCTGTATTTCTTCTACTGATCTACCACTGCCAATGCAAGCCAAAGCTACTGATACCTTATCCTTTTTTTTGTTTGCCCATTGTTCACTCTCCTTTTCCAGTTGCACTTGCTGCCAATCCTTCTCCTTTTCCTCTTTTTGAAACTCTAGCTCAGCTTGTTTCAACCTCCACTCAGCATCCAATTTTTTTTAATTAGCCAAAGTCTTGGCTTGCTGCTTTTGACCATCCATGACCAGTTGACAATCCCACTTTTGCTTTTCAAACTGAAGTTTATCTGATTCAATTTGTGATTTCACTGTTTTTTGGAGGGGAATGGCAATGAGCATGATTTTGAAAGCAAGGATATTGAATCAATCAACTTACATGAATCTTGCTTCTCCATGATTTCTTCAAATCCCGAAAAACTGGAAGTGTTTCTCCTCTTTTGATGACTTTTGGGGTTGACATTGATGGAATTGGAGGCCTTTTGCTTACCCTTGGCAGAGGAGGTTTGAGTCTGAAAGTCCTCACTAGTATTTGAAGGCAATGTGGGAGGCCCCATTGGCTTGAGTTTTTGGCCAATCAAAAATGGATGAGCCCGTTTTTTTACAATGTAAATCAGTCAGGAGCAACCAGACAGAATCAAAAACAATTTAGTTCCTTAATTGAGCAGATGTTGATGGCAATGGTGATCCAGGAATAACATCCTCCTCATTGGGCAAGTTCTCCAGTTGTTCTGCCCCAGGAAGAGAGCAATCAAAAGAAGGAAGTGAGGGGTCCAAGGTTGGGATTGACTGATCAATCAATACCAAAGTAGAAGTGGTTGGAGCTGATTGTGTTTGAATATCCTCCTTGTCATCAGATGGGGGCCACTCCAAGGCCAAGTTTTCATCAAGGTCCCCGTTGGTAGGCTGAGCATCCCCAGCCAAGTCCTCGGCATCAACGGAATCGGATTGTTGGGCATCAAAAGCAGCTAGGGGGGTGATGTTGGCCTTCTTTCCAAAGATTTCATCCATTTGAATATAAAAAGGAAAAATGGAGTCCAACTTATCAACCACCAAGTTGATTCCTTTGGCTTTGTCCAAGTTGGTGATACCAAAGCCAGTGGAGATAGACATGGAGTGGGCCTTTTTGTACTTGGCTCAATAGTTTTTGAACCGCTCCCTCATCTGTTTGGATGACAGATCCAGCCTACCTTTTGTTTTTTTCTTGAGTTCATTGGCCATCAGGAGATAACCATTGACCTTAGAGGATTGAGGTCGGCCAACACGTGTTTTGTTGTTGGATCCAAAGCAGGCATCGTAGTTGGAGGGAATTTTCAGCCAGTTTACCAGGATGATGTGATCAGCTCTCTTGAGCTGACTTGAGCCCTTGGAAGCTGATGGGGGAGGATTGTTTGTTGTGGAGTTCCTTGACAATGTTCTCTTGGGTGTGTTGGACTTGCGGGGGGAGGTTTGCTGAGGGGCCATTTGAAAGAGTAAGGGCTACGCAAGTGATGAGAGCAATAAAGTGATGAGAGTGGTGAAGTTTTGAGAGCAATAAAGTGGATGAGAGTGATCAAGTGATGAGAGCGGTTAAGTGATGAGAGTGATGGAGTTTTGAGAGCAATGAAGTGGATGAGAGTGATCAAGTGATGAGAGCGATAAAGTGATGAGAGTGGTCAATCAATTTTATGATGAGGGTGGGGGTAAAAAATTTTCTGATGAGGTCAGAGGTAGAAGGAGGTGGGAAGACAGGGGTGTATGACGCGGACAGGTGGTGAAAGCATTTAAATACTTTATTTGAAAAAACCCACTTATTTCAGGTTAACTTTGACACGTCTGATCTGAAATAAGTGGGTTTTTTTAATTTTTAATGGCGGGTTTGAAATGGCGGATTTGGGTTGAAACCCGCCATTAAAAAATGGCGGGTTTGGTTGACTTTGATACCCCCTAATGTATGGTCACGCATCAATCTCATTACTAAAACCTCTCCTTAAAAATTTGTTTCCAAATGAGGAACTTGATTGATTCTAATGCAAAAGTTGTGTTTGAAGCAAAATCACAAGATCTCCATTCCCTAATACTTCCTCTCCTGCTACAAAATCTCTTGAACAAATCCACCTAGATTTGATTGGCCCTATCACTCCCCAATCCAAGGCAGGCCACCACTAAATTTTGACGCTGGTGGACAACTTCTCAGGCTATTTCGCAGCTTTTCCTCTCAACTCCAAAGACAAAACTCCCAAAATTATTATTGAAATACTCAAAACAGAATATAAGAGATTAGGCTATTACCCTTTGGAGATATTCTTGGACAAAGGCACTGAATTCACAAATTCAACTATCAAAGAGTTTGCAAAGACAAAACAAATCAAATTGAGAACATCTGAACCTTATCATTCTCAACACAATGGACAAGCCAAAAGAGCAAATAGGACCATAATCAAATCAGCCCGCGCTACGTTTTCATCTTCAAGACTACCTAAGAATTATTGGCACGTCATAACAAGAAGCTGCTGCTTCATGCTCAATCAGATTCCCAGAGAAGGTAAACACCTTTCTCCCTGGGAACTCATGTTTGGTAAGAACCTCCCTGCTAATTACTTGAAACCTGTAGGTTCTCTGGTAATCTACCTTGCAAGTCGTACTCAGAAGGGAAGGAAATTCGACGAAAAGGGCCTAGAAGGTGTTTTGATTGGGTTCAATCCCACATTTCATTCATACCTCATCCTTAACTCCCTAGGCGCTATTGTCAAAACTAAACATATCAAATTCCTCAAGTCCCCTCTCAATGATTTTCCCTTCCTCAAATCCCCAGGTCTCAATATCTTTTTGCAACCTGACATGAACTCAAACGACTCGGATTTTTCCACAAAAGATAAACAATATCTACTTAGAGAAACCAATACAGATTTCTCTGACTCCAACTCAGACGTTGAAGATCTCAAGCCTCCTTCTTCTTCTTCTCCTCCTCCGGAACTTCCCTCTTCCACTCCAGAACCCAGCACATCTGATTACTACTCTAGACCCAAGCGAGAAACCCAAAAACCCCAAAGATATGGATTCCATCATTACTACAAGCCTCCATCCTATAAAGCGGCAAGAAAATGTCCTGAGTGGCCAAAGTGGAAGAAGGCTTCCAAGGAAAAACTGAATTCTATAGAGTCTCAACAAGTTTGGGAAGATTATCATGGTCAGCCAAACAACATTCTGAATACAATGTGGGTGTTCAAAGTCAAAGAGAATTGTCATGGCAAACCTGTGAAATATAAGGCTAGGTTGTGTGTCCAGGGCTTTGATCAGATACATGGTGTTGACTTTGAGGAGACCTGGGCACCTACTGGCAAACTTGGCTCCTTACAACTTGTGTTACTCTACGGGTTGAAGAACAAGATGACCTTCACTCAGTTCGACATAAAAGGGGCATTTCTCCATGCTCCATTGAATGAAATAGTAATAATTAAAATGCCAGAAGGGTCACACAGAGAATCTCCATACCTTAAATTTGAAAAATCATTGTACGGTCTTTGTCAGTCCCCAAAGAACTGGTACAAAACGCTCACAAACTGGATTAAATCTCAAGGTTTCCGTGAATTGACTAGCAATCCATGCCTCTACCTCAACTCCAAATCTCAGGAAATCCTGTATTTCCACGTAGATGACCTCATCCATGTTGGTAAAACCAATTCTTTTGCTAACAATTTTTTGAATTGATTCCTCAACTCATCCTGCCATCCTCCAAATACAATCCTTGGCATGCTCACGGAAGTAAAAGGGGATACTATTCTCTTAAGTCAACCCAATCACATAGATTGTGGTTTAGAGGAACTCGGACTTGTGAACTGTAAAGATACATACTCGCCGCTGACTCAGAACTTACATCTCAAAACAGCAACTGATGAAGATCATAACAAATTTCGCCAATTGAATATTAACTATTGATCCGCGGTTGGACTCCTTAATCATTTATCTCAGTATACCAGGCCAGATATTTTGTTTGCGGTGTCCGACCTTGCAAGGTATAATACTAAGCCTGGCATGACCCACTGGAAAGAAGTTTGAAAGGTCTGGAAGTACCTTAAAACCACACAAAATCATAAGCTAACTATTAAATTTGACCCCTCTGAAGCAATCATTTCTGGCTACAGCAATGCTACGTGGGGTGAAAACCCTGTCTTCCAAAAGTCCCAGACTGGATTTGTCATCCTTCACTATGGCAGTCCAATAGTCTGGAACTTGTCTGGACAAAGGAATATCACATACTCTTCTACAGAATCTGAACTCAACGCCCTACTTGATTGCTATCCCAAACTTAAGTGGATCTCACATCTAGTTTGTGAAATTTTTTGCAAGTCCACGATTAAACCGCAAATCTACATAGATAACAAAGTTTTAGAAGATAAAATAAAAAGATTTGGCTCCCACTCCAAGTCACACCACATTGACATCAAAAATAAGGGGCTATGAGAAGACTTTAATCTTTCTCTATTTGATCTGAACTTAATCTTGACTGAAGAAATGATCACCGATTCCTTGACTAAATCCTCCTCCATCAGTTGTATCAAGTTATTGCAGGATAAAGTATTCACCTAACTTCCCCCTGAATCCTCGGCAAGTTCTTGTCTTCCCAGTCACAAGGGGTGTTGAGATCCCACACCTTTCACACCATCTGACGTTCACGCGTCTCTATCCTCCCGCGCGCCTTCTCTCTTCTACTACGCCTTGACTGCAGGAGACTTTTTCTTCCGACCTCATCTATTTCATCTCCCGCCTCGTTTCCTTTTTTTCTTCCATACATATTTTTATATACTCGTCTCTTTTTCTTTTCTCATTATCTCTATTCATTCCTTGACTCTTCCCCATCTTCTCCACGGCTCTCCGTTCTCTCAATCATCTGTCTCCAGTATTGGATCCATGTCTTACGATCAACTCTTATTCTCCGTCACATTGCATATCTCAATCCTCACTTTTCTGCCTGGTAAGACTTCACTCCTCCAATTTCTGGTTCATGTTGGGCACCTAATTTTCAGAATCCATCAATTAGCCCCAACTTCTGCCTCAAGCCTTTCGGAAAATCTTCAACTTGAATCCCGCCATTCATCTCCATCCAATCTGTCGGCTTCTGGCGTAGGATTCTTTCTATTCATTCTTCTGCTTGTCTTCCTCATTCTCTTTTATTCCCTTGTTTCTCATGTTGCTTGTTTTCTCTTAGTCTGCTGGTTCTATGTCATAAGGAAATTTAGCCTATCTTATCAGCTAGTATGTAACCCACAATCTCCAGATTTGTATCCTTAGGGCATTTTTCAGATTTGGAAGAATTCAGCCAGTGAGCAATTCCCTTGAGCAAAAAAATGGTAAGGATTTTTGAAGGCCATAGAGAGAATTTTGAATCGTTGAGGTTTGGAATGGAATCAGTGAGAGTTTTAAGGAGGGAGTTGTTTGAATCCGCTGGTCCAGGTGTAGCCATGATGTTGGGTTTGCTTGTGGCAGATCCTTTTGGATTTTAACCGTCAAGTGTTAAGATGACTTTATTTCAAAGTAAGATCAGCAGACTGAAGATAGAAATAAGAAATCTGACAACACAAGACGTTGAGAAGAAAGCAAGAACAATCTTAATTGGGATTGTGATGAATAGGTTCAAACCTCAATGTATGAAACAGAAATGAAAAACAATGGAGTGGAGAAAACGAGAATGAGGACAAAGACAAGAGATGGCGACTGAGATACTGGCAGGATGATGGAACGGTGGAGAGTAAAATAACAGTCAATAGATGGGTTAGGTGAGTATCAGATTGAAATTTGATCTCACTACTAGACAGGAGATTTGATTGATCTGGAATGATTTGACAAGGTTGGGCGGCAAGATTGGTTGGATGACTTATGATGAATTGGTTATCTAGGATCAGAGAGAGTTGGAGGCGTAGGACAGAAATGAAATGAGTTGAAAAGATGAGCAAAGCAAGAGAGATAGGATGAAGTAGAGAGATAGGATGAAGTAGAGAGATAGGATGAAGCGGGAGGAGTTGGGGTTAGCCCAATGTTGGGAGTGGAGGTCGGTGTAATGAATGGTAGGAGTCTGAATTTTTAGAGCCAGTGGGAGATCAGGATGAAATTTGAGGTACAGAAGTAAGGATAAGAAGGATTATTCTAATATAGAGTAACTGCACCGGGGATCTGATTTATCTGATTTCAATTTTGAATCCATTACTTCAACAAGGAATGCCATGAGTAAAATCTATACTTACCTGTTTCTTTCTGCTCAAAGAATTCCCAGACGTTGGTGGTTGTTCCCCTCTGTTGACTTGATGGTTGATCATCAACAATAACAACATTGTCCTCCTTGTTGTTAATTGAAGTCATTGTTGTTTCTCTCTTGATGCAGCAAAGATACTTATGGCTTGGTTGATTGAACGCAGAGGAGGGGTCAATAGCTCAAACCAAAGGGTATCACAGCACCACTCTTGTTGCAGCGCTCCTTCATAAGTGATGAAGCCCCTACGGCTACCAAAGACGCTGACCGACTTTGAAGCCTTGGTTTCACCCATCTGGAGGCAGTTGGGCCACGGCTCCACTGCCCACATACCAAATGCAACACCCTACAACCGGGTTTGCTTCTCCTCATTCAACTATTCGAGCCTCCAAACCTCTCATCCAATCCTCAAAACCACCCTGAAGATCTAGTCGGGCGCCTGAAAAGCAGTCCGAATCCCAACCTCCTGACCAAATCGGACCCAACAAAGCCTGCCGAACTTCTCAATAATTCGGTTTTCTTCCTAGGCCTTCTTAGCCCAAGCCCAAACCCGACCTCCAACCCAACGGGTACGGGCCGCCCACGGGCTGGCCTGGCCTGATAAGCACCCTGAGTTGGGGCCCACCCGAGGCGTCATGAACCGTTGGGTCTCAGACGAGGTTAGGTTAGCGTCTCACGTTTGAACTTGCGCAAGATCCAACTTGACCCAACTTGATCGTTGGTTCCAATCTGTTTGGCGTCCAGGAGTGACGTATGGTGACGAGGGGAGATGTGATTGGGTTCTACCATCGATAGGGGAAATCTAAAGGGAAAACGGGCTGGGTGGGTGGATGGGGGGGATAAGGTCAATAATAGGTAAGCGCGGAGATAGAGGCTGGGGAGGATGTGTAAGTGCATCATCATCCATGACGTCAGATTTCCATCCGGACCAAAATCTGGTATCAGGTCAGGTTGGGTCGGTCTTTGGGCTCACATGGGAGACCCAAAACTTTAGGAAGCATCGACTACCGTCTCGATTGGGCAGAAGTGGACGAGTGGACGCCAAACCCAACGCCCACCAGATGACGCTTCGTGTGGGCTCAAATAGGGCCTAAGAGTTATCTACAACTGATCACTCTTGGTATTTGTTGAGACAAGATCTATTCGTTCTTGTGCATCATCCACAGGCCTTGCACATGAATCATCCCAAGGAATACCCAAGTAACTCTCCTCATCATCTGCATTTGATTTATTTATTTTACCTTGTTTTTTTTTTTTTTTCTTCTTCTTCTTCTTCTTCTTCTTCTTCTTCTTCTTCTTTTTTTTTTTTTTACTTTTCACAACGGACCACTCTCACTCGATTTTCAAATCCAGTGTGACGGTCCAATTGATAACTTGAAGTTTATTATTATTATTATTATTATTATTATTTTATTGTGTTCCTTTTTTAATTTTTTTTCTCTCTCTCTCTCTCTTGTAGATGACCGACCAGCTTCATAAGTATAGCCACTTTGACGACTGAGACCTGCCTTAATCAATTCCCCATCGGCTCCATCTTTCTCTCGAGGGGGAGAAAGATGGGGTGCGTATGAGAGAGAGGTGGTGGATGTGCATGGATTGAACTAGCGTATGAGGATAGTAAGCGTGACGTATTCGTGATGAGTTCCTGACCTTATTTTCCTGATACGTATGTACTTCACTCGTCGGTGGTACCATCATCACTGACCACCCCGAGACGTCTCGACAGCCTACACACCCCACCCAGACCGACCGAGCGACCGAGGGTGGGAGACTTCCGACCGAACCCCAAGATCGACTTGGAACCTTTGCTCTTAAGTAAATATGTAGGTATGTGTGTGTAGCCCTATAGGAGCTCCACCAAAAACATCATCCTTCATCATCATCCCCTTGGTGGTTCAAAGTCCCCCCTTCCCCAGGCCCATATGAACAAACCGCAGAGATAACCTATCGCTCTTCCAAAACTCAAGACTCAAAAAAAAAAGACCACTTCACAGGAAAAGGGAAGGGGGATTTCTGTTTGAGTGTCTCGGACTCTTGGTGGTTCGTTGGTTGGTTCGTTTTCAAAAGCTGAGATAAATAATGGACCGACGACGAGAGTCCACCGCCAGAGACACGCACAAAAAAAAAAAAAAAAAAAAAAAAAAAAAAAGATCGTCCGAGGTGGGGAAATGGTAAAATCGTACAAGTATCTAACACAACAAACTGCAAACGAACCCCCACCCCCCCCCCCCAAAAAAAAAAGGAAAATCAATCAAAGATGTCCAAGGAACGAGAAGAGAACACCGCGCCCGACGACGTTAAGTAGACCAATAGACGTCCAAGCGCCAACAGAGAAACTGAAGTTTTAACTTTTGAAAGATCAACACATGTTCATCAAGATCTCTTCTCAAGAACCGATTCAAGTTGAGGATTGGACCATTTGAGAGAGAAGAGGTAGAAACACGATCGTCAACCGGGGCTAGGCCATCTTGGACTTTCAAACATTGCTTAACGCCAGGTTCGAGCCATGCTTGATTCTTGAATTGAAATTGAGGGGATGAAGACGACCACACAGGATTCTGTCTCCAAACGATGGCCTCATTATTCTGATGGTGGGTACCGCTATCATGAGAACTACTAAAAACCGATGTTCGGAAGCGATCACCTAAAACTTTGATGCTCTTCAACTTGAAAGCTTGGGTGTTATCATTGAGAGCGATCTGTTCGAGAAATTCCAATAAATTAAACCGCTCGCAGGGCTCGTGCTGAGGGAAATGCCGAAGGTGCTGATCTGGATGAAAAGTCAATCGGGCATCGATCTCTAGAGAGGTCAAGCAATTGTTGTGAAATATCGAAAACTCTGGATGACCGTACTCATCAAGGAGTGAAGATCCTGGAGAATAAAACCTCAAACGGTCCGCTCGACTGTGCCCGAACTTGACTCGAGTGGGAGTGGTGATAGACAAGAACGTGAGCTTTTCCAACCAGCTCAAATCGATCGAGTCGTATCGGGCAGAGAGGCTGGAGCTGACAGACGTGGAGGAATGAAACGCTGGACGATGGTTATTGTTCCAGACGGTTGATTTGAAATCATAGTAGGAGTGATGATGAATCGGTCGACCGGTCCAGGTAGATGAGTCGATCAGAGTGGTTGAATCGAACTTGAAGTCGATCAGTTTGATCGTTAGAGATTCCAAGTTGTCGGCCAGTCTAGCGGTATGAGGCTCAGCTGGAGATGTAGGAGGTGACGTGGAGAGGAGTTGGTTGATGGCTGAGATATGCTGGGAATCGATAAACTGATTCGAGATCATAAGTGATTGAAGACCAACGAATCTCGAAGAAATAAACCGGGCGTCTAGATCCGACAGTTCGCAATCGGTTAGGATGAGTGATCGAAGCGAATGACAAACCAGAGAACGATGATCGGGATGAAGCTGATGATGGGAGTTAGATTGAGTGGGCCAGGGAGTAGATGATTGAGCGCCGGTCAGGTAACGAAAGAGCGGTCGCTCTGGTTGTGATCGAAATCGGGATAGGTGGAGTGATCTTAGATGAGGTAAGCTGACCAAGAGTAGGTTCAGTTCGGCGGCGTGGAGTTCGACCGGGATCGGATTACCCGACGGTGTGATCGTCGATGATCTGGTCCGGGCAGTCGATCGAGGCGAGCGAGGAGGAGGAGGAGGCCGAGGAGGCCGAGGAGGAAGCAGCTCGAAGGACGGGTTGGAGTGATTGATGACTGAACCGAGTAGGGCTGAATCCTCTCGAGCACGGAACTCGATGGCGAGACGGATGATAGAGCGAGGTAAGAAGAGACGATGAATCTCCAAGGGTGCCGGGAAGAGCATCCCGGGTGCGAGTCCACGAATCGAGAGTGATCTCAAGCCAGACAATCGACTCAAGAGTCGACTCAACAGGGCTCGGATCGATCGATCGTCGAAGGGTGTCTGGTCAGGTTTGAAGGAGATGACGATCGATCGGACGGCTCGAGGTAGGCTCGAGTCGGTCGAATTGAAGAGTTGGACCAATGATGTCAATCTGGTGATCGAGTTAATCGAGAGATGCTTGAGAAAGACCTATTAAGGATACCCGGTGGTGGTGGTCGGTGGTAGGGGAGGAGGATGTCAAAGGAGGGCTAATGAGGATGAGGTTTTTTTTTTTTTTTTTTTTTCATAGGGCTTGATCGCTGCCGAGTTTTGAAGACATGATTTACCTCTGCACCTATCCTAGCCCAGCGCCTGTTGAGCAGCCGGATCGACATCGGAGGGGTTGACCAATGTAAGCCCTCTGATTCGTTGGGGTCGAGATGATCGAAGGATGATGATGAGTTGGTGATCGGATCGATGCTGATGAGCGCATCGGTGTTTTCGAAACCATAGCTCGATTTCCTGGATCGGAAGCTTGGCCTGAAGCCGAATTTATCGGGTACTGATTTACGTAGGTGGGTGGGAGGGTGGGTAGGCAAGCATGATGAGTGAGTGGGCTCATGAGGGGAGGGTTGAGAACGAACGTACGGAATTGTAGGATGGATTGGATGAGTTGATCGGGTAGTTTGGGTTCGATGGATGACGAGGAGTGGTGATCGAGGTGGAGATGGGTGATGGGATGAAGTGGGATGATGGAGTAATGGTGCTTGGGATGGGGTGAGCGGGTGCTGATCGACGATCGAGGATGTGGGTTGGAGGGATATCGTCGAGGGTTGTTGGATGGTGGTTGCCTGGGATGGTTGGATGATGATTTGGTGGTCGAGACTGAGAGTGGCTTGGAGGCATGGTGGCGGGATGAGAGTGAGAGTGGGAGTGAGGGGGTGGTAGTCGTCGTCGTCGTCGTCGTCGTCGTCGTCGTCGTCGTCGTCGTCGTCGTCGTGGGGGTCTGCTGCTGGTTGGAGGAGGTGGGGATGGAGGTGAAGTTGAAGGGCGGCTGATGAGCTGGATCGGTCATTTCTCCAACGAACCGATGCATGGTTGTTGATTAGGATGGGCTGATTAAGGATGATGGAGGAGCTGGACAGGTCGGGGGGAGAGGACGAGGAGAGGCGGCTGGATGGATGGAGGAAAGTGACCCCAGCCCACCCACCCCACGACTGCAGACTGCAAGACTGCAGACTGCCGACTGGCTGACGCCTTCGATTTAAGTATCGCATAGCTTGTACGTACATGTCTACCTACGACGTACGTGCGTACAAACTCAAGATGAAATTTGATCACCAGCCACATCTTTACACTCCCAACTTTCCCGCGAGTCGTCTTTCGAGCGAACAAACTAAATTAACACTCTCTAACTCTCCCCAGCCGACTCGCCGAGGGTCAGATCACTTTAGATATCTATAATCGGCCTACTCTACTATCCTATTCCTCACTGATCACACCGTAGGCCGTAGCTATCACTTACCCACCCAGCCATTTGATCCTCTGACCTCATCCGACGGTACCCCTCACACTCGCCATCGGGATTCGGGATTCGGGATTCGGGATTCGGAGCCCCGATCCTGATCCGAAGCCGACCATCGAGCCGATCCGATGACGTCACGATCTCAGGATCCGACTGGGACTAGCTCACCAGGCTCACCACGCGCATTTGTGCGTCGCATGGATATGGGCTATTTATTATGCATGCGGGCCAAACCGTCGACCTTGGCCTGCGACCCTTGGCAATTCACCTTGAGACAGGTCTTGCAACAGATCCACTACGTACGGCCATCATGAGTGACGGCTCCCAGGAGGTCTATCGCTCACTGAAATCTCAGTAGTGTGACACTCCAGCTCCAGAGTCTACTTCTCTTCATCACAAAACAACTGCAAGACCAACATCAACCTTGGTCATACTTTCAAAATTGAAGCTTTTCACTTGCCCAAAATGCTCTCAATACACTTTCACCAATGATCAAGCAGTTCTAACTCAAGGCCAGCTAATATCAAAACATAATGGGTCCCATCATCAACTCAAGAATGAATCATCTATCCAAAATTCAAACCTCAAAAATGATATGTTGGAATTGCCAGAATTTAATCAACTTGGCACCTTGGAATCATCCTCTTCAAGATCAAGCTCCTCCTTTGAGAGTTTAGACAACTCAAAACTAAACTCAACAGACTCAATCTGTGGGTTTTTTTTTTTTTACTCAGGTTTGTAATGGTAGATTGACAAGAAATTGGTTGTTGTCAGTGGCCACAACAGTATCAGTTTTCTTGGCATGGCTGCACTTGTTTTGTGGGGTCAGTTCAATTAAATGCCAGGTTGCACCTAACTTCATCCTCAACTTAGTTGCTCAAGCACAAAGAGATCCACACAACAATCCAAATGAACAATCTGTTCCAAAAGATGTGAGGACTATCAGCAAAAGATGACAGATCAGACCAATCTTAATCCAATATGTTTGCTTCCCAGAGTGTTTTCTTTTTTTGTACACTCCTCCAAACATTTCCACCAAACTGCCAATACCAAGAAACACCTTGTGCTTGGAAACGTTTGACTCAACTGTTTAAAACTTACCAACATTTCCAACAGACACATGGGGAAAACCAACAAGATTTGCACCAATATAAAGAAATACATCAAGAATATTCAAAACCAAGATCAGTTTATGTAACTCAACCTCATGAGGAATGGTTAACCTGGTTTTTGAGTAACAAAGATGTGGAAGATGAGATCAAGACTTGTAAATTAAAACTGGATCAATCATCTAACAATCAGCAGTCGGTAGAAATCCAGAAAGGTCTAGCTTGGAAGGAAAACCAATGGGAATCTAACAACAATGATGATTTCCCTCTCAATCTTACTTTTTCACTTTTCTCTGATGGCTTCAATCAACACAGTAAAAAAATGTCTGGAAAACAACAATTGCTAGGGCTTATTTGCATAAATTGTCTCAACTTACCTCCAACCAGGCGTTGTAGAGACTCCAAGGGATAATGGGATTATTTAGCAAATAGCTTGCTGGCAGTCACTAGAAGGTTAATTTAGTTTACTACTACTCTTTAGTTGATAGAGGTTAGCTAAGGTGGTTTTGAATTGCCTGCCCTTCTGAACAATAATAAGTCTGCACAATAATTTTTTTAACTAGTGGCTGGTTTCTTTGAGACTTAAAATAGGTCTCTAATCAGACCTAGATTATTTATTAATAGAGATTTTTAGGAATTGAAAGACTATTCCAGGTTGTATCGGATTATTGACAAGCTTCCACCAATTCATAATCAAGAATTTTTTGACTTTTCCTGATTATTTTTCCAATTCCAATTAAAGGATTTAGGGGTTGACTAAAAAGTGTTTAACCAGTAGGAGGACCCAAAGATGGGTTTGCCCACAGGGAGCTGGGCGGAGAAGAAATTTGGTTGGTTTTTCTGTTGTGATCTTCCTTTTTTATAGTATTACTAATCAAAAATAAGGGTTTTCCCTTTTAAAAATTGGTGCTGAATATCAGGCCTTTTCTCAAGAACCCTTCTTCAAAAGCACCAGGGGTTTGGTCAAATGGTCAATGATAATTTCGTATTTGATCTTTTATTTCTTTTTCACTTGATTCTGGTTCACTCACAAGCTGGTACTGATCAGGAAGAGTCCATAGATCTTAGGGGTCATATATCATGGGTGGGGGCTGATGCCATACTATGGGGTTGATGACATATGCTGGACAACTTGGATAGGGCAAAAGAGCCCCCCTTAAATGGAAAAATAATTCCTCAGGGGATGCTAAGGGCTCCCCTGAGTGCGGTTCTGAGCCTCTCTCTGCACTTTTGCCGCACAGGAGGGTACAGTTACATGATACAAATGAATCTGGTGAGAAAACATGTAAATCAGACTGAGAGATAACTGTAGTTTTTAGTTTAATTTTTGATAGTCAGGCTAAGATATGAGATAAGAGATAAGAATGGTGTGATATGGAAGCTTCTGAGTGCTTATCTTGTATAAAAAATTTATGCAGAAGTTCCCTGCAGCTTGAGTTAATTTTGCTGGTTGGGAAAGCATGAAACATGATTGGAAGCTGCAAGCCCTCTTTGGAAGCTTGAATGGTGTGACCTTCATGGGTTTGGTGGTAGAAATTCATGTGCTGGGTGTTTCTGAGGAAGCTTCTGAGCCCTTATCATGTATAAAATGTTGCAAGAACTACCTGTATGCTGTTTCAATGGAATTAGTTGTAGAGATATGAGGTATGCTGTTTTACCGCATGCCCCCTTGGGTAGCTTGAGAGTGTGGCTTGCAGGTGCTGTGTGGTTGATATGGTGGCAAACTGAGTATCAGATTGCTTGAGAGGACGATTCAGAGCTCTTTTCTGGTGATTAAAGTTCCAGAAAAGTCATTTTCACTGAGTTGTTATTTCTGGTTGATGAGAATTGAGATATAAATGGCTGCATGAGCTCCTACTTCTGTTGGTGCATGTGTGTGTGATGTATGGCTGGAATGGTGGCAAACTGAGTATCAGAGTGCTTTTGAGGAAGCTTCAGAGGGCTTATCTGGTGGTGAAAGTTCCAGAAAAGTAATGTGTACTGAGTTGTTATTGCTGGTTGCTGAGAATTGAGATATAATTGGCTGCATGAGCCCCTGATTCTGTTGGTGCATGTGCGTGTGATGTATGGTTGGAATGGTGGCAAACTGAGTATAAGAGTGCTTTTGAGGACGCTTCAGAGGGCTTATCTGGTGGTGAAAGTTCCAGAAAAGTAATGTGTAATGAGTTGTTATTGCTGGTTGGTGAGAATTGAGATATAATTGGCTGCATGAGCCCCTGATTCTGTTGGTGCATGTGTGTGTTGTATGGTTGGAATGGTGGCAAACTGAGTATCAGAGTGCTTTTGAGGACGCTTCAGAGCTTTTATCTGGTGGTGAAAGTTCCAGAAAAGTCATGTGTACTTGGTTTCATAGTACTGGTTGTAGTGTAACATTGGTACTGATATGGCTTAAGTCCTGCTGGTATGAGATATTCTGTTTTTTTGTGTGGTTATTTTAAGCATAATAGTTTTCATCAAATATTCAATTAAGTCCTTTTTATTAATTCATGTGAAATAATCTAGTCTGTGCTAGGTGTTGGGTTGTTTGTGACAGGTGATTGTTATGGTTGAAGGGGGGTTATCTGGTGATTGATTTGGTTTTCAGGTTGGTTCAAGTTTAGAGAATAGTTTATGAGGGTTTTGGAATTTATTTTTGAGTTTAATTTGATAAAAAAGAATAATAATTAATAAGATAAAATGAGTCTGATGGCTATAGGACAGGTTTGGTTTACCACAGCGTAATATGATTTTCTGGACCTAACTCTTTGGAATTATTCCAGGTCCCAATTTGCCATCTGTAGTCACCATAAATCATGTCTTGAAACCTCTTGATGATCAAATCCTAAATTTCAAGGCTGGAAAAACAATTTTCAGTCACAAATACCCAGAAGGAAGACTGGTGTAAGTCAAGCTACTTTTAATCCTTGGTGATCTTGTTGGTGTGCACAAGATTTCTGGATTTTCATCTCACAGCACTAAGTTTTTCTTTTCTTGGTGCAAATCCACAAACGATGAGATGAAGAATTTAGAGATTGAGGTTCAACGTTCCAGATATGAGACCTTGAAGGCCTCTCTGGAGCGTGCAAGCTGTTCAACATTAAATAGGCACCAGAAAATATTGGAAAAGATTGGGTTTTGATACTTGGAAATTCATCAATTAGGCTACTGGGACCCAGTTGAAGATAAACCCCTTGGAGTCATGCATAATTTGCTTGAAGGAATATTGCAAAATACTTTCAGATTACAATAGGCAATTTATTTTTGGACAGCAAGAAGATCAAAATAAAAAATGCAACCAAGAAACCAAATTAGAAAACAATCCAAAAAGAAAAATCATACAATTAGAAAACAACGATCCATTTGATGATTTGGAATCTGAGGATTCTGAAGTAGATTATTCCTCTGATGGTGAATTATGTTCCAACCAGTTTGGTGCCTTTGATGATCAGGAGATCAAAGATTTTGTACTTTGACTTTCCAATGTAGTCTTAACCCCTGGACTGCCACTACCACCCCAGCATGTTGGTGAAAAAAAAGCTGGTAAATGGAAGGCACATCAGTGGTATACTATGTTTGAATATATTGTACCACTGCAGAACTCCTTGTCAAAGAACCTCCAAAAATCACAACTAAATCCTTAGAAGGACTGATGATTCTTCATGCAGGTGCCCTCTGCCACTGCACCAGTGTACTTTGTTCAAAAACAATTTCCAATCAATTATCCAACCCTTTTCCAGATCTATTATGACCAATATACAAAAATTTCAAGAAAAATATTTCAAGATATCAACATTTGACCTAACCATCATTATGGATTACATTGGCCTCAAATGATGGGATTCTGTGGAGCCTTGAATGGTGTTGCTGAGTTTGCCAGAGAGGAAATGATTGGATCTTTGGAAAAGGTTAACAAAAAAATAACAAGAGAAGTGAGTATTCATTACATTTTATCATTTTATTTTATTTTTGACTCCTGGTTTGAAATTTTAGGTGAGGGTGATCAAAAAATGATGCAAAAGGTTTGCTACCAGCAGAGACTACTAGCAGGGTACAAACCAGTCACAAGAGTCAAGGCAAGTGAACACATGAAGGATTTCAAAGAAGCAATCAGTCTTCCAAACAATGAATACTCAAAAATACTCAAGCAACTCCAAAGAGATCATATGATCTGTGCAAATATCAAGACATTCCACATCCAGAAAACAGTCAAGTATTTTTTAATTTTTCTCAGGAGCTAAGGACTTGGAAGTGGTGTGGAAGCAATGGATATTTAAACAAGAGTTTTAATTGGAAAGCCCAATGGTGGTGTAGTTTACAAGGAGGGTGGTAGGATTTGGTATGGTATGGTCAAAAAAAATTTATCAAGTAAAAATTACTGGGGACAGTTTTCATGTCAGATTTATAATCACTCCCATCTGCAATTTCTATGTAGGCCAATTAGATAGCCATCTTTCTACATTTAGATCAATCCTATCTTTACTAAACACTGTCTGAGGTATTTTAATGAAATCAGATTACTTGGTTATATCTGTCTGCCAGATCCATTCTTTGATTGCCTATTGTTTTTTGAAACCCAGGAGGGTGTTTGAAATCCCAGAAGATGGAATTTTATGTTGATGGTTAGACCAATCTTCAGCTTTTTTCACAGTTGATGATTCTTAGATTTTAAATTTTTTTATTTTATTTTTGAATTTAAGCATTTGATTCCATTTGTCTGCTTTTGTTTTTTTTTTGGAAATTTAATTATCAAATTTTACAGAAACAAAAACCTCAAACAAGTGCAATGATACATTTCAGTTTATGATTGGAATAAAAAATACAAAACATTTTCTTCAACAGAGAAAAAAAAGCATGTAAAAAAAATCAAAGGTCTTCTTCCTCTTCCTCAACATCCTCAACATCCTTCTCATTGTCATCAGCTGATGCATACAAGTCCCAAAAATCACCCTGATCTAAAAGGAAAGATGGCTCCTGCTCTTCATTGGTCAATTAATCTGATAAAGTTAATGAATCACTTTCATCATCATCATCATCTTCTCCCTTGTCATCTTTGGGGACATCTTCAATTCCATACAATGCTGATAAAAGATCACAATATTTCTGGTTGAAAGCTTTGTTGCTAATGCCTGCATCTTCATGTTGGTTGGGTAGGATTGACTGGGTAGCATTGGGTAAGAATTTCACAGAATTAAAGTTTGGCATTGATCTTCTGCTGGAGCTGGATAAGCCTTGGAACCATTTTTAATGGTAGAATTCCAAAGGTAGACCGGTTGGAGGCTTCACAATACTGGACTCAATTTGTAATTGCGGCAATTGGTGCACATGCTTGCGTCCTGACTTCCCCGCAAGCTCATCTGCTTTAAGCATCTCTGAATCTAGAAAAAGAAGAAAATTGTTTGCATTGTTTGATTGATAAGCCAAGGTTTTTATAATGTAGCGGTTATGTTCACTGATGTACTTGTTGTTGCTGTGTGCTGCAATTTTTTCAATTATTTTGATGTATTGTTTTGGAAATTTGTGGCTAACCGCAAAGGTAAACCTGGCATCTTTCAACTATCAAATTTAAAATGAATCAATATTGAGAAAAAAGGAGAATAGAAATAGAAATGGCTTAATCCTTCAAAACCTTTTTGAGAGAGTTTCTTGGTATGGTCCTTCTGATGCTTACCAAGTTCTTTGATTTCTCTTTTGTATTGGATTTCAAGTTTATGAATGTGAAAATAACATGTGTCCTCTGGGAATTCAACCCAGGTTTCTCATGTTCATGGCAAGTGTACTACCAACTATACTAAGGATACTTGCTTCCCAGTGGTCAAGATAAGCTTGTAGAGTTCAATGACAATGTCACTTTGTGAGGACATATGATGACTGAGTAACCAACTACAAGCATGCAGGGACTGAGTTCCTGAAGACTGCATGAAATTATGGATTGTATCTCAACATCAAGGAAATAGTGAACAAAATGGTTGTATGCAGCAATCATCAAATACATCTTATTGATATAAGTAAGGCTAATGCTCATGTAGTTGTAAGAACTGCTAGCAGCAAATTGACAGAAGGTGTCTAGGGCTAATATCTGAAATTCTGAGTTGAACAGTGAACCTTCAGGTTCATCAAGATTTGGCCCCCAAATTGGAAGTCCAACCCAAGCTAATATTCCATGTACATAGACTATCAACAACTTGCTTATGTTGGAAAGGCCACGACCAAGTTTGAAGCAACCAGCATTCCCTTGTTGTAGAGTGATAATGTTTCCCTGTGCAATTAGGTCTGGAACAGCTGGATTGGAAACAGCAAATTAAACTTGAGAAACATCTTGAAGAAGAATGTGGAAATCCTTCATGAGTTGGGCATCAACACAAGGTGGAACTGAATTCTGGTCAAATAGCCCCCAAAGCATCTTATGCATAAATAAATCCTCCTATTAAAAAAACATGTAGGAATTTTTTGACATGTGAAAAAATATTCAAGAGACCACAAATACCTTGAATCTTCAAAATTCCTTGGGGAGATCTTCAGATTTAATTTGAGCTGGATGATGTTTGCAACAGGGGGTAGGTTTTTGTGGAGTTTTCTTTTTTTTTGAGACAGGGGAATTAGGTTGGAGAGTCTTTGGGGTGGATTTGAGTTTACTTGGTGACTGCTCCACAGGGGCAGAATTGGCACAGGTGAATTGTACTGGGGTTTGAATGATATTGGCATCTTTATCATATACTTAATTAGAGGAGGGGTTCCTGGTTTTTGGTTTAGATGACAATGGTTTACCAGATTTGGTTGAGAGTTGAGCAATTATCTCTTCCAGGTTTGTAACAACAGACCCAAATTCTGCATTTTGTTTAGCCATCTCTTTCCAATGAGCTTTGGACTGCTGTGAAATAGAATTATTAATAATTGATTGGAGTTGCAATGGATCCATTGTTATTTATAGAGAAATGCAGGTGGAATGAGGGAAGTAGAATCTAAGTCACAAAAAAAGGCCTTAAATAAATAATTTTCATAATTAATTATAAGGGTGGACCAGTTGTTGCTCAATGCTATGCACAAAAATAATCAGTAGTAGAATGAATCAGTGTTTGTTGGTGGTTCTCCTTTCATATGCATATCACAACTGTGGATAATCAATTATATATATGCATGAGATTGATTGAGCAACCTCATGATCAGCCTCCCCAGAGCTGGTCATCTGACTTGATCAGGTGAAATGATTCATTGCAACAGTAGTACATGTTGCCACACCTGTTGTGGGGCATTTTGCATTGTTGCATGCAAATTGTGTGTATACAATTGGGTGTTGCATCTCAGTATGCAATGCACAAATGCATGTGGTGTAGATAGAAACCAGTCCAGGATCAGGCTTTATCTCTTGTGGCCAACCACAAGAACCCCAATAAACTTTGAGCTTTAGACCCAGAGACACCCATGAGACACTCAAATAGCTGACCCTGCTCATCAGATCATCCAACCCACCAAAAATCATCTTTCTCATCATCCACTCTTCACTTGGTGGCATCTGAGCCCATCAGATCTCCTGCTAAGCCTTCCAATTTCTCAATCCTTTTGATTTGAGCAGGGCAGGGGTGGATGACCTTCAGGCATTGTTGGGGGAACTTGCACTGCCAGGGTTAAGAAATCTGTGCCCATGGTCACCCCACAGACCCCACATCAATCCTGACCTATAAAATAGTGTATGTACAGTGGCTAGACAGAAATCATGGGACTGTTTAACCTAAAGCAGTCAATTTATTTCCAGGCCTGTGTTTCATGCTAAATCAATTGTTCAAAAAAAAAAAAGGCATTTATTGACTTTTACTCATATTCTTATAAATTTCAGCATCTGTGCCTGAATTATACAACAGGTGGAATTTTAAAAAATCTCAAATTAACATATTTTTTTTTTAAAAAAAAAAAATCTTGAAGAGCACAAAACACTCAAAAAAAATTCTGGACGAAAAAAATGAAACAAATTCCATACCATTAATATTGTGTCTTCTTTACAAAGGTGTGAGAGAGGATCAAAAGTAATTGTTTTGATGAGAGAAAAATTGATATCAAGTGTTTCTAAAAACAATTCAAACCAATTGGGATTGATGTTGATTTTTCAGCTCCTTGGTAAGATGGTGACAAGAATCTTGAGAGAGGTAGGTCAGACATCTTGGAAACCAATCAAAAAAATTAATCCAAGCTTTTTATGTACCTGATGTTCATTTTTTGAGGTCTCTTCTCCTTCTCCACTCTGAGGTACCTTGAAATACTTGAGGTTATATCAGTCTAAGGTCAAATTTGAGTTGGGCTGATTGAAACCAGTTGAAAATCCAATCCAGCCATCAAAATTCTACACTCCTCCAATGGATTGGCCAGCTTGATCTTTGAAATCCACCCATTTTACAAAGAAGGGTAGATTTCAAAATGAGAATCCTGGAATCAGGATCAAAGATCAACCATAAGATTCAAAATCAAATTACTCATCACCTTTGTTTTTTTGAATTGATCAAGTTGTCTGACATTGAAATCCAAAACACTGAGTTGGTGGTGATGTGGAAATGGGGCAGTTGGAGTGGGAGCCTCTGGATAGGTCAGTCAAAACCAAGATTGAGACACCTGGTGCTTAATCTAAATTGTTTCAGAAGTACCCAGGAGTGGTTGATTTGACAAACAATCCCACCAGTTTGGTCAACCCAAAAAATGAGCAAAGGCAAAGCTGTTTTAACCCTGAAAAAGCTTGAGTAACATAGATCCATGGCCTGCATCTGGTTTTCAGCTCAGATTGTGGAGAACAACATCAGCTGATCAATGGATTTTTTTTTGAAGGAGCTCAACATGGGTATCTTTCAACCATGGGAAAAACAATATTTTCTTGGAGATATAGACTAGTGTATTGCCCCCAAAGTTTAGGGAATGGATTGGAGATAAAAAAAAAATTGACATGACCAGATCAAACGTTTATTTTGAATAATCTTAATCAGTGGGAAATTTGGGTAATAGACTAAGAAGAATGATGAATTGAACAAATTTTTGAAGAATTTCAACAGATCAGCAAGTAGAAAAGAAAAACAAAATTATAAATCATGGAAATCTCAGCATAAACTTTCAGTGCTGGATGGCATTCAAAACCTAATGGTTCAAAATCTTTTCAGTTTAAAATCCAATGTTGTTTTCAGGTTGCAACCGCCAACCTTTTAAGATTGGTAGATATGCACTTTCATGATTCATACTAAGACTACACATGGGTGAAAACAAGATCTTGAAGATAAAAACCAAGGTTTGAGATCATCCAATAAACCTTGTGATTTATTAGTATTTGATGAGAATAAAAAATTTATCACTGAAAACCTTTTGAAACTGAGTTTTAAAAAAAACACACAAGGGAAATTGTGATCTGGACAGTCAGAACTCATGGTGATCTGTGGAACAGCCAATACTTTTTCATGTGGAATCCATCATCTGTATCTATCTTGGAATAATATCCCATGATCTGATTCCTGATCTGAAAAAAACCTCAAAACAAGTTTTGAAATCTTGAAGACCAAATTTAAGGTCCAGAGTCATCAGAAAAATGATGGTATGGAAGCCCCCACTTTCAGAGTGTAGCTATGAGGGTTAAAATTTTAAAAGATATAACAGATCAAGGAGGTCTTGGATCAAATGTTTTTTTTGAGTCTCATCCTCAATCAAATCATTGCTTGAATCTTGATGGTTTTTTCTGGCTCATTCTCAGTTAGTGAATTCATTGTTGATGAATCTATATCTTTGTGGTATACTGATCAGGTATTGCTACAACTTAGAATAGCATGGTTGATGATGTGATTGGGATCTTATAGGTAGCTGTTTTTGTAATTTTGGGAAGAAGATATTGTGGGAAATCTTTTGTGAGGATTTGGTTAATTACTAGCCATGCCTTGGAGCACAAGTACTCAATTCAAAGGTTTTAGAAAGTTCAGAAAAAACCCAACATCAATTTCAAGAATTTTGATCATCAATATCACCTCCAAAGCACATCCATAGTTGAACTTGAGCTCAAAAAGGAAAAAAAAAACTTGAGACTTCATCTCCAGCATGTAAAGTTTTCAAAAAAAAAAAAAAAAAAAAAAAAAAAAAAATTATATTGACTATTTGAGCTGGATTTTTACAGGGTTTTTTGAAAAAGATTTGGATTATGTTCATAAACTCACCACTAAGGACCATGACTGACTTTGATTCAAAAAAAAAAAAGAAATGAAGATTAGGATCTGTTGGATCTTGGTGAAGTCTTTTGACTGATTTGAGTGCATGAATATGAGTCATAGGTGATCCATCTCAGACGCCAGGATCATCAATGAAGAATTGAGAGGGCTGTGAAGGATTTGATGGATTTACTGTATGATTCTGTCTAGTATTCAAGTGGATCAATGGTTTGAAAATCCAATTCATGCAGAGCAGCATTTTTTCATTCTTCAAGGGTCCCTTTCTAGTTTATTCTTGGGAACTCTACTGTTTGATTTAATCTTGTGGAAACTCAGGAGAAAGCTTCTTTCTTGAAATCCTTGTTGCATGGGCCTGGAGTAAGATTTGAATTGATTGATTTCAATAGGGCCTATCAGAGTTATCCAACCCACCAATTTTTTTGTTCTATTGGCCAGTTTCAGAAAAATAGCAACAAGTTCAACCATGCCATTGAAAATCAAAAAAATCACTTATTTCACATCAGACAAGTCAGAGTCACTTCAAAATCAATGTGTTTTTGTCAGCTTGCTACTATTACAGAGCAACCTGAAAAAGTACCAAAAATAATGAAAAAAAAACAAAAATAGAAACAAATTGCAATAAGGAGTAAGAAATCATAAAATATTACCACAGATTTGGATTCTCCATCCAAATTAACATAGGGTCACCTACTAACACCTACTTTGATTTCTGACTCCTTATATTTTTTGAAACTATTTATTGAAAATGAACCCCAAGAGTATGGCCCTAGAATCCATTCTTTTGCCACTTTAATATTTCACATAAACTGTAATTTATAGGTTTCAAAACAAAAATTCAGTCAGAATTTCTGAATTACGTGTAATTTAGAAGTTATGTGCGGAAATGTGATTTGTCATGATTCCCACATACAGCTGCGGCAGTCTTATCCCCAAAAATACCAGTAATAGGCAGCTGCCTGTCCAAGTAGATTGGCAAAGCAAACACGCAGCCCCAGGCAGGTGACCAGAATGCAGCTGTAGGAATATGAAACAGACCGCTGCAACAGCCTCAACTGCCAATTTCAAAATAAGCTACCATGGTGTCAAGGTACAGCTCAGACATGCTACTACCCAGACAGAGACATGCAGCATACTTAATAAATGTTTCCACGGGTGGAGTATGATTATAAAAATACGTAAAATAATAAAAAATAAATAAAAAGAATACTTCTAAATATTTTCATAATATATTTAAGAAGTATTCAGAAATTTCAAAAATAAATGACACTGATTCCAGAGATCTGATGACCTAACTTAAAGTGACATAAATGGGAATATCAGGACAATAAAATGTCCTTGACATCCCTAGGAGACTAAATATGTAAAAAGATTACATACTTTCCCAGAGGAAATATTTTAATTAATTATTCTGAAGAATAGTCTATCAAGCTACATAACCAAAACTATTATGACATCAAAATATCTGTAAAGAATCTACCTCAAAGGAAATTCTAACAGATGTGTGAAACTATCATAAGAACAGCTACTAAAAGAAGATCAAATGAATAGATAAGGCACCTTTTCACAGACTGATTACCCAATTAACAGTTGTATAATTCCTGTACCCTGTAGAGTTAGCCTCCACCCTTCTACAGCAACAAGAATACATGCTAGGCTAATACTGGTTGCCCTGCTAGCCAGTACCCATCCCCTTTGGCCCCTATAGGCCTCAGAGGGACAGAAGTGGGACCCAAAAAGATATACATAAAGCAATATTTTAGTGGTTATTGATACCCCAGACCAAGTTACATATATATCCAGAAACCATTCCAGAGTGATAAAAGACTTATTTCAGCATGCTACTATGTACAGAGCAACCTTTCAAAGTAAAAAAAACAGAAATGGAATAAAAAGAAAATAAATAAAATATTAAGGAGTGGGAAATCCATAAATATTATTGCAGAAATGGATTTCCCACCCAAAATAAGGTAGGGTCACTCACTGACCCCACCCTTGAAATATAACTACTTTTTATTTTAGACAATTAAATAAAATTGAACAAAAAGTCACAGCACCAATATGGCACCTTTTGGCAAATTTAATATTTCACATGAATTGTCACGTATGGGTTTCACACCTAAAATTGAGTCAGAATTGAGGTGTTGTGTGTACTTTAGGAGTTACACTCAGAAATGTTTTATGTCACAATTCCTGCAAGCAGCCCCGCGTCCCTATAAAACCGCTAGGCATCACCCTCCTGCATACAAAATTCCCAAGCGCAGCCAATTTTTCTACGCACGCAGCAGATCCTACCCTGCGCGCATCTGAATGGACTGATCCACGTGTCAGGATCTGTTGTGAAAAATCTGACAGAAGGTACCACTCACAGGAGCTACAACCAAGTAAGGTTTAACTTGCATATTTAATAAGGTGAAATATGCATTGAAAATGGTCTAAAAAAGTTATAACCTTAATAAAAATACAATATAATTAATTTAAAAATATTTTATATAATAAATCAAATATTGAATGTTACCACAAAACAGACAGATCATGATCTTTGAAGACCACAAAACACTACAAAGAGTGGCCGTAAAAATTATTAAAAATTACCAACGTGCTCATCAGATAATAAAAAATCAAAAAATATCCTCATTTGTCTACTTTGAACCAACATTAATAGTAAAAATGAAGGATAAGCTCAGAATGATCATAATTACACCTTTAACAGATTAACAGATCATGTGGCTAAAAAAGTACATAAATCAAGGAGATCTGAGGACAGCTGATTGACAGAACCAAGCGGACGTGCTAAAAGTTCCCTGAATGGCCTACCAGCATCAGCCTAGGAGCAAAAACCTCTCTACATTCCCTGAGAAGGTCATTATCACCCCAAAAGGTATTTATACAGACCTCTTTGGATCCCTTATTCCCCATAAGTTTACCATAAATTTATTATCGTCAATCAGACACCACTTCATTTTTGATCAAGTGCTTTTAAGGAGATAAGCAAGTGATTTATGAATTATTCTGTAGTATTATTATTATTTCTCAAAACAATTAACCTGATTCATTAAAGTATAGTCAAGCAATCAACCCCAACTGCTCTGAAACCCTTTACCTGAATCTTTTTCAGGATTTCTGGGGAATTATTTATCAGAGTAAGTGTTTCCCTTCCTGCCTTGGCAATTTTGCTTTTTTGCCCGGCCATACTAGTGGATAAGTTGTTATAAGCCACCAATTATTCATTCCAAGGTTCTTAAGCTGCCTAAGGAGGCCCCTCGAAGAGAGGTTGTCTGTCTATAAAGATACCCAGTAGTATAATTCTGTGGACCCTTTTTTTATATCATATTGAAAACCATTCTAACCAAACCAATTAAACCTTTCACCAGTTCTTGAAGTATTTATTATTTGAGATCTTTAAGTGTTTATTTTTGGAATATTATTATTCCAACATTTTTATCACTCTATGTAGCTAAAGGACTGCAAGGTTCCTGGTATCAGAGAGCTGACAACTGGGGTTCTGGCCAGGGAAGATCCCTAAATATTTAATTTTTAATCATTTATTCCTTGGACCAGGCAAATTATTTTTTTAAAAAAAATGAAAAATAATTATAAACTATTTTTTGATTCTTTTATTCTTCCAGTGGATCTTAAGACCAACACAGAATTGATCAAATATTATTTGAACTTCTTAAACAGAAAAAAGAAGAAAAACTCCATAACTTTGTGCCTAGTATTATAAATCCTGAGCAACAACAGAAAAGGTTGCTTTACTGTAAACAACAAGTTATAAAGAACAAGGAACTTCAGCTTGAAAGAGTTATTAATTTTAACTGTTTATTAAGGCAACACAAGGAGTGGAAAATTTATCAAAGAAAACTTTCTATCTATACAAGAAATAACAAGGAAGTTGAAAATAAAAATAAAAATCACAAGAGTAAGCATTATAATTATTTATCTTGTTTTTTTATATATTATATTATAAAAATTACGGAAAAATACAAAAATCATAAAACTTGTTGTTTTATCAACCTTAGTGGACTTTTATTTTGGTGACCTCATTGAACTGGACCTTCTTGAGGACATCTCAGACAGTGTACCATTGGATTTATCCCTGAATCTGATTGGAACCCACTCAGACCCAGTTGGAATACCCACCAAGGACAGTCTTGACCCCAACCAGGCATTGGTACCGCTGAAATTAACTTTAAGTAAGTTAAACATCATATAAAAAAATATTACAAATAAAAAAATACTCAAGAAATATTATTTTTATATTATTTTTTATTTTTTTCAAATGTTACAACAGAGACTTATATATTTTTTTGTGCTATGTACCAAAGTAGGTGCAACAGCCGCGCAACCGGTAGAGCAAAATCATATGGATCTCTGCCCGCAGAAACCCCTGTGTGCAAGGACTCCAGCTGCAAGAACAATGAAGGGGCTTGAACACGTGACCATAGCATTACGCAGGACAACAATGGCAAAAACTGCATCTGCCAACTCAACCAACTCAATGTTGTAGGACACCAAAAGGTGCTGAGCTGAAGAAAGTTCTGTGGAGGGGAAGGGTGCTGTTTAGGCTGCCCTCGTAAGAGTTAAAAAATATTTAAATGTAACCGGAATCAAGATCCAGTGACTTGTAAATAAGGAATCAATGAAAGGGATGAGTTTGGAAGTATTTGGTAGCAATGGAGAACAAAACTATCTGAGGCAAGATGGTGAAGGAAAAGACATGAAAAAATAAGTTAAAGTTTGTTCAGAGTTCCTTAGAACAAGGTGGTTGTAAGTAAAAACACCCACAAGCTAATAACTCTGGTTTTCAGAAGAAGATTAGGAAAGATCAACTCAATCCCAACCAACCTTGAGGTTCTCAATGAACCTGCCCAACCTTCTGCAATCAAGCGCTTGAAGGGTACCAGATAACTGTGGGTGGCTGTACAAAACAAAAAAATTTGTTCTATGAACTCTAGAAGAAAAGCAGGAACAAATTTGAACAAGATTGACCCAACACTTCTCAGGGGACTCAAGAATAGCGTGGCCAAATTCAACTTTAAGGGAATAAAGGGAAGTTTAACACTCCAGGTTTCAAACTTAAAGAAACCTCTCAGCCAAACGTGACTGGTTCTGGAAAGAAAATCAAATGAATGATCAGGAAAAAAGCGGTTGGAGAAAGGGATCAACAGAGTGGCTTAACACACTCAAGAATTCAACACAATGAATTCTTCTTCAACCAGAAAGGCTATTGTTTGTTGATAAGGATCAGGTCACAGAAAAACTATCAAAGGATTGAGCATGGAGGCTCAAAGGATCAAGGGGCAATCAAAAGATATACCCAGGATAAGGATGCTCAGACAAGGGGAAGGGACCCACGGATTGATTATTCAGATGATGATGACAATTAAATTAGATTATAGCTGATGATGATGATGCAAAAAGAAAGGGGAGAGCCCCTCATTTTATGGACAAGAGACCTGTAGACTACTTACAAGAGATACTACAAATGAAAGCGTTTTTTTTTTTGCTCAGACATGTATCAAAAACAAAAAAAAATGAGAGATGAGAAAGGGAAACCAGCCCACATCAAGGGTGACAGCAGGCAGTGGATGATGGGTTGCAACAGGGAACAGTAAATAGTTTGCATGCAGTGGTTAGATGTGAGATGGGTGAGGTGGGAAGCGGTTTCTGATGGCCGCCAGCAAGTTGGAAAGTGGCCGCAACAACAGCTTGCAACAGAAATGATTGATGATGGAGAATGGGAATGGGATGATCAAGGATTTTTGGCACTGACAGCAATGAGATCAGTTGGTTGGTGGAGATGGTGTTGACGGATGTAAGCAAGCTGACCAAAGCACTTGCTTGCATTGTTTGTTGGAAACAAGAAAGATCAATGGTTGAGATGGTTGTCATTGTTGTTGCCAACAACAATGGCAAGCAGATAGGCAGTGGTTTGGATGAATGAGCGGGGGTGAGAGGTGTTGTTGGCAACGCACAGCTGCAAAGCAACCAACCATACCAACGGCTGCCCATCATGTTGATGAGGCGGGATGGAGCTAGCAATGGTAGTTGATGGGAAAGCTGATGTCAGAAAGGGATGATTGGCCAATGGCTGTTTGCAATGGTTAACAATGAACGCAATCTTCAGCATCATTGCCATTGTCATAGTGGGGATGAAGATGATGGAAGTAGGTGGAGATGAGGACAAGGATGATGCCGAAGATGATGATCACTTGCGCTTGGCCAAAAATTTGGGCTGCAAGCGCAACATGCAAGAGTTGAACAGAATTTCCGGGTATTCAAGAAACTCTGGAGAGCCCTTCCTAGTCACCTGGGACAGGAAGAAGTTGGAAGATGGGAGAATAGAAGAGTACCCATATTTACACCTGGATAATTTTTCTTTCTTTCTTTTTTTTTTTTGATGAAGTTGGGTGAAAGAAAATATATGATTTTTTTTAAAAGAATTTTCCCTTTAGATGAGGTGTCCCAAATTGGTAACCACATCTCTTCCCAACTTAAAGAATGTACATAGTCTGCATCTTGAATTTAAAGATATTAAGAAAAGAAGGAGTACAAGGAAATTGAGACAGAATAATGGCCATTTATTGATCTTGAGAGTGATTGAAGAGTTTAAAAATATCTTGATCCATCCAAAAGAGCCCTAGAAGCGGCTGAGATAAAACAAAGAAGGCATTCCAGGCGCTCACGTATGTGGGATACAGTTCAGTTTCACAACAAAAACCCAGCAAATGACCCTGGTGGTGCACAATTGGGAAGACTTACTTCTGAGATACGTTTCCTCCACAAAAATGAAACTTCTGGACTTGACCAGCAGAGAGCCTTCTGGCCAACTGAGCACCATTGAGCTCCTCCAAAACATAAGATCCACCTCTAAATTGACAAACCACCCAATAAGGACCATTCCAGCGGTTTGAGAAAAGCTTACCCCACTGGGTTTCCAAAGATTGATTAAAAGCTAAAACTAGGTCACCAGGAATTAAGGGATCCCTGATTCAATTTAATTACTTATCTTCCCAATAATGAACCAATTTTTCTCTTTATTCGATCATCTTCTGATAAGCTTCATCAAAAAAATCTTCACTTTGCTCCAGTTGCTTGGATGTAGCAACTAATAGATCAGTAGTTGAGGACACCTTTTCCCAAGAGATACCCAAGAAAGATTCCATTTCCAGATCCAAAGGAAGAACTTATCTTTGACCAAAGATGATTTCATAGGGTGAGTAGCCAGTAATCCTTTTGGTTGAGATTTGATCAGAGAAAAGAACCTTGCAGCAATTCTTGCCACTTTCACCAGCAAGCTTAACAAGTGCAGCGTTCAATGAAGCATGGCCTTGTTCCACCATTCCTTGGACTTCCGGATAATGAAGAATAGTGATTCTATGTTTTACCAGGAGAGATTGGATCATTTCAGCAAGTTTCCCACCAAATTCAGAGCCTCCATCAGTAGAGTAAGATTGAGGCAGGCCATAACAAATTTTCCAAGTCTCATAAAGGAAAGTTGCCACTGATTCAGAGCTAAGATTCCTAAGAAATTTGCTTCAACCCATTCATAGAAATAATCTCTAGCCACAATGAGGTACTTAGCACCACCTGCATTAATATGAACCACATTCATAGCAATCCTTCCAAAGGCAGTGGACTCCCCAGTAGGATAGAAAGTTTCAGCTGGGTGCCTAAGATCAAATTTCTGACAAACTTCACAACTCTTGCACTGTTGAGAGACAGATTTCCTCAGAGATGGCCATCAGAATTGTTTGGATAATCATTGATAATTTTTGGTTTCCCCACAATGACCAAGACCTTAATTGCAACTTTCAAGGATAGAATATTGTTTTGAAGGGATAGTAAAAACAATTAGAGCACAAGGATTCCCTCTTTTCATAAGCCTAGAGCCTTGTACAAAGAAATTAGAGGACTTCCTTTTGAGAGATCAAAATTCTGTAGCAGAGAGATCAGGAGGCTTTTGGAGAGTTGAAAGGTACTGCTCTAGTTTAAACCAGAACCCTTATTGAAATCCAGAATAATCTTGAGAGGAGAAGGAGAAGACAGGATGGATTAAAGGTTCTTCCTCCTCAAAATCCACTCCAACATTGGATTTTTCATCTCCAAGAGCACATCAAGATAAAGCATCGGGCAAGGTGAAAGACTTTCCAGGCCTGTGAACAATTTCAAAAAAGAAAAGCTGGATAAATGCCACCCAACAAGTCATAGGAGCATTGATCATTTCAATGATGGATCAAGCTTTGAATTGTAATTTGAAATGTAGACCCCAGAGGACAGCCTGAAGTTTCTTCATCATTCAAGCCACACCACAGAGTTCCAGCTTGAACTGAGAGTATCTGTATTCTACATCTGAAAATAAAAAAGATTCATAAAGAGCAGGAAGGTCCCAACCATTTTCATCTTCTTGAGTAAGGAAGGCCCCAAAAGATTGAAAACTAGAATCAACAGCCAGCTTGATCTTGCCAGCTCCAGGTCCATAAGAGATATTTTTCAAACTATGTCCTTGCCTACAATAATTTTGAGCAACTGAAAAGAAGGTTAACACTCTTGGTTCCAAATCTGTCAGCTCTCTGATACCAGGAACCTTGCAGTCCTTTAGCTACAGAGAGTGATAAAAATGCTGGAATAATAATAATAATTATTATTCCAATGATAAACACTTAGAAGCTCAAATAAATGATATAGTAAGAGCAGTTGCAAGGTTTAAGTGGTTTGGTAATAAATGGTTTTCAATATAATATAAAAGAGGGGCCACAGTATTATACTACTGGGGATCTTTACAGACTAGCAACCTCTCTTCAAGGGGCCTCCTTAGGCAGTTTAAGAACCTTGGAATAAAGATGGGTGCCTTAGAAAGGACTTATTCCACTAATGACCGGGCTTAATAGCACAAATGGCCAAAACAGGAATGGTAAAACTCACTCTGAGCACGTTACCACAAGAATCCTGGAATAATTGAAGGGTTTCAGAGCAGATGGGGTAGATTTCTTGACTAAACTTCAATGGTTGATTGGTTAATAAGGATAAATGATACTAATACAGACTAAGTCATAAATCACTTGCTTATCTTCATATAAGCAGTTGATCAACAATGACATGGTGTCTGATTGATAATAAATAATTCCTGGTAACTGATGATGGAATAATGGATCCAAAGAGGTCTGTATAAATACCTTTTTGGGTGATTTTGAGCTTCTCAGGGCACGTAGAGAGGGTTCTGCTAGTGAGCTGAGACTGGAAAGCCAGTCAGGGTAAGATTGGAACGTCCACTTGGTGCTGTCAATCAGATGTCCTTAGATCTGCTGGATTTCTGTACTATTTTAGCCACAGGATCTGTTAATCTGTTATGGCGTAAATTTGATCATTTTGTACTCATCCTTCATTTTTACTATTGATATTGGTTTAAAGCGGGCAGATGTGGATGTTTAATAATTGTCAATCATCTGCTGATAACGTAGATAATTTTTAGTAATTTTTATGAACACTCCTTGTAGTGTTTTGTGGTCTTCAAAGATCAGAGTCAGTGATTTACGTGGTAATCCTTGATCTTTGATTTATTATTAAAAAATGTTTAAACTTAATTTTCATTAATTTTATTTGAGTTTTGATCTTTTTAGATTATTATTAATGCATATGTCAGTTTGTTACATATACTTGGCAACTCTAACTAGTTTGTAGCTCTTCTGAGCGGTACCTGGTTGTCAGATTAGTCATGATGGATCCAGACGTGGGGATCAGTTAGTACAGATACGCGCGGGGTAAGATCCACTGCGTGCGTGGCAGAATCAGCTGCGCGCGGGTCTCTAGTACGCAGGAATCTGCTACTACGAGTACGTAGGGATATGTAATGATGCGGGGCTGCGCGCGGGAATTGTGACATAACACATTTCCGCGTGTAACTCCTAAAATACACAACACCTCAATTCTGAGTGAATTTTAGGTGTAAACCCTATACGTGAAAACACGTGTGAAATATTAGAATGGCAAAAAAGTGCCATACTGGTGTTGTAATTTTTTAGTAATTTTCTTTTTAATTATTTTAAAAATGTAAGGACTTGGAATTCAAGGGTGGGGTCAGTGAGTGACCCTACCTAATTTTGGGTGTGGAATCCATTTCTGTAATAATACTTATGGATTTCTCACTCCTTATTTTGTTAATTGAGGTATTCTTATTTTTTCATAGTTTTGTGTTGCTATTGACAGGTTGCTCTGTACATAGTAGCAAGCTGACAAAATCCATTCAGTATCTTTCCTGTTAGGATGACGCAAGGGTGAACAGATTTTGGATAAAGATGGGATAAAGATTCCAAGATAAGTCACAAAACCTAGAAAACCTCTAACTTCAGTAGGATTGATTGGAGTGGGCCAAGAGATGTTCTTTTTGAATTTGGCTGGTGATATCCTTCTTCCTTCCTTGAAGACCAAATGACCAACCATTTCCAGATCAGGGACACAAGCAGCCAGTTTGGATCCAGAGACAGTAAGGCCAGATTCCTCAATTTGAAACAGAATCCTTTCCAAAGTAGTAGCATATTCCCAGATAAAACAATGAATTCCTGAGTGCCAAGCTAAGAGCTCATTATCATAGTCAGAAACTGGACCTTTAATTCCACCATCATCAATAAAGATACCAGGATAATCAGGTATTTTGTCCTGGAGGATCCACATCATCTGAGCCTGATAGACTGAAACTGAATTTGTGGCTCCTTGAGGCAATCAAGTAAGTTGGAATCAACCAAGAGGAGTATTGAAAGTAGTGAGAGGGCAGGAAATAGGATGTAGGGATCATTTGTCATAACCACCCATAATGTCCCCTAGACCATAGCAAGCTCTCCCAGAGAAAGATTCAACAAATTCTTCAGTAGCAGGAGGGATACCAGAGTCTTTAATAGTAACTTTATTAAGAGGTTGGATATCATGAACTATTCTAAGTTTACCATTACTCTTGAGGACACAGAAGACAGGGCTGGAATAACTAGAGGTTGACTGTTCATATAGACCAGTACAAACTTGTTTGTGGACCAACTTGATAAATTTGTTGAATTTACCAGCAGGGATTGGGATATTTTTCTTTTTCAAAGGATCATGTTCAACTAAAGGGATGATATATATAGGGGAGGCCATAGGATTTTTTCAAGAGACCCCTCTCTTCTTCACAGAAAGAAATAGATTTTTCCCTTAGAGATAAGACATTTTTGATCAAATTTAATTCATCAGGAAGAATCCATCCGTCTGGACCAAAGTTAACCATCTTCAGACGTTCTTCAGCGACAAAACCATTGGGCACAAAGGGAACAGTAAGAGATTGAGATAGACCACAGTAAGGATCGTGAGATAAGGATGGACGCATAAGAGGAGGATTGAGGTTGGGAGGCATAGGCTGGTTGATTGGTTGGACCTTTTTAGCAACTGTTTATACTTGGTAGCAAAAGAGAGAAGTTCTTGTTTCCTTCAAGAGTTGACCAGTGAGACTTGATCAAAGAAACTGAGAACAAGTTCCAAAATTTTCCACGTTCAATGTTCTGCAATATCCTCAAAGGGTGCCTTTTCCATAAAGGGAGAACCACGAGATAATGTTTTTCTCACATTTGTGGCACAAGGTAGGGTTTTGAAAATGATGGTAGAAGATGGTGCTGGCGGTGCACAATTGGGAGGACTTTCTTCTACCCCAAATTGCCTCCACTGGAGGCCATATTACTCCATATCAAAACCGCCAAGAATAGAATTGAGATCAGGATCTAGTTTATACTAATTGCAGAGATTCAAAAAGGAAATGAGAGAAGATTGATAAGTCCTAAGAGTACAACGCAAAGAAGACACAACAGATCCAGAGAGAGAAGAAATGTTTTTGGAATTTTCCATTTTAACATGTTTTGATTTTTGATAATTTCTACATTAGGAGAGAATGATGAGCAAAAAGAAAAATAATCCTGAGGGATGAGAGTTTATCCTTTGGCTGAAGTCTGAGGCTGAGAATAATTACAACTATTAGTAGGATCAACCATTCCCATAAAAAATGAGAGGAATTAGAATTATCCTTCTGCTTCCCCTTTAAAGATGATTTAGGAGGATGAAAAGGGAAATCCCTTTCCCAAAAACCAGAATCCAAGGAACAGAGAGGAGCTTTAATATTTCTACCATCAGCATCAGGGAGGAGAATTCTCTCCCCAACTTGATTGGAAAAGATCAGGGTAGCACCAAAATCCATCAAGAAAGGTTGACCCAAGATCATAGGACCTTCCAAACAAGTGATCCAAAAATGACAAGTTCCAAAGATATTTCAACCAATTCCTACTGGGACATCTTCATCAATACCAACCAATTAACAAGATTGATCCCCTATCCCATAAACCGCAGAATTGAAGCTAATCCTAGGACTGAGTTTGAGTTTACAGGCAATAGCATCCAAAATTAAGTTGAGTTGAGACCCAGAATCCACAAGAGGAGAAACAGTTTTAGCTGAAGCAGCAAGATAACAAGGAAGAAAAACAAGAGGACAGGAGTAAAATTTGGAATCTGAGGAAGGACTTGTTCCACCAGAGTCCTCAATCAAAGTGCAAGAGGAGACTCTCAATTCTTCAGGAAAAATCTCCACACATTGAAAAGAGACCCATTTCTTCATTCCTTCAGAAACAGATCAAGAGACCAATAGGAGTTCAGCCAAGGATAGATCAGGAGTTTTGAGATCATAAATTTTATTTAATACCCCTTCCACAGAATTGGGGTGGTCTTTTGAGATTCCCCTCTCAAACCAAACTTTGGGCTGGGTGGAGCAAAGAAGTTCAGGTGATGCAGGAACTAGGGTGGGATTGGAAGGTTTAGGTGATTTAGATGAAGGAGGAGGATCAGAGTGATCTGGAAACCTTTCCATGAGGGCTCCTTTTCCAAATTACTGTCTTCTACATCAGAGGAAGGAGGCTCAGGTGAAGATTGAGGTTTAATGGGTTTTCAAAGAATTGAAGTTGGCAAAGAAGGAACTTTATGAGGTTTGGGATCCTCATGTCTTTTCCTAGCTGGATTGGATTGATAGGCTCCAGCAAGAGAGGAGGAGGAGATAGCTGGAGGGTACCAAGGTTGAAGAGTACCACAGGAAGATTGAAAATCAAAAGAATCCAAGGATGCATTCATAGGAGGTGGTGGCTGATAAGAGGCCACCACATGAAAAATATGGCAAGATGAATCAAAAGGCATTAGAGCACCATTAGGAAGAAAGAAATTGTTTCCTTTCTGCTCCATCAACCTTTTCTTTATATCCTTCTGGAGTACAAAGCATTTTCCAGTTCCATGACCTTCCCTATGAAAGTAGTAGCAGACCAGAGTAGATTTAGGGACAGAAGTAGATGGTTTAGGAGTATTAAGAGAGGAAATTTTTTTATCAATTTTGCTCTCAAAATCTCAAATTATCTTAGTGATTTTTTACATGGAGTAGGTTTTTGGGCAAACTGAGTATCTGATTCAGGCCTGAAATATTCCTCCATCTTAATCATAATATTGTTTGAATCTTTGAAAGAAAAGGCATGGATTGGTTCAGTGGTTCTAGGTTTCTCAAAAGTTGAAGCAGTTTGAACTTTCATAACTTCATCCACAGTACCCCTAAGGACAAGTAAAGAAGGGATCTTGAATCAATTATCCCTGGTGGTGATCATTGACCCAGATTTGACCAATCCATCCTTAATTCTTTCCTGCACTTCTACCAAAAAAGAGTGGAAAAACCGCACTCAAACTTTTTCCAGTGTATTGATGAGGTTGTTTTGGAAAATATAATTTTGGATTGGGTCCCATGACTTTCTGAAAGACTGATAGTCAGAGGCTGAAGAGACACCAAAATTGTAGATTCAATGGGCTACAAGATTTTCCAGGTCCTGTGTTAAAAAACGGATGCACTCAGGTAATGTGAATGGTAGTGTGTAATGCAAATGGGATTCACAAATGGGCCTCCACAGCCCATTGGAAATCATGTGGGCCTATGTGGATGTTACTGTTTTTGGGCATTTGGGCGCCAAAACACCTTTTCCAGGTGCATTGGGACACAGGCCCGCCAGGGTGGATGGGCCAATCAAGCCAGATGGGCTTATTTGGGCATAACTGGGCCCAAGGTTTATTTTGGAAATACTTGGCCAGACAGGCTGGACCCCCAAAGTATAAATTTTGCCGCTTTTGGGCCGCAGCGGCCCATTGGGGCCACCACCTGTGTTGCCCCCCACTTGAGGCCGCTTTTTTCTCACCTGGGCCTGTTGCAGGGCCGTTGTATGGGGCAGGGGGCTCCATTTGGAGTCCCCCCACCCGCTTGTGTGTGGGGCCATGACCCAAGTTGCGTGGCTTGGTTCCAAGGGGGAGAGGAGGCTGGTTGGTCTTGAACCAACCAGGCTGGTTGCAAAAAAGCAACCAGAAAGGTGGGAGGGGAATTGATCACCCCCCCCAACTCACGAGCAAGATGACCAAGAGCTAGCGGGGCGCTCTCCTCCCCCTGTTACCAAGAAGGGGGCACCACGGCCTGGGGGACCTGATCCCCCTCCAGCCCACCTTCATTTCCTGTTGGCCTTGGGAAGGTGATGTCACAGGTGACTAGCAGGGGATTTCATCACCCCTGCTGGTAACCTAGCTAAGAGTGAGGGGGGGGGGGGCAAGCATGTCTGCCAGTTACACCCCCCCTCCTGTGGGTTTTGGCTGGACCCAGAGCAATTCTGGGTCCACCCTGGCCATTTTTAGGGCCAGGGGCCTGGTTGCAGGAGGCAACCAGGCCTGTGAGTGTAGGGGAAGGGCCATTATTGTCAAAAGTGATATGTGACCAGGCAACATAAGCATGTTGTAATAGACAACAAGCCAGGGTCTGAACAGCAACAAGGGCTGGTTCAGCCAAGTATAGGTGGAAACACCAAACTCAACCGGTACAGGATGGTCATAAGGCTTCAGGGACTAATTCCAAGTGGGCTGAGTAAGCCCAAACCAAGAAGCAAGGCTTTTAGAGGCTGTAGAGCCCATTTGGGACGGAATTTTTTTTCCCTTTTGCTTGTCCTTACATGAGCTCCACATGAGCAAAATCTTTTGTATTTAAGGAGCTCTTCTCCCTGCTGTTTTCCATTAATTCATTCACCAATTCATTCAGATTCATTACTGAAACATTTCCTCTGCCTCATATTTAGGATCAATCATAAGACATTATTTTCTTAGCATTTCTTTTGCTTTAAGTACTGCTCTTTGACTAAGCTTGTGAGTCAATAATTCTCACACATTATCAGTACCATCATCATCATTACTTCCAAGCAGAATAGACCCTTATACCTTACTCTGGACAACCTCAAAGACCTCAAGTTTTCAAAGAAGATTTCCTATATCCCAGAGTCCAGCTCCACCAAGATTGTTTTGAATGGTCATAACTATAGTTCTTGGTCTGTCTTAATGGAAAGTGAGTTGGACAACATTTTTTGTGGGGAGATTATGGATGCAGATGACACTTTGATTAGTTCAGAGGTAGAGAAGAAGTCTTATCATCTCATTCTTAGGCATTTTGATGAAAGTCATATGGAATGGGTTGCTGAGAATTTAAAGGAGGAACAGAAGAGGATGGGTAGTATTGTATGGAAAATGCTCAAGGCCAAGTATTCTGGTAACCCTGTCCATCAGAGGGGGATTGCCTTCAATAAGTTGTTCAAGTTGAAATTTGCCAACTGCAAACAATTTGTGGGGGAGGCAAGATACAGTACTACTAAGTTAAAGTCATCTGGGCTGAACATGGATCCTGGGTGTTTGTCACTCTTAATTCTTCAAAAGCTACCAAAAAAATATGAGTCCTTGGTTAGGATTATATCTCAATTGGATCCCCTTCCTGGAGAAGAGGATGTGCTTAGAAGTGTTAAAAGGGATGATCTTCAATTTAAGATGAAGGAGGGCACAGGAATTGCTCTGGTGGGGAATACAGGAAAATCCAGGAAGAAGGCAAAGGCCCAAAGTGATTTATCAAAGGTCTTGTGTTATAATTTTCAGAAGAAGGGGCACTATGCAAAGAATTGAAAATATGCCAAGAAGAGGAAGAAATCCAAGGGAAGTGAAAAGGAAGACAAAGAGGTCAACCTTGCAATGGAAAATATTGCTATGGTGGCATTGGATGTTTCAATGAAACAAGCTTATGAGGAACAAGTCCCCAACAACAAGGCAAAAATCTATGAGGATCAAGAAATGGACTTGATTGATTATGAAGTATATAATCTTAAAATTGAAAATAAGAACTTAACAGTAGCTGATAATTTTTCTTTCCTTACAGGAGAATTGAAGGAAGATGTTCTTGTTTTGATTGATTCTGGTTGTACAGACCACATTTTTTTGAGCCAAATTTGTTTTCAAATCTTAGAGATTTTGATGGTGTTGTAAATATTGGCCAAAAAAGAAAGAGAAATTCAGATTAAAGGAATTGGAAAAGTTATTTCTGCAAATCACTTGGGTTTCAAAATATCTTTTGAGAAAGTGTTCTATGTACCAGATTTGTCTTATAACCTTGTGTCTCTTGGAGTTCTCTGGAAGAAAGGTTTCCAGATTTTTTATCTTAAAGAAGATAAGTTTTTTATTGATTTGAATGGGAGAACTATCCTGAGTGGACAAGTTCAGAATAAGTTGCTCTATGCAAACTTTTCAAGTTTTAAGCTCTGAGGACTGTTTCTAAAAACAGAAGTGGCCATGAGGTAAAGGACAGCAACTGTGAAAGTTGTACTTTGGGGGCCAAGACCAGGAATGTGTTCTCAAAGAGTAGAGATTTCACAGAAGTTCCTAGAGAGGAATTTTCCATTGATTTGGAAGGGCCATTTTCACCAGTGTCCCTTGGGGGGGGCAAAGTACTTCATCAATCTGGTTGATAGAGCAACTAATTATGTTTGGGTAAAACCAATAAGATCAAAGGATCAGACCACAGAGGAGGTTTCAGTAATCTTCAAAGTCTGGAAACAGAATGGTTTGATGAGGGAGATCAAGAGGGTTATTACTGATGGAGAGGGTGAGTTTGTGAGTAAAGAGTTTGAGAAGCTATTGAATTATTATGGTATCACTCATATAGTCACTACTGCTAGTACTCAACAAAAAAATGGAATAGTTGAGAGGATGAATAGGACTTTATTGGACAAAGTCAGAACTATTATGGCTCAATCTGGTCTACCATATTTTTTATGGGCTGAGTTGTTGTGCACAGTGTGTCTGTTGCGCAATATTGCAAGTGTTAATGGGAGAAGTCCGCATTATCTGTTTTGGAAGTTGTACCCCAAAACATCACACCTAAGAAAAATTGGTTGCTTAGTGTTTTATATTGTCCACCATAATGAAATGGTTGGAAAGTTAGATCCTAGAGCCAGAACAGGGGCACTTGTAGGCTATGATTTGATAAGTAAGTCATACAGGATTTATTTTCTGGGGAAAAGAAAGGTTATTGTAGTAGGGATGTAAAATTTGAAGGAAGTACCATTCCACTCAAAAGGAGTGAAGATAGTGCTTTTCAGGAATCACAGCAGGAAATATCATTGGAGCCTCTTTCACCAGCAGATGCTGTAGAAAATATCATTAGTGATGATGTTGAGATGGCAGACCTGCCACAGGAGGGTTCAGTACCCGCTTCAGGGGAGTCTGTGGAATCAGAACCTGATGAGCCTCAACCTCCAGTTAGAAGGAGTGGAAGGAGCAGGATACCTGTTGATAGTTATGGGTAATGGAAGTCCCATTATGCTTCTGCAGAATATGAAGAAGATGAGTTTTGGGAACAGTGTATGCTCAATGATATTCTACAGTTCAGTTCAGAAATGGGTAACAGGCTTAACCCAAATAGCTTTTGCCAAGCTATGAATTCTGATGATAGAGCCAATTGGAATACAGCTATTTTTGAGGAATTTGATTCTCTAGAGAATAATAGTGTGTTCAAAGTGGTTAAGTGGGATTCAGTTCCAAAGGGAAAGACCATTGTTGGGTCTAGATTAGTTTTGAATAAGAAGTTTGATACTAATAGAGTTTTGAAGAGGTTCAAGGCTAGATGTGTTGCACAAGGCTTCAAGCAGAAAGAGGGTATTGATAACCAAGAGACTTTTTTGCCAACTGGAAGGCTTTCCACTTTCAGGTACATCATTGCTTTAGAAAAGAAGTTGGGTGAAGAAATCAGAAAGGCTGATTTTGTGACTGCATGCTTGAATGCAAAACTTGGAGAGGAGGAGCTGTTTATATGTCAATTCCTGATGGTTTCAAGGAATGGCTGGTGGAGACAAAGCCAGAAACTACAAAGAAAATCAGTGTGAGAAGTTTCCTCTCAGTGGATAAAGGGGAATATGTCCTCAAGCTGTGTAGAAATCTGTCTGGATTGAAGCAAGCATCTAGGTCATGGTATAACACCATGAGTAAGAAACTGATAGAGATTGGTTTCAGGAAAAGTAAGGCTGACCCTTGTCTCTTTGTGAGAAAGAATGCAATTTTGTTTGTATGGGTTGATGAAATTATCATTATTGGGAATGGTAAAGAGAGAGTAATGGAGGCACTCAAAAAGGAGTTCAAGATAAAAGATCTTGGCCTGGCACAACAGGTGCTGGGAATGAAAGTTAGTAAGAGAAAAAATGGGATCAAGTTGGATCAAAACCATTATGTGTTAGCTCTACTTAAGAAGTATGGCTTAGAGGATGCAAAGGAGTTTGGTACTCCAATGCAGTTTAACATTTGGTTAGAAAAGTCTACAGATGAAGAGCATCTGGAGTTTGTACAATCCAGGGACTATTATAGGTCAGCTATTGAATCACTGAATTATTTGGGGCAGTGTAAAAGGCCAGATATTGCTTATGCAATTGGCATCTTTTCACAAAAATTAGAGAAACCAAGCATGAGGCATTGGTCAGAATTTAAGAGAGTTATGAGGTATCTTAAAGGAACAAGCAGTCTGGGACTGCAGTTTTCAAAGTCAGAAAATTTTGATTTGGTTGGTTATTCTGATGCAAGTTGGGAAGATGGTAACACTAGGGAATCAACAAGTGGTTTTGTATTCTTTTTAGGAAAGAATATAGTGTCATGGATGTCTAAGAAGGTGCCAGCAATAAGTCTTTCATCAACAGAAGCAGAGTACAGAGCATACCTGTCAGCTTCACAGGAAGCAAAGTGGTTGAGAAAAGTCTTAGAGGATACTCATAAACCAGAAGGGTTTGCATTTTACTATTCTGATAATCAGAGTGCCATTGCATTGGCAGAAAAACAAGTGTTCCATTCAAGAACAAAACATATTTATATTCATTATAACTATATGCCTGATGCAGTGAACTTCAGAGAGAAAGTGTTACAGAGCATGCCCACTGAAGCAATGATTGCGGATTTAACTAAGTCATTAGATAGAAACAAACAACAAGGTTTTGTGTCTAGTATGCATATGGAATCCCTTTGGGATTGAGGGGGTGTGTTAAAATAAGGATGCACTCAGGTAATGTGCATGGTAGTGTGTAATCCAAATGGGATGCAAAAATGTGCCTCCACGGCCCATTAGACATCATGTGGGCCTATGTGGATGTTACTGTTTTTGGGAATTTGGGCGCCAAAACACGTTTTCCAGGTCCTTTGGGACACGGGCCCTTACAGGCCCGCCAGGGTGGATGGGCCACTTAAGTCAGATGGGCTTATTTGGGAATAACTGGGCCCAAGTTTTATTTTGGACATACTTAGCCAGACGGGCTGGCCCGCCAAAGTATAAATTTTGCGGCTTTCAGGCCACCGCATGTGTTGCGCCCCGCTTGAGGCCGCTTTTTATTCACCTGGGCCCGTTGCGGGGCCCAATGGCCCGCGCAAGGCTGTCATATGGTGCAGGGGGCTCCGTTTGTAGTCCTCCCAGCCCCTTGTGTGTGGGGCCGCAGCCCAAGTTGCCTTGCTTGGTTGGTTGCGGCCGCGGGGGCTGGTGGCCCCTGCCTTGCTCCCTCCCCTTGCTTGGTTGCAAGGGGGAGAGGAGGCTGGTTGGTCTTGAATCAACCAGGCTGGTTGCAACAAAGCAACTGCTGAGGTTGGAGGGGAATTCATCACCCCCCCACCTCAAGAGCAAGATGACCAAGAGCTAGTGGGGTGCTCTCCTCCCCCCATTACCAAGGAGGAGGCGCCATGGGCTGGAGGGGGGGCCTGATCCCCCTCCAGCCCACCGTCATTTCCTGTTGACCTGGGGCAGGAAATTCCCCAGGAAACCAGTGGGGGATTTCATCACCGCTGCTGGTCACCTAGCTGAGAGAGAGGGGGGGGGGGGCGCATTTCCGCTGGTTACACCCACCCCTCCTGTGGGTTGTGGCCAGACCCAGAGGGATTCTGGGTCCACCCTGGCCATTTTGAGGGCCAGGGGCCTGGTTTCAGGTGGAAACAAGGCCTGTGAGTTACAGAAAGGGCCATCATGGTCAAAAGTGATATGTGACCAGTTAACATAGGCAGGTTGTAATAGACAACCAGCCAGGGTCTGAACAGCAACAAGGGCTGGTTACGCCCAGTAAGGGTGGAAACACCAAAATCAACCGGTACAGGATGGTCATAAGGGTTCGGGGAATAATTCAAAGTGGGCTGAGTAAGCCCAAACCAAGTGGCAAGGCTTGTAGAGCCTGTAGAGTCCATTTGGGGCGGAATTTTTGCCTTTTGCTTGTACTTTCATGAGCTCCACATGAGCACCAGTTTTTGTATTTAAGGATCTCTTCTCCCTGCTGTTTTCCATTAATTCATTCACCATTCATTCACATTTACCACTGCAACATTGCCTCAGCCTCATATTTAGGATCAATCATAAGACACTGTTGTATCAGCATTTCTGTTGCTTTAAGTACAGCTCTTTGACTAAGCTTTTGGGCCAATAATTCTCACATCCTGCAGAGGAAATTGGGCTACATCTATTTTCCCCCAATATGCTAACATTCCTTCCCTTAGAAGCATCCAGTTATGGGTTTTGAATCCTTCAAAGGATTCAATTACTTCCATGAATTCATCAGAGGAGATAATGAATTGTAAGTTGTAGGCCATATTGTATTCACTTGCCCCATCCACTTCAGCAGCCATTTTGTAGGAGTCCAAGAACCGTTCAAAAGTTTACCAGTTGAACCCTAAGCTCTTGTTCTGAGTCTTGATCTTGACCATCCTAAGTTGAACAGAGGCAGTGGGAGTACCAGAGGATTCCATTTTGAATAACAGAGTTCCTGGAGGATCCAAAGAGGCTCACAAATGTGGCAAGAGTAGGGTTTCATGGAAAACAACAAGAATCTTGCCCAAGCAGTGAAAAATTTGGAGGACTTACTTTTGAGATAAGTTGCCTCCATGGATTAGATCTGAGAAAAAGAGAAATAGAAAAAAAAGAAAAGGAGATTGGATTTTGAAGTTTCTTTCAAATGTGATTGAGACTGTAAATCCCAAGGTGTCTGGTTTGATCCCAGGCTGGGCGACCAAATGTAAGACTCCAAATGGTGCTGAGCCGGAGGAGGTTCTATGGAGGGGAAAGTTGCTGTTTAGGCTGCCCTCCTAAGAGTTAAAAAAATATTTAAATGTAACCAGAATCAAGATCCAGTGACTTGTAAATAAGGAATCATGGAAGGGATGAGTTTGGAAGTATTTGGTAGCAATGGAGAACAACACCATCTGGGGAAAGATGGTGCAGTAAGAGACTTGAACAAATAAGTTAAAGTTTTTTCAGAGTTCAATAGAACAAGGCAGTTTTAAGTAACAAAGCCCACAAGCTAATAACTCTGGTTGTCAGCAGAAGATTAGGAAAGATCAACTTAATCCCAACCAACCTCCAGGTTCTCAATGAACCTTCCCAACTCTCAGCAATCAAGTGCTTGAAGGGTACCAGATAACTGTGGGTGGCCGTCCAAAAAAAAGAAATTTGTTCTATGAACTCTAGAAGGAAAGCAGTAACAAATTTAAACAAGAATGACCAAGCACTTCTCAAGGGACTCAAGAATAGAATGGAAGAATTCAACCTTAAGGAAATGAAGGGAGGTTTAACACTCCAGGTTTCAAAATTAAAGAAAACTCTCAGCCAAACATGACTGGTTCCAGAAAGAAAATCAAATGAATGATCAGGAACAAAGCGGTTGGAGAAAGGGATCAACGGAGTGTCTTAACAAACTCAAGAATTAAACCCAATGAATTCTTCTTCAACCAGCAAGGCCATTTTTTGGTGATAAGGATCAGGTTACAGAGGACGGATCAAAGGATTGAGTATGGAGGCTCAAAGGATCAAGGGGAAATCAAAATATATACCCAGGATAAGGATGCTCAGACAAGGGGAAGGGCCCCATGGATTGATTATTCAGATGATGATGACAATTCAATTAGATTATAGCTGATGATGATGATTTAAAAAGGCAGGGGAGAGCCCCTCTATTTATGGACAAGAGACCTGTAGACTACTTACAAGAGATACTACAAATGAAAGCAATTTTTTTTTCTCAGACATCTATTAACAACAAAAAAAAAAATGAGAAATGAGGAAGTGAAACCAGCTCACGTCAAGGATGACAGCGGGAAGCGAATGATGTGTTGCAACAGGCAATGGTGAATAGTTTGGGTGCAGTGGTCAGATGTGAGATGGGCAAGGTGCAAAGCAGTCACTGATGGGCGCCCGCAAGTTGGCAATTGGCCAAAACAACAGCTCACACCCGCCATGATCAATGACAGAGACTGGGAATGGGATGATCAAGGATTTTGGGCACTGACAGCAATGAGATCAGTTGATTGGTGGAGATGGTGTTGAGGGATTCAAGCAAGCTGAACAAAGCGCTTGCTTGCTTTGTTTGTTGGAAACAAGACGGATCAATGGTTGAGATGGTTGCCATTTTTTTCGCCAACAACAATGGCGAGTGGATGGGAAGTGGTTTGGATGAATGAGGGGGGGGGGGTGAGAGGTGTTTTCAGCAATGAACAGCTGCAAAGTGACCAACCATCCCAATAGCCACCCATCACATTGATGAGGCGGGATCAAGCTAGCGATGGTAGTTGATGGGAAAGCTGATGACAGAAAGGGATAATTGGCAAATGGCTGTTGGCAAGGGTGAACAATGACTGCAATCTTCAGCATCATGGATGTTGTCATAGTGGGGATGAAGATGATAGAAGTAGGTGGAGATGAGGATGAGGATGATGCTGAAGATGATGATCACTTGCGCTTGGCCAAAAATTTGGGCCACAAGCGCAACATGCAACAGTTTAACAGAGGATTGGGGGATTTTAGAAACTCTGGAGAGCCCTTCCTAGTCTTCTGGGAGAGGAAGAAGTTGGAAGATTGGTTAATAGAAAAGTACCCATAGTTACACCCAGATAATTTTTTTTTGATGAAGTTGGGTGAAAGAACATATATATTTTTTTTTTAAATATTTCCCCTTTACATGAGGTGTCCCAAATTGCCCACCAAAACGTAGGAGAGTCTTCAATTACCCAATTTCTTATCCCAGGCTGATACAGGTCCTCCTAGGCCACCCCAGCTGGATTTAACCAAGGAGGAAAGAGTAAAAGTATTAATAAAATAGAACGTGAGTTATTTGGAAAAATTCAAACTGGCTAAAAACCAGGAGGAGAAGCCAGGTATGAGAAAATCCATATCTCTGGCAAAGATGTTCCAGATCTCTCTTCAAAAATTGATCCCAAGGAGGGAAGCAGAAGGTTAAATGCAGAGTTGGAATCCTTAGTACCACTTAGCTTCCTTAAAGGGAAAGGATCCCAAAAAAAAGATCCTCATCCCATCAGAAGTTAAGGAAGCCAAAAGATTGGGACAAAATAATATCCTTAGCCCAGAATTGGAAGAAAGTGTACCACAAGTAGATGTAGAACCATTCAACCTCTTTTCTATAAATGTGTCTCAAAATCTTACTGTTATTAGCAAGTGCTTTGATAAAGTATATAAGAAATTGGATAAGTTCAATCTGAACCTCAGAAAAGTGATCCGCACTCAAACCACCCTGACTAAAATTGATGAGCTGGAAGTAAAACAAATCAAGGGAAGTATAAGCTTAAGTGAAATGGATCTGATGAAACACATTAGCAGTGTCCAATCCACTTTAAAAGAAGAAATTATTGCCTAAATGAATTATATCAAGGAAGAAGTTAGGAGAATAATTCATACTCCTTCAACTCATGAAATCAATCAAATTGATTTGTTAAGTAAAAAACTTTACTTGGAACTAGGTATGATCAAGAATGATCTCAGAGATCTTGAAATAAATTTTTCTAACCCTCCAGTCAATGACTTGGAAGAAGCTAGACCTACTAGATTCACCAGTACTCCTAGCATTACCTCTAGATCTAGAACAGCTAGGAATGAATCTTTCAGGCCTAGTCCTAAACCTGAAGTAGAAAAAGCTTTAAAGTTACTTCCTCCCATCACTGAATGGCCTAAATTCTCAGGAGAAGGAGAATATAACCATGTCAGTTTCATTAAGTTTATTGATTATACTCTTGCCTCTTATGAACTCCCTGATACCATAGATGTGGTAAGATTACCCAAATTGTTTGAAGGAGTAGCTCTTGATTGATTCATTAATAAGAGAGAAGGAGGTTGATCTTTGTCCTGGAGTTCATGGAAAGAATTGATTAAAGAACAATTTGGTACCAGGATTTGGAAAAGAAAGATGATGAAGAATTTTGAAACTTCCCAGTTTGATCCATCCAAGCACAAACCTCAAAAATAGTGTCTTAATCAGAAAAGGAGGTTGGATTGATTTTGCCCCAATGCTGATAAAGAAGAGGTCAATGAGAGACTTCTCAAATTATGTCCTGGAAAACCCAACCATAGTGTAAGGTGCAGGATGCCCATGAACTCTGACCTCTCTACCTTGATAGGAGTATTAGAAGAAACTATTGATATGAATGGTCTTGAAAAGAAAGTCAATAGACCCCAGGAACAGAATATTAGGAGTAAGTAGAATATGCTGTTAGGACCAAAAATTCCCTTTCCCTTAATCCCACCAGTTTGAAATTCAAGAAGACTACAGAGAAAAAGGAAAAGGTATGCTCGAATTGCCACCAGACAGGACATTTGAGACCTGACTTTCCTCAACCCAGAAGAAGGATTAATCCTATTGAGGGGGAAGAGTATGATAATAATCCTGATACCCAATTTGATGAAACTGATGGATCACTTTCTGAGTGTGATTTAATGATTAATAACCCCATCAATGTTATTGAAGGAAGTATAGAATCTTCCCTGGACATAAACCCTGTCAATGAAGATTCCAATTTACCATCAAAATGGAATACCAATATGTAGATTCACCATGTCTCTGAAGCTGAAACCTTGAACCTTAAACCTTCTGCTGGTAAAAGTTACACTTCTGGAAAAACATGCTATGCTACTGGTTTAATCCAAGGTTCCCCGGTGAGGTTACTCTTAGATAGTGGAGCCTTTTTCTCTTGTGTTGGTTCAAATTATTTGTAAAAGCAGGATCCAAATTGGAGAATGAACTTATTACCAGTACCTCAGGCTAAGTTTAGTAGTTGTAACTCTTCCCTTAATGCTATTGGAGTGTGGTCTCCTGATATCATACTACCTCACTCTAAAGGATAACTCAAAATGAAAATTGAATTTGTAGTACTTCAAAATGGAGTATGTGAATACTTCATTCTAGGAAATGATTTTCTTTGCTTGTATGATATAGATGTATTCCAAAGTAAAGGTAGATTAATTTAATATAGGAGGAGACTGGAAAAAGAAGTTCCAAATATGCCATGTAAATGCTCAGACTTCTGATTAAACCTATGAGAAAAACTTGAAAGCTTTAACCAAGAATACTTCTCCCAAGCAGCTTTGAATTCTCTGCTCAGTGAAGACCAAAAATGTGATATTCTACAAGTTTGCTTTGAAAACCAGAATTCTTTCTGTACCAAGGACCACCCCATTGGTAACATCACAGGAAATGACATGATTCTAACCTTGAACATTAAACCTCCTTACCCTCCCAACCTCAAGAGACTAGCTTAACCTTCTAGTCCAAAATCTAGAGCAGCTCTAGAAAATCATATCCATGAGTTAGTTGAACTACAATTCTTAAGGAAATTAGGACATAATGAGCAAGTGTACATTACTACTCCAGTAATCATAGCTTGGCAGAATGATAAGTCTAGAATGGTTGGAGACTTTAGGATGCTGAATAATTATACCCAAGCTGACTATTATCCTATCCCAAGGATCAACCATGCTTTGCACAGCATGTCAAAGGCTAAGTATATTGCTACTATGGATATGCTGAAGGGCTTTCACCAGAAAGATATCTACCCTGATAGCCACAAATTTATGAGAATTATCTGTAATTTGGAAAATTATGAGTATTTAAGGATGCCTTTTGGTATCAAAAATGCTTTTTCTCACTTCCAGAGGATGATGGACACAGTGTTAGGATTATTAATCAGACAAGGATGGATGATGGTATACATTGATGATTTTATCATTTACTCTGATGACTGGAATACCCACATGGACAAAGTAAGGCTAGTTATCACAGATATATCTGCGGTAGGATTGAAAGCATCAATGAAAAAGTTTTGGAGAACTCAGAGCCTTTGGACATATTGTTTCTGGAATAACTCTAACTTCTGACCAAAGCAAGACAGCAGCCATTATGAATAGGCCCATGCCCCAGAATAAAACTGAAATTCTATCTTTTGTCAGTTTTTGCAGCTACTATAGGAAGTACATACCTAAGTTTTCCCTACTCACCAAGTGTTTTGTATGAAATCTGCAACAACAACACCTTGTTTGAGATGAATCATGAAAGACTGAAGAATTTTGAGGAACTTGAAATTGCTTTGACAACAGCTCCAGTGTTGATTGAACCAGAATAATCTAAACCTTTCAAGCTCTATATAGATGCTAGTATGGAAGGAATAGGAGCTGCTTTACATCAAGAAGTCATGAAAGAAAAAAAAACATTGGAAAAGCCTATAATCTTCATATCTAGACAAGTTAAAGATACTGAGAAAAGGTATGGAGCAAGCCAAATGGAGTGTCTTGCTTTAGTTTGGGCTCTGGAGAAACTCCATTATTACTTAGAAAGAACCAATTTTACAGTAATTACTGACTGCAACACTGTCTGGACTCTAATGAATATGAAGACTCCTAGTAGGCACATGTTAAGGTGGCAGATAGCCATACAACAAAATAGAGGCCAGATGACCATAGTTCACCAAGCTGGAGCTAAACATCAGAATGCTGATAGTTTAATCAGAAATGCTCTACCCAATGATCCAAGCAATCATGCTCATGACCCAGAGGACAATGACATATTTCCTGTACTAAGAATTGATATAATTTATGTTGAAGCTCCCATTCTAGGAATCCACATTTGTGAACTGGATCAATCCCTTTCCAACTCAATCAAAGAAGCTTACAGCTCTGACCTGAAGACTCTAATCACCATTATGGAAAGTAATTCACCACCATCCTAACTAGTTAACAGTTTACCTGAAACTCACCTGAAGCCTTACAAAGCTGGAAGATTCACCATATGAGATGGTCTGGTATACTATAGGCATCAACATTCAAGTTTTATAGTCCTGACCAAAGAAGAGCACATCAGACTTGTCTTAGCTGAGCGTCCTGACAACTGTTCATCTGGTCATTTATCTACTGAAAGAACTATGGATAAAGTCAAAAAAACTGCTTGTTGGATCAGTTGGAGAGACTCCACAATCCAGTATATCTCTAGCTGTGAAACTTGCCAGAAGTATAATAGGACTACTGGAAAGAGGTTTTGTCTCCTTCAAAATATTACTGAAACCAAGAAAATTTGAGAGATTATCAACATGGACTTTGTAACCAGATTACCTCCTGGAGGATCTTATTCCTTTCACCCAGTCCTAGTCATAGTAGATAGGTTTTCCAATAAAGAAAAGTTTCTAACTAACAATAAGCAGGAAACTGCCATTGAAGTAGCATTGCTATTCTGGAACAGAATCATAGCTGACGTAGGAGTTCCTAAAATCATTATCAGTGATAGGGATCCCAAGTTTACCTCTGAATTTTGGAGAAGTCTCCATGAAATGTTAGGAACTACCTTAGCATTCTCTACAGCATATCATCCCCAGACAGATGGACTAGCTGAAATAATGATCCAGACCTTAGAATATATGCTTAGAAGGTTCTGTTTCTTTGGTCTAGAATAAAAAAATACTGATGGTTACTTCCATGATTGGGTTAGCCTTCTACCAGAACTAGAAATGGCTTATAATAGTAGCAAACACTCTAATACTAAGGAATCAACCTATATAATGGAAAGAGGATGGATTCCTAAGTTAACCCAGGATAAAACCAACCAGAAGCTAACCAATATTCATCCAAAGTCACTTGATTTCAAGAAAATGATAGATGTAGCCAACAAAAATGCTGCTAAATGTGTTCAAGATGATGTTGAATATAACCAACAGAGATAGGATAAAACTCATAAAGAACCTGATTTAAAAATTAGTAATCAAGTCTAAGTTTCCACCACCAATTTTGCTAACCTAGCTTGAAACAAGAAGCTTAGACCTGCTTTTTTTGGGTCCTTTACCATCAAAAAGCTACATGGGAAGTATTCTGTAGAAGTAATCCTCAGTGATCAACTTTCCAGGAAACACCCCGTCTTCCCAGTGAGTCTCATCAAACACTACCATCCTAGAGAAGGAGAACATTCTCCTTCACCAGGGATACCTGTCACAGATCATCATGAAAAAGACAAAGGGAAAGTCAGCAAGATCATCAAGGATAAGAAAGAGAGGATCAATGGAAAAGACGTCAGACTTTACCTGGTCAGGTATAAAGGGGAGTTGGCTGATAAGGATAAGGGGGGCAAATGTTTTCATAAGCACAATATCCCGGATGGACATATACACCTGAGAAATTACAGAGCCAGTAGAAGAAATTAGACCCAAATGTTTTCTTCAGATATAGACATATCTTGGAGTGGGGGAATTTCAACTTGCTACTATGTACAGAGCAACCTGTCAAAGTAATAAAAACAGAAATGAAATAAAAATAAAATAAAAAAATTATCATGGAGTGGGAAATCCATAAATATTATTGTAGAAATGGATTTCCCACCCAAAGTAAGGTAGGGTCACTCACTGACTTCACCCTTGAAATATAACTCCTTCTTATTTTAAAAAATTAAATAAACTTTACCAAAAAAGTCACTGCACCACTATGGAACCTTTTTTCCAATTTAATACTTCACATGTATTGTCACGTATGGTTTTCACACCTAAAATTCAGTCAGAATTGAGTTTTTGTGTGTATTTTAGGAGTTACACATGGAAATGTGTTATGCTGCAATTCCTGCGCGCAGCCCCGCGTCCCTATACAACACCTATTCATCACCCTCCTGTGTACAGAAGTCCCAAGCGCAGCTAATTTTGCCACGCACACAGTGGATCCTACCCCGCGCGCATCTGAATGGACTGATCCCTAACATAAGGATCTGTTGTGATAAATCTGACAGCAGGTACCGCTCACAGGAACTACAAACTAGTAAGGTTTACCTGGCATATGTAATAAGGTGACATATGCATTGAAAATGATCTAAAAACCTTAGAAACTTAATAAAAATACAATATAATTAATTTAAAAATATTTTAAATAATAAACTAAATATTGAAGGTTACCACGAAACAGACAGATCTTGATCTTTGAAGACCACAAAACACTACAAAGAGTGGCCATAAAAATTATTCAAAATTACCTACATGCTCATTGGATGAGGGGAAATCAATCATCATCCAAATATGTCTAATTTAAAACAATATTAATAGTACAAATGAAGGATAAGTTCAGAATGATTAGAATTACGCCATGAGCAGATCAACAGATCCTGTGGCTAAAATAGTACATAAATCCAGCAGATCTCAGGACAGCTGATTTACAGCACCAATTGGACATGCTAAACTTGCCCTGAATGGACTACCAGCCTCAGCAATGATCAGAACCCTCTATACCTTCCCTGAGAAGGTCATTATCACCATAAAAGGCATTTATACAGACCTCTTTGGATCCCTTATTCCCCATCAGGTTACCAGGAATTTATTATTATCAATCAGGCACCGTTTAATTGTTGATCAAGTGCTTATAAGGAGATAAGCAAGTGATTTATGACTTAGTCTGTAGTATTATTATTATTTCTCAAAAAAATCAACCTGATTAATTAAAGTATACTCAAGCAATTAACCCCAACTTCTCTGAAACCCTTTAACTGAAACTTTCCAGTCTTTCTGTGGAATTATTAATCAGAGTAAGCTTTTCCCTTCCTGCCTTGGCCATTGTGCTGTTTTGCCCGGACATAATAGTGGATAAGTCCTTATAAGGCGCCCATTATTCATTCCAAGATTCTTAAGCTGCCTAAGGAGGCCCCTTAAAGAGATGTTGTCTGTCTATAAAGATCCCCAGTAGTATAATTCTGTGGCCCCTCTTTTTAGAAAATATTGAAAAACCTTCTAAGCAAATCAATTAAAACCTGCACCAGCTCTTGAAGTATTTATTATTTGAGCTCTTTCAGTGTTCATTTTTGGAATATTATTATTCCAGCATCTTCATCACTATCTGTAGCTACAGGATTGCAAGGTTCCTGTTATCAGAGAGCTGAAAAATTATAAGAGATAAGTAAGTGATTTATGTCTTTAGTCTGATTGATTTTTATCCCTCCAAAGCCTCATAAAACCAAGTTATGCTGCTGAAAGTCTTCTAAACACCAGAAACAGGCTTAAAACCTCCAGTATACCTTGACACAGGTAGCAAAGAAGATAATAATATACCAGTGAGTTATTTATCTCCTTTTCCATTGTGTCAGCTCTGCTACAAGGCCCTGCCAATCCACCATATATTTTACATATATTTTATATTTGGGCAATAATTCCTTCAATGACTATTAAAGGTTATGAAGTAACCAGTTGTATGGATTGCAAAGTGAATTCCCTGGAGAAAAGGTGTCAAAGATCACCGATATATTATTGTGGTGCCTCTTTTTATTTATTTATCAATTAATTCTTCAATATTAACCATTAACAACTTAAGTAACTTACCTTGCATTTGCTTCATCCATATATTTATGGATCATTGCTAAATTGTTTTCAATAATATATTTATTCTTTATTCTATCACCTCTGGTAGCTAAAAGGTAGAAAGGAACTTGGCATCCAGGAGGCTGAAAGTTTTTTTTTTCTTCTCAAATTGAGTTTATAAAGGTTTTTACCACATTTAACACAGGTTTCAGCACACCATCCACCCCTTTGCTGCCAACTTCCTTCCACCTCCAACCTCATTGTGCATTCCATCCCTCTGTTCTTCATCTTGCCATGTCAACCTCCTACTTCCAGACGCATCAATATGTAAATTGTTCTTCATCTTGAATTTTAAAGTTCCCACATCCAATCTTCTTAGACTCACTTATTTATGGAATAATCACTTTATCTCTCTTCCACTTTCAAAATTGCCTCTAAGAGAGAATCCCCTTGCAAATATCCCAAGAAAACCTCTTCAAGGAACTCAACCACCAAAATTTCAACAGAAATCAACCCTCCTCCTGAATATTCTTCCAAATTTCCTAGTAAACTAAAGAAAGCCAATCATCTTATCCTTGTCCACTTGCTGAAGATTCATGCCCACTATCAGGCCTATTTTGGGACTGAAAAAAAAGTCATGTTGGAAATCCTCCATCTACCAAGGTCAATAATTATCTCCTGATGGCCAATGAGCTGAATAAGAAAAAAAAAGTTAGGCTTGATCTATCACCAAAAAAAATAAGGGAGAAGTTCCAGAACTATTGTTCCAAGTACAGAAAAGCCCAATCAACGTCCATATCAACAGGATTTCCCTCCCACTGATGTCAATAAAGCAAATAAAAACAATTTTTTGGTTGATAAAATGGACTCTATCTGTTCTTTCTATGCTCAAATGGATCGGAAATTTGAAATGAAGGAAAAAATCACCCCTCTAGCTGATTTCAATGCTCAAAGACCTGAATCCATCAATGCTGAGGAGATGGTTGTAAACAATCAACCAAGTGACAAGGATTACAAGTAAAACTTGATTGAGGAACCCAGATTTGTTGGGGAACTCTTTGATTGGCCAGAATTTGGTGAAAACAAATGTATTCAAACAAGGAAAGGTCTAATGCCATCCACTTTTGCATCAATGATCCATTTCAATTACACCCTGAACCCAACCCTTTCCTCCCTGAATTGGTCCCTTCTAAGCTTGCGCCAAGTAATTTCTGATTCCACAAACCTTGAGAATAATGACTTTGAGCCATCACCTCCTCCCCAACCTGCCAAACCTACCTTGTTTTCAACATGAATTATATGTTGTATTAACCTGCTAAAGTTTGATTTGCAACAATAAATCCCTGGTTCATCACATCCAGAACAACTGATTTTCCCTTTTGGAAGAAGTGAAAATTCTTGATGAGAGGTTGAGTCTTCTGGAGCTCAACATTGGTTGGAATTCAAGGAAAATTCTGATTTTCAGCATGGATGGCTGCATCAAGATAGAATGGATTTAGATTTTGGGTGGAATGGGTGATAGCTTCAGAAGATTGAAAGCCATCACTATCAATTTCAAGGGAAGGTTCTGAGAGCCTATTTTGTTTCCTATTTCTGTTATTTTGGGAATGGTTTTGATTGTTCTTAGTGATTTTCACCTGATTGGATTCCATTGTCAACTAAGCCTCCCCAATCTTTGAGTGGCTGCATCAACAATAGAAGGAAAAAAAGTTGTATATGAATTCCAAAAATTCAAACAAGCATTTACCCAAACCAAGGCCCAAATAGAGATGGAAAAGGGAATAAAAAAGAAAGTAAGTAAATTTATGATGAATATCTTCTGGAAAAAAGATCAATCTTATAAAAATCTTGAAAGAACTAATAATAAAAAAAAGTAAGGCAGATAAGTGTGATTTAACTTTCCAAGTGTGCAGTCTTGTATAGTTTGGAAGTGTTGATATTTGTCCCATTTATCCTCTGCTAAACCATCACTCTTTCACCTACACAGTCTTCCCGTCTCTGCTGCTGCTGTGCTTGTTCATGTGTCATGCCATCAGTTTCTGTTTCTCCCTATTCTTTTTCTTACTGTCTCCGATGTTGTTACCAAGCGCAGGAAGCGCTGCTCCGGCCTTGACAGATGTCAGTCACCGTCAGCTGTTGCAGATGCTCCCACAATGGGAGACAGCTCAGACAACTCATCTACTCCTATATCAGTTGCTCCGTCTTCAGTCCTTGCAGTCTCAACCATCCGCCTCGACCTCCAGCCTTGAACTCACCGACTATTGACCTGAACCAGGTAGATTGGTTTACAACAACAACTTGGTTTACCAGATCGCCGTCAGCATCAATATAGGAGTAGGTACTATCTCATCCTTCAGCTCAATCTCCGGATCATCAAACTGATGGGATCTTCCTAGTCGACAAGTCTTCCTGGTAGTATTGGCGTCCATTTCTGTCTCTAGTGCTTTAGCAACTCTACTTAGTCCATTCAAGGGCCATCACCCTGCCGGTAGAGGCACTTCTCCTGTTTGTTGATTTGTCATTACTGTTTGATACTCCTGTACCGGCTATTTCTTGTTGCTTACCTTTTGCTGCAATCTGAACAATAGCCTGGTCCAGGTTTTCCATTCATCCAATTATTTCACACGGTTAAAAGCCAAAAAATGGATTGAACAAGCATAACCGCAAGGACCACCAAATTGCCTGGACCAGCAATTAAAGGCAATTTCAAGGCACTCTCTCTTAAATCTCTCATGGAATCAACTCCACTTCTGACCGAGACAAACTGCTCCATCTGGAGGAAGAAGATGGAGCAATTATTCAAGATGCGGGGGATTTTAGATCTAATTAACTCACCCGACCTCCATGTAGACATACCAGACAACAATGAAATGGCAGGATATCTCATGTCAAAACTGGATCCTGGAACCCACACCAACATTATAACCCTGGAAAATGAAGACTAATCAAAACTGATTTGGCTTTCTGCAAAAGATCACTTTGCCTCCAGTAACGCAGGCAATGGAGCCCAAATGTTTTTCAACTTCTTATACCTAGGGTTTGACCTAAACAACATAGATAGTTTTGTTACCTCAGTAAAGGCTCACCTTGGGAAGCTTGACAAAGTTGGAATAGTCTTACCCGATGACATCCTCAGTTATCTTATTCTCTTCAAGCTGCCAGACTCTCTCAAGGCAATGCAATCTCAGATAATGCACTCAGGAAATAAATTATTGGTCATGATGGTTCTAAATCATCTTGTCCAGCACCAAAATGAAGTGCAATCAAAGGCAGCTGAAACCTCAGACACCAACTCAGCAATGTATCACTCCAACAACTCAAGGGAATCTGATACTCCCACATGCAAAAACAGGAAACACAACCCTGCCGTCAAGTTGCAACCCCGCCTCCTCCTTCTGGGTGGAATTCCCTGAGCTCCGACCCAAAAAAAAGTCAAACAAGGGAAGACGTGGTATCAAGAAGAAAAATCCGGCTGAATCCCACTTTGTTGACTACTCCTTCTTTTGCGCTTCAAACCATTTGGTCAACATTCACTCCAATTGATATATCCTGGAAAGTGGATGCTCAATCCATATGTTCCATGATTGAAACTCCTTTCTGACATTGATTGAGAAGCCTGGCAATGAATTCATCAAAATGGGGAAGAAAGGTGAGGGAATTGCAATCCGGGGTCTTGGCACAGCCAAAATACAAAGCGCCGGCAAAACCATCCACCTTGAGAATGCAGCTTGGGTCCCTGAAGCCAAGGTTAATCTAGTGTCCCTTGGTGTCCTATTACTCAAGGGATGCTATCTAAGAGTTAATTCCAAATCCAAACCGTCATCCTTTACCCTCAAAAGATTGAAAGAAACTGTCCTGACAGGTAGTGTTTAAAACAATCTGCTGATGATTCAGGCTGAAAATCCCTTGGAACCCTCCTCTCCTACCACAAAGGCTCCCAAAATCAAGAAAGACTCTTCCTGTTACCTGACTGTGGCCAAAATCAAAGATCTTCACCTCAAACTTGATCATGCCAGTATCAATCGAATGGAGAAGTATCTAGGTTTCAAGATTCAAGGCAATACACTGAAGACCTTTGAATTCCTAGCCTGTAAGAAAAGTAAAATTGATAAGGCACCATTCAACAAGGATCAAAAGACTGCAGCCAGATTCTTTGACCGTCTTCATCTCAACCTGATGGGCCCACTCAATCCCACCGCCAAGGGAGGAATGAGATTTGCCCTCACCATTGTGGACAATCTGTCCGGGTATCTCTTGTACTTTCCACTTCCTTCCAAGGATGCAGCAGCTGAAATAATCAAATTTGTAATTGAGAATGAAGCAAAAAGGCAACAGAGGTACCCAATAGAAGTTGTCTCAGATGGAGGAGGAGAGTGTTTCAATGAATCTCTCAAAACTTTCTTCAAATAAAAGTCAATAAACCATCTCATCAGAAAACCATACCACTCTCAACATAATGGCAAGACTAAAAGGGCAAACCGGACTATTATGGAATCCTTACAATCTGTTTTCAGCTCAACCAGGATACCTAAGAATTGTTGGGACGTGGTCATTCAAAGCTGTTTTCTGGCTCTGAACCAAATACCATAAGAAAAAAGGGGATTGACTCTGTGGGAAATGCTACACAAAAGCAAGTTACCCTCAGATTATCTCAAACCTATCAGCTTGACAGTCATCTACCTGCTCAATTGAAATAACATCAAGTCAAAGCTTAGTGAAAAAGGAGAAGAAGGATTTTTTATTGGGTATGTCCCTAGATTCTCTTCCCAGAAAGTTCTATTGAATTCTGGCAAGATCATCAAGACCAAGCACGTGAGGTTCTTGAAAACTCAAACTTTGGAAGGCTTGCCGCTACCCAACAATGAAGAATCCGCCTTAACGTATTCCCCCGTCAGAGGTGTTGACTCAACCCTACCCGCGGATGATTCTGCCAGTGAGGATTTTGAGGAGCTTAAACCTGAGATAAGTGACTCAGTCAATCAAGATTCATCCAACACCAATCATTCTTCCCCTGAAATCCTCAAAGTACTAAGACCTAACCTGAGGCATAGATCCAGACTGAAGGCTCCAGAACAATACGGTTACCATCACAAATCCTTACCAAAGAACATAACAGAAGCTCTCAATCTGCCACACTGGGTAACCCCCATTGAAAAGGAATTGAATACCATTGAGGACCTTGGAGTCTGGGAAGATGCCAATGAATGAAAAGTTTTCAACCCTCTAAACACCACCTGGGCCTTCCAAAGCAAGAAAGATTTGCACTCAGGTGAGACCACTCTGAAAGCAAGATTCTGTGTCCAAGGGTTCAACCAAAGATATGGCATTGATTACTTTGACACTTTTGCTCCCAAAGGGAAAGTTGAATCTTTGGGGGCTCTTCTCAGCTATTTGGTCAACAAAAACCTCAAGATCCTCCAATTTGATGTCAAGGGGGCATTCCTACATTCCCCCCTGGAGGAGAATGTCTTCATCAAAATGCCAACAGGCTCAAAGAGAACTTCCAAATACCTCAAATTGAACAAGTCTCTGCATGTTTTGAAGCAAGCACCCCTCAATTGGTACAAGACGCTCAGCTCATGGATCAAAGAGAACAGATTCAAAGAAAGCAACAGCAATCCTTGCCTCTATCTTCATGCCAAAAAAAATAACCACTCTCTTTTTCCATGTAGATGACCTAGTGGTTGTTGGGGACGCTGATGGCTTCAAATCAAAATTTCTTACTCGGTTCAAAGACTCTTTGGCGCACGGGGTGGACACTCTACTGGGAATGAAAGTCAAAATCGGTAAGGACTATATAGCCCTTTTGCTCCCAAATGACATAAAGAAAGGACTGGAAGAAATGAACCTACTGGAAGCCAAACCGCTGAATAACCCCTGCACTTCTGGTCTCCACCTTCAACCAGCCACCAAACAGGAAATTGATAAATTTAAAGAACTGGGTAGAAAATTTTGATCACCCAAAGGGCAACTCAATTTCATTGCAACCCTGGCCAGACCTGACATCAGCTACGCTGTGTCAAATCTTGCCCGCTTCTTGGAGAATCCAGGCATTACGCACTGGAAAGAAGTGGAGCATGTGTGGAGAAACCTGCTCAAAACAATTGACTATTGGCTTGTTCTTCGAGCCAGGACTCCGGCAACAAGACTTGTGATTTATAGCAATGAAAATTCCGGGGACAATCCTACCACACAATTGTCTCAAACAGGGCTCATCTTCCTGCTCAAGGGGTCACCCATCTACTGGACCAGCTGGCAACAGCAAAGCATAGCTCACTCCCCAACGGAGTCTGAATGCAATGCACTCTCAGCTAGTCATCTTGAGGGGCGGTGGATCAACCATCTCATAGGAGAAATCTGGAGGATCATACCACAACACCCCATACACTTGATTGATAACAAAGGACTCAACAATAAAATCAAAAAGTTTGGTTTCAAGTCTCATGCCAAGTACATCAATATAAAAATTAAGAGTCTCAGGAACAACTGGAACAAACAACGCATTGAAAATAAGTTCATCTCATCCCAAGACATGCTGGCTGACTCTCTAACAAAAGCAGCTAGTACCACGTCTGTGGAAAAACTTGCTAAGTACATTGGATTGTAAAATCATCCTGATATTGTGCTGAGTGGGCGTGTTGATATTTGTCCCATTTATCCTCTGCTAAACCATCACTCTTTCACCTACACAGTCTTCCCGTCTCTGCTGCTGTTGTGCTTGTCATGTGTCATGTCATCAGTTTCTGTTTCTCCCTATTCTTTTTCTCACTGTCTCCGATGTTGTTACCAAGCGCAGGAAGCGCTGCTCCGGCCGTGACAGGTGTCAGTCACCGTCAGCTGTTGCAGATGCTCCCACTATGGGAGACAGGTCAGACAACTCATCTACTCCTATATCAGTCGCTCCGTCTTCAGTCCTTGCAGTCTCAACCATCCACCTCAACCTCCAGCCTTGAACTCACCGACTATTGACCTGAACCAGGTAGATTGGTTTACAACAACAACTTGGTTTACCAGATCACCGTCAGCATCAATATAGGAGTAGGTACTATCTCATCCTTCAGCTCAATCTCTGGATCATCAAACTGATGGGATCTTCCTAGTTGACAAGTCTCCCTGGTAGGATAGGCGTCCATTTCTGTCTCTAGTGCTTTAGCAACTCTACTTAGTCCATTCAAGGGCCATCACCCTTCTGGTAGAGGCATTTCTCCTGTTTGTTGATTTGTCATTACTGTTTGATAATCCTTTACCGGCTATTTCTTGTTGCTTACCTTTTGATGCAATTTGAACAACAGCCTGGTCTAGGTTTTCCATTCATCAAATTATTTCACAGGAAGGACTGCAAATTTGAGCTGGAAGAACCTAAATGGTTTCCAGTTTCCACTTAAATATAGTAATGCAGGACCATAATTTTGAGCTGGCACAACCCAAATGTAGTCCACCCCCCCATAAAATGAAGGAAAAGAAAACCCAGAACTTCTAAAAACCAAGAAAGTTTCAGAAAATTGTTCTAAAAATAATTCATCAATCAGTAGAACAAACAACTAATTGAATGATCATTAGAAAAATCAATCAATCAATTCATGGTCACAATATTTCCTACCTTCTCAATTGTTGTAGGAATATCAAGTGTAATCTTGTTCAAAGCCAGCTTCCAAATTTCAATTTCAATTCCTGTAATAAGATTGGTCTCAATACAAAACTTGCTCATGATGATGGAGGGAGTAAGAATGATCTTGATCTTTGGTTTATTCCAAATATAGTTTATATTGTTGACCATGTTTTCAATCTTTGCCATATTTGATGGTCTGAGATAAACAAGTGGGGCTGGGGGGAAGTTATCTGGAGAGGGAGCCCCTTTGAGAATTGTAGGGGCTGATCAAGCACAATGAGAGGTGAATGAAGATTGAATGGGTAAGGTAATTGGATTTGAGAAATAACTGGGTTTGAATAGAATGGGGTGATGTGACTCTGACACTTACTCTCCATCTTCAAATTTATCATCAACAGGGGGTACCAGACTGGGTTTTTTTATTGACATCCTGGTGGAAATCTTGGGACAACATATGGTTCTAATTGGATCAAAAGGAGGTATTTGTAAAGGGGAGTGGTCCAAGATATTCAGATTGCTCATCAGCAAAAAACCTCAAGCTCCTCTGAAAGTCAAAAGATTAAGATCTCAGAAAGTGGGATTTGCAGATTCTGGGGGTGTTATGTTGACTCTTGCAAAGCTTGGGATGGTCATTGTGGCAGCTTGGGTTGCAGAACCAAGGATTATCTTGGTCACAAAATTGGTTCAACAGGTTAGGACTTGAATGAATGGATCCAAAGGGAAGCCCACAAAAACATTTTATCATATTGGTCAAGATCAATGGTTTGTTGAAGATTTTAAGAAATATTCTGAAGGAAGTTTGTGCAGTTGGGGAAACATAGCGCAATAGACAGGGTGAGGGTTAGGATCAATGCTATTGCTAAGGTCTTTCTTTAAGGCTCAAGCAGAAAAAGCACTTTGGATGACTGTAATCTTCTTGACTGACTTGCGTAGCAGTAGGATACTAACCAAAATGCTTGGTATTCACATAAATATTTATATATGAAAATTAGAATATACCCCCAAATTTGGGGAGGCATTTGATTTTCCCAGTGCAGTATGGACGTTTCCCAGTTTAGTATTCACATCTGGTTAAGTATTTAATTTTACCAGTGTCCATGCAAGAGGTGCATAAAAATGTTTGAAAATGAATTCAAAATCAAGGACCTTGACCCCAGGCAAGGTGTGGAAAGCTTTTCAATCATTTTATAGAATTAGATATTTGTTTTTCAAGGGTTGGAAAATATCAAAAGTTGGTGGTGGAGGTTGGTGCTGAGGAGGAGGTGGTGGTTGTTGGTGATGATTTGGAGTTGGTTGAAAATGATGTGGAGGTGGTCAAAGTTGTTGGTGATGAGGTGGGAGGAGATGGATTTTAATGAGTGCAAGGAAGGAGGTAGGTGGGGGGTGAACAAGGAAAGGTGGTTGAAATTTGAGCAAACAAATTGAAATTCAAACCAAGAAAGAGTGAGAGGTAGAATAAACTCTCTCATTTCAAACAATTAATGATTAAATGAGGCTGGAATAGCATGAGGGTGTTGAAATACTGTCTTTTTTTTTTTTGAAAATAAAAAAATAAATTATTGTACTCAATGTGATGTAGTTGCTGTCCAGCAACTGCATTGCCATCACAGTGAGTTATACCAATTACGTTAACTTGAACCAGTCAACAGGACCAGATAGTCAGAGCCTGGAATCCTGTAGTTGTGCAAGATCAAAGCTCCCGCACAACTACCAACCAACCATACTCTGATCTTTGCTCTTTCAATAAACCATCTCCAATCAAAGAATTTGTGATCAGATTGATTGACTAAATGATTTCATCTACCATCTCATCAAAATCCAAAAAAAAGGGAGGCTTCAAGACAAAACCAACCAAACAAAAAGCCTAAGGACAACTTTCAAGACAGGACCTTTCAATCAAAATCACCCACCAAATTAAATCCAATTTCCAGACAGAAAAAACTCACAACCGTGAAAAAGACCATCCAATCAAACAAAGTCTCAAGATACCAAAACCAAGATTGTTGAGCAAAATCAAAATTGAGATTTCCAAAAAAAAAGAAAAAAAGGGTAGAATATCTACCAATATCCCAAAATCTGGGGTTAAAAACACTGGAGGGTAGAATAAATCTCAACAAGGACATACCTCTACTTTTTAGACCATAGGGCTTTTAGAAAACAGACCCTTACATCAACATAAGACCAGTTCAGATTTTGTCAGACTCAACAACCTTCATTTCTCCTTGTGCCTTGACCGGAATATCTGAAATTAGTTGCTGATTGTTTTATCAAAGAAATTTTCAAATTTTTTAATCTTGTGATCCCATTCTATCTCAGTAGACCAGTTGCCTGGTTTTAAAAAGGAGTAATAAAAGTCAAGCATCAGGATTAAGACACCAGGATTCCAACACAATTAACAGTCAAAAAACACCCCACTACAAAAAGGATCATTGACAGCTCAAGCACTTCTTTAAAGAAGAATCCAAAACAAATCAAACAAAACAACCAAGCTTACTCTTAGAAATCAGAAATAATTATGTTGGAGGAAATCACCCAAGCCTTTCTAAAAACCTCCATTGAAAGCATACCATTGCTGAACATGGATAATTTCTTTCCCTTGACAAACAGGATGGAAAACTTTCTGCTCCTTCAGGGACTACAGGAAATACTCAAATCACCAGACCAAAATCTGACAAGTGCCAATAATCTCATTATCAGAACCATCCTTATCATCCAATTAGAACCCATGATTCATGATAACATTATAAATCACAGGAATAAGGAGGATTCCAAAGTCATCTGGGAATGAATTCTGGAATTCTTTTTCTCTTCAGAAGCTTCAAATAGAGCCAGAGCATACATAGAATTTCTCTGGATTAACTTCAAGCAGAAAAACATTCACAAGGTTATCACTCAAATCAAGAAAGCCATCAATCAACTGCAAAAAGTGGTTATCTCCATTCATGAAGCCATACTAGGATACACCATCCTTGGAAAATTATAATCAAAACTACAAAATTTCAGCCAACAAATCACCCACTCCAACAAACTTATCAACCCAGAACCAGTCCTCAGTCACCTAAGAATATTCCTGAAAAAAAAAACTACAATGAGCTTAGTCAAGAACAAAAAACCCTGCTCCATACCACTAGCCCCAGAACAATCAGATCCAAAAAGTAGAAACAAAGTCTCCCAGTCTAAAACTCAGTCTCTGATTACTGCACCCTCCATCCCAATCTCAGGCCCAGCTGGCAATCAACTGGGTAAATCCACATCACTGTCAGCTGCCTCCATCACTGCCACTCAAATTTAGACAACTATCTAGTCCATGATTCCCGCTCTACCTTGTAGAATAATTCACAATTCTATCCTCATGAATTATTATGTGTCCATGAATCATGTCCACGATCATCTCAGATCCTCTGTCACAAGTCTCTCTCACACCTCATCCGCGCGCCTTCTATCTATGTCACACTTTCTCTATCTATTTCACTTCCATGTCATTCTCGTCTTTCTTTTTCTTCTTGTAATAGAATCTAACCCCTGCATGGGGAAACTGATCGGAACGAGCACACAACAACCTCAGACCAACCACTCCACCACTCCACCACTCAATCTTACTCATCAAGTTCTTAATCAACTCATCGTCAAACATCAACCTCAACCACTCGACACTTACATCTCTCAACCTCAACTCTCTTCAATCTTATTTCCTTTCTATATTTTCTTAATTCTTCCTTTCTTCTTTTTCTTATCTCAATCCGAATCACCCATACTTGAATGACTACTCAATCTAATCGAACTCATCCAAAAACTTGTCTGGTAAGACTGACACGTATAACAACTATCTCAAAATTCCTGAATCTGATCTGAAATGTCTCTTTCAATCTAAGACTCTTTCTTTCCTTTTGGTTTCTTTCCTTTCTTTATTTTCAACTATCAACTCAAACTCAGTTCTCATCCTACAACATCTCTTGTCCTGTTGCTTGATGTTGGTTGATTCTTTCTTCTTTCATGTTTCCTTTCTTGATTCTTAACTAACCTCAAATTCGTTGTAGCCCTTTTTGTTCTTGATCAATCTATTTCTTCTTCAGAAATTCAACACGGTTAAAAGCCGAAAATCAATCCGACTCACCTAATTGAACTCATGGAGGGATCTAGCAACAATGGTTTTCGTCAAATCATTCTCAAGGCTGCTCTTGAGGCCGTTCCCATTCTCTCGGACAAAAACTACTCCATATGGAAGGACAAGATGACGATGCTTTTGGAACTCAAAGGAGTTAAGGATGCCCTGGAGGATGATCAGAAAAATCTCAGTCTCAACAATGATATGGAAACTTGAGTTATTCTCCTTTCTCGTATTGATTCCGTCACTCACAATAACATGGTCAATTCGTCGAACATATCTTCTGCCAGACTTCTCTGGAAAACCATCAAGGAACGTTTTGCCTCTTCTCAAACAGCGAATCAAGCTCGCGTCTTTAACGAGTTCTTATATCAACAATTCAAGCCCAAAGCCATCAATCTATTTGTTACTGAAACTAAGATTTCCTTAAAGAAGATGGTAGACGTTGGAATAGACCTTCCAGACAATATCCTTTCTTACCTTATTCTGTTTAAATTTCCTCCCTCTCTTCACTCCCTTCGCCAACAAATAATGCACTTGGATAAGATAGTCACTATGGAACTGGTTTTAAATCATCTCATTCAACTGGATAATGAAACCAAGGTTAAATTGAAAGAAACTAAAATCAGTGATACAGCACTTATATCTTCTAGACCTCCCAAGAAACCAGTACCCAGAGAATTCAGATGCAAGAAAGGATATCATAATCCTCAATCGCCCGATCATCCTGCTGACAAATGTTGGCACCTCCACGAGCATCTGGCTCCCGACTGGTGGAAAGAGTCTCAGGCAAACTGGCGAGCACAGCTTAACTCTAACTCGAAAGCCAAGGAAGTCACACATTATCTAGCTCTTCTCACGACCTGGGTTCAAGAAATTAATCCTCAGAATCGCATTATACTCGACTCTGGCGCATCCTGCCATATTTTCAACTCGAAAAACTTCTTCTCCCACTTTGAGGAATGCAATGGCAACGATTTCATTAACACAGGAAAAGAAAACGCTAAGCTTTCTATTAAAGGAAAAGGAATCGTGAAACTGTGCTGGAGGAACTCAGTTATAACTCTTACCAAATCCCTCTTTGTTCCAGATCTAGTGGTTAATTTAATTATCCCAGGAGAATTAATCTCATCTAAGAAATGCTTGCTTTCTTCATCCAATAACCAATTTTCTCTCACTTTCAACTCTAAACTCGCCTTTTCGGGATTTATACGAGAAAATCTCTTCATTCTCAACACACCGTCTCAAATTGGTAATGATAACAAATTCAGTCTCCTTTCACTTTAAGAATCTGAATACGACAAGATCAAATTTCTTCACAAATACTTTGGTCACGCTAGTCCATATCGCCTCAAAAATCTCTTCCCATCTATCCAAGCTGATCTTCTCTCGAGTTTTCAATGCAAGGATTGTGTATTTTCTAAAATCACAAAAGCCTCCTTCAAGAACTCTTCAAATCCGTCCTCTAAACCTTTTGAACAACTTCACCTCGATCTTATCAGTCCAATTTCTCCTTCTGGAAGAAACAACATGAATTACTTACTTACCGTCATCAACAATCATTCCGGATACATTTCAGCAATTCCGCTGCAATATAAATCAGATGCTTGCGAACAAATCAAAATAATTCTCAATCATGAGAAGCTCAAACAAAATAGATTCCCCGCGACGATTTGTACCAATGGCGGCGGTGAATTCATCTCTTCCGATCTGAAAAATTTCTTCAAAACCAACTCTATCCAGCACCTCATCACAGAACCCTACCACCACAAACATAATGGCAAAATCGAAAGAGAAAATAGAACTATTACTGAGTCTATACGAGCCATTCTCAGAAGCTCTAAACTCCCACTTAATCTTTGGGTAGAAATTGCTAAATCAGCTTGTCTTGCACTCAACCAAATTCCCAAATCTCCTAACTCTCCGTCTCCATATCAAATCTTCTTTGAAAAATCACTTCCAACAAGTTATTTTCAACCTATTGGTTCCAAAGTTGTTTACCTCAATTACAAAGTTAATCGCGGTGAAAAGTTTAAGGATTGAGGGCTACCTGGTACCCTTGTGGGTTATAACCCCAACTTTCACTCCTATCAAATTCTTAAGCCTGACTCCACAATCATTTCTTCCAAAAATATTAAAATTCTCAAGAATCTCGACCATCTGCAGCAATCCCGCACTTCAATCTCCGCTGAAGAGCCTCAACAACTCAAAATTGACTACGATCCAATCATCTTTTCTGATGCTCACTCCTCTCCCAATAATCCTTCCTCCAAATCTTCAATTGACAATCAACTATCCTCTTCTGTTTCCACTCCTGAACATCCAGACTCATCTTCAGTCCACTCAGAATCAGACTCGTCAGAAGAACTTGCTCAACAACTTGCACCCAAATATAATCTTCGAGATAGGTCAACCGTGAATCCTCCTCAACGCTACGGCTATCACCATTACTATGTCCCTAAGTCCTACGAACAAGCCAAACAATGCTTTGATTCTCACAAATGGGATCTTTCCATGGACACAGAATTAAAAGGCATAGAATCTCTCAAAGTGTGGGATGACTACGTGGGCCCCAAACCAGTGAACCCCCTCAATACAACCTGGGTGTACCATTTGAAGGACAACTGCCACGGGGATCCTCTGGTCTACAAAAGCCGTTTATGTGTTCAAGGATTTGATCAGATCTATGGATTGGACTACCAAGATACGTTCTCTCCTACTGTAAAGGCCGCTTCTTTAAGTATTGCACTTTTATTCGGTCTCTTTCATTCACTCCCTATCACGCAATTCGACGTTAAGAGTGCATTTCTTCACGCACCTCTAACTGACAAAGTCATTATTAAGAGACCCAAAGGATCAAAAAGAAAATCCGAATATCTCATTCTTCGTAAATCCCTCTACGGCTTAAAGCAAGCACCTGCGAATTGGTTCAACACACTCACTTCTTGGATTCGCGAACAAGGTTTCCATGAATCCATCTCAGATCCCTGCTTGTACATCCATTCCGACTCAAATTCCGCTTTATTTTTTCATGTAGACGATCTGATTCTTGTAGGTCTTGGCGATAATTTTCAAGATAAATTCTTGAAGCGATTTCCGCAGTCCAGCCATCATGAACCTAACACAATACTTGGGATGAAATATGAACGCATCGATGACAGAATCCTTCTCTCACAGCCCAAACATATAGAACATGGTCTGGAAGAGCTAAAAATGCTCGATTGCAAGCCGTCTTCTGTTCCATTAACTTCACACATCAACTTACTTCCAGCCACGGACGAAGAGCACAAAGAATTCAAAGCCCTCAACATAAATTATCGATCAGCAGTTTTTCTTATCAATTACATCGCCTGCCTAACCCGTCCAGATCTCAGCTTTGCGGTTTCGAGCCTTGCTCAATTCTGTGAAAAACCTGGGATACGTCATTGGAGGGAAGTAAAACGGTGTTGGAAATACCTCAAGGCGAAGAAAGATCTGAAACTTACTCTGAAAGTCAATAATAAATCCACCCAACTTCAATGCTACAGTGACGCTACCTGGAGCAACAATACAGAAACTAGACGATCGCAATCCGGCCATCTCTCTTTGCTCTTTAACTCACTCATCTCTTGGAGCAGTTATAGACAGCAAAATGTCACTCACTCAACCGCAGAAGCAGAGCTTAATCCGTTAGTTGACTCTTTTCTTGAAGCTATTTGGATGAAGGGTTTAGTTGCAGAACTCTGGAAGATAGATATTGAACCTAGTCGACATTTTTTTGACAACAAGGGTCTCAATGACAAACTTAAAAAGTTTGGATGCAATTCCAAAACTCGTCACATAGACATTAAAACGAAAGCACTCCGCAAAGAACTTCAGTTAAACAATCTTTCCATCGACCTAATTCCTGCATCCGAAATGAAAGCCAATGGTCTCACTAAGGCTCTACCACCTGCCTCTCTTTTAATCCTTCAACAACTAATTAATCCTTCCTTCAAGTCCTCAATCTTACCAGCCACGGGGGGTGTAGAATAATTCACAATTCTATCCTCATGAATTATTATGTGTCCATGAATCATGTCCACGATCATCTCAGATCCTCTGTCACAAGTCTCTCTCACACCTCATCCGCGCGCCTTCTATCTATGTCACACTTTCTCTATCTATTTCACTTCCATGTCATTCTCGTCTTTCTTTTTCTTCTTGTAATAGAATCTAACCCCTGCGTGGGGAAACTGATCGGAACGAGCACACAACAACCTCAGACCAACCACTCCACCACTCCACCACTCAATCTTACTCATCAAGTTCTTAATCAACTCATTGTCAAACATCAACCTCAACCACTCGACACTTACATCTCTCAACCTCAACTCTCTTCAATCTTATTTCCTTTCTATATTTTCTTAATTCTTCCTTTCTTCTTTTTCTTATCTCAATCCGAATCACCCATACTTGAATGACTACTCAATCTAATCGAACTCATCCAAAAACTTGTCTGGTAAGACTGACACGTATAACAACTATCTCGAAATTCCTGAATCTGATCTGAAATGTCTCTTTCAATCTAAGACTCTTTCTTTCCTTTTGGTTTCTTTCCTTTCTTTATTTTCAACTATCGACTCAAACTCAGTTCTCATCCTACAACATCTCTTGTCCTGTTGCTTGATGTTGGTTGATTCTTTCTTCTTTCATGTTTCCTTTCTTGATTCTTAACTAACCTCAAATTTGTTGTAGCCCTTTTTGTTCTTGATCAATCTATTTCTTCTTCAGAAATTCAACATACCTCTCACATGATCTCAGATTCCTGTCTGTTTGATAACCTTTCAACAGAAGAACTAGGATCAGTGAAAACCAGATCCACAAACCATCTACTGGACATCACAGGATCCAGAACAGTGTTCTTGAAAAATGAAAATGGTCCTGATCTCTGGCTAAAGAATGTCCTATATTTCCAAAATCTGTACAAAAATCTCCTATCTTTCCATTGTCTAATCATTGATAAATATGAAGTTATTTTTGAAATCAATAAATTATCTGTGACCAAGGAAGGAAGAAAAATTCTCAAAGTGAAATACCAGAACAACTTACCCATCTTACCCCTTTACTCAAAAAAAAGGAAAATTGTTCCTCTCAAGTGCTGAAATCCTAAAAAAGTCCCTGGGATATGTAAGCTTTCATGTAATCAGAGACAAGTTGACATCCCAGTGAAACCAGACACCAAATTCAAGTCCTGAACCTTTGGAAAGATAAAAAAGGCATTTTTCAAACAAAAAAACAGCTTGGCCTCCAGAACTTTTGAAGAACTCCACCTGGAAATCATTGTGCTCATCAGTCCATCTTCAATTGAAAAAAATAGATATACATCCTTACTGTGGTTGAAAGCCACTCCATGTACTGCTTGGGCATCCATCTCAAATCCAAAGAAAAAAAATTGAAAAAATTTCTCAAATCCTAGACCTGGAAGCCAAAAGATTGAGATACCACCCCAGTATTCTACACTTTGTTGATTGCTGTCTATCTGTCTGTTTTTCTTCAAGCATATTTTGCTGTTTGATCATTCTTCTTATTCTTCCTCTTATGCTTTGTTACTTCATTGGAGTACTGCTTGTCTTCTCTATCCTCCCCAGTAGTTACAGTAGAGCGTCTATAGTTGTAGTCTTTGGTCACACAATGTCTTATCCGACATGTTGCAGGGCTATCACGGACCAAATCCGGGACTTTGAAGCCTGCTCAGTCAACCTCAATCTGGCACCCACCAACACGACAAATGCCTCATCAAGAGAGATCCAATCAAGACTTCAAGACAGCCCTCTTGGTTAATTGGACAACCTAGCAACCTCACTTGTGGAACAAACGTAGGTTACCATAAACCATCCAACTCATCCTCAGTATTGATGCACATCTCTTTGTGTAAGCCAGAACAAACGTGCTTGAGCAGTTGGATCAATAAGAAGCGCTCTCTTGGTCTTTCTCAGCTATTTAGCTGATTGTGCACTTGATTCTACTTAGTCTGTTTAGAGGCCATAATCTGGCCTGTAGAATTGTGTTTGCCTGTTGGTATCTCTCTCTCATCATTTGTTGAATATCCTATAATGTTGGATAAATTTCTTACATTTTTATTCTTACCTTTGTTTTTATTCTTATCTTGAAATGTCAGCTTGGTCCAGGTTTTTCAAACCATTAAATTATTTTCACACTTCAACAGAGGTGGCAAATTAAAGAATGACAGCTTCAAGCAATACTGCAAAAAGAGCTTGATCAAGAATAGATAGTCAAATCCATACGCACCACAGCAAAACAGCCTAGCCAAAAGACACAATAGAACCATAATCAAGTCACTCAGAACCATATTTTATGTCTCATTTTTAAACAAAAAATTCATGGGACTATGTCCTCAAGGCCAGAAACCCCACTCTGAAACAAATATCCATTCACAAATCCATGAAATCCCCTTAATCTCTCTTCAAGAAAAAACTCTCCCTTTGGACTGATTCCATCACATTGGGAATCCTGTATCCTTCCTAACTCTACCAAAAAACCATTCTCCAATCTTGAAACCAAAGATTGAATTGGCATCCTAATAGGCTTTAACAACAATCTCAGATCCTACCACATTCTAGAAGATTCTGGAAGAATTTTTGAGACCAAAAAAGTCAGATTCCTCACCTTTTTTCCAAAAACAAACATTGTTTCATCTATAGACTATGAGTTTAAGAACCCAGAAAAGACTAAAACCAACAGAAAATTCAGAGATCAAACCAAGTCCTCCGACTCAGAAAGCAGAAGTGAAGAAACAACAGACAAAAGTGAAGAAAAACTCAGTGAAAGATCAACCGCAGAAAATAATGAAGACACATTGTCTATCCACAAAACAGAGCAAGTCAGCTCTGACAATTGTTTGAATCCAGAAAAAAAGCCCAATTCTCCCAGATAAAATTTCAGAGAAACATCCTCAAGAGTGAAGACAGTCAAATACACATACCTTAGCACTCCCAATGAATTCTTGGAAGCAATCAAAACCAAGTTTGATTCCATTGAACAAAGGAAAGTATGGAAAAATGAAACCATAATCCCCAACTATTATCTGAATAACATCATGGTTCTCAAAACTAAAACTGAAAATGCTTCATCTCCCAAAAATAAAAAGGCCAGACTCTGCATCCAAGGATTAAAACAGATCCATTTCATTGACTATTTCAACAAATTCTCTCCAACTGGAAATTTCACAACTCCTCTAACACTCCTCATCCTCCCCATCTCCAAAAAGCTCTCCCTCAGAAAGTTTTATGTGAAGGCAGAAATTTTATAGGCAATGCTGAAGGAACAAATCTACATCAAAACTCCCCCAGGGTTCCCAAGAACTTCCCCTTTCCTCAAACTGAAAAAATCACTCTACGGTCTGAAACAAGCTCCAGCCAACTTGTACAAAACCCTTATTAACTTGCTCAACAAAATCAGATACACCCCATCCAAATCTGATCCCTGGCTGTATATCCACCAAGACTCTGACTCTTTACTCTTTGTTCATGTAGACAACCTCATTGTAGCCAGAAGAACCCAAGAATTTGAGGCCCTCTTCCTCAAAGCTTTCCAAACTCATCAGCCCATGGTCCAGAAAACTTCCTAGGAATGTACTTGACCATTTCAGATCTAAATGTAACTCTCTCTCAAAGCAAACCAATCAAAAAGGGATTCAAAATTTTTGTTTTTTTCCAATTGCAAGCCCATCCTTACTCCTCTTACACCAAGCATCTAACTCCTGAAGGAAACCCAGGAAGAGATAGATCATTTCAGAAAGCTCAACATTAATTAAAGTAACTACACTGGATTTCTCAACTACCTCTCCTGCCAAAAATGACCAGATATAGATCCAGCAGTGACCATACTTTCCTAGCTCAACAAAAACCAAGGAATAAATCACTGGAAAGAATTTCTTCATTGCTGGAAATATCTGGCTGGAACCATCTTAGAATATTTTTCTCTCTTTCCCCTTCCTCCAGACTAGAGTATTTCAACAATGCTACCCGGGCCAATGATTGTTAGTCCAGAAAATCTAGAAGTGAAAACTTCTCCTTCTGGCTCAACTTCTTAATCCCTTGGAACAGCTGCAAACAAAAAAAACATCACAATGTCATCCAACAAAGCTAAATTCAATATTCCACTTGCCAAATGCCACCAGGAGAGCCTAAGAATACCAGAACTAATCCAAGGACTATGGAAAAAATATTTTATCACTCCTATCTTCAACATAGACAACAAAGGCCTCACTGAATGGATCAAACACTTTGGCTAAATCTCCAAGACCAAGAATCTAGAAATCCAAAAAAAATACCTCAGAGACCTGTAAAAAAAATAGAAGTAAAATTAATCCCATTGGAAGACATGGTTGATCAAGCCCTGACCAAGTCTTGTAGCTAAGCATCTCTCATTAGAATGAACAATAGGCTCTTCAACTCAAGGCATGGGGGGTGTTGAAATACTGTCTTCTTAAAAAAAAAAAAAAATGAAAATTAAAATATTGTAGCAAATGTGATGCAGTCTCTCTCCAGAGACTACACTGCCATAACAATGAGTTATCCAAATTGGGATAACTTGAAGCAGTCACAAGGACCAGAGCATTGTAGCCTGGAGTTACCCAAATTGGGATAACTCCTGTATTCATGCATGATCAAAGCTCCTGCGCAACTAAAAAAAACCATCCTTTGCTCTTTGATCTTTGAACCAACCATATCCAATCAAAAAATTCATCATCAAATTGATTGGCTCAAGGATTTGATCAAATATCTCCTCAAAATCAGAAAAAAGGGCTGGCTTCAAGACAAAAACAACAAAACAAACCACCCAAAAAAAATGCCAAGACAGGACCCAATACAACTCACCCACTGAGTTCAATCCAATCTCCAGACAGACAAAACAAACAACTGGAAAAAATACTACCCAATCAAACTTATCCTCAAGATACCAAATCCAAGATTGTTGAGTGAATGTCACACTACCACCCCATTTACTATAGGGAAATCTTAGATGATTGTGAGCGCAAATGAAGAGACTAAGTGCAAGAGATAATGAAAGGTAGCAAGGCTAACTGCAAAGTGCAAACGGTTGTTCAATGGCTCAAAAAACAGCAAGAGGGAGGGAGTAAACCCATGGAAGGGAACTGAAGCCTAGCCCAATGTGATGACTGGATTTAGCAAGATGCAAGAATTTCTGAAATTACCTAACTGAGGAGAAAATCTTCAGGAAGGAAAAAAAGCATTTATAAGGTAATCCAAAGGTGACTAGATAAAACCTGATGGATGGTCAAATCCAGCTAGAGAGTGATGAGGCAATGAATATCAGGAATGGAATGGAAAAATGAAATATCAGTACAATTGTTTCTGAGGTCGTAGCATATGTGCAAGAAAATCAAATATGAGTGTACAAGGATGTAATGTATGAGACAGGAAGTAATTAAATATGCAAATGTAGCTTATGCAGCGAAAGTACTAGTCAATTTGAAAACTATATAGTTGATGTGGCTATCTAGACATGAGTGCAAACTAGTTTGAGTGTGTTACCAGAAATGGAAGTCCAAGGGTGCATGATACGCAGGGTAGAAGAGCAAAGATTGAATGGATGGTTGATTGGTATTAGAGTTTACTGCAAATGTTTATAAGTATATGCTGATTTGCCAAGATTGGAAGGTTTTTATAAAAGCCAAAAGTAGTAAGCAGAAGGCAAAATTGATTTTGTCCTTTATTTGTATCACACTTATGGACTGAGGTAGATGGTACTGATGAAAAGGATATGTCAAAGTAAAGAAGACAGTGACCCTTAAGCTTGGAGTTTGACAGTGAAATAACAATAAAAGTACATAAAAAGAAGGAACAAGGGTAGAGTCTCTACCAAACTCCCAAAAACTGGCAGTTGAACACACTGGAGGGTAGAATAAAGCTCAAGAAGGACCTACCTCTGCTATCTAGAACATAGAGCTGTTAGAAACCAGACCCTTACTTAAGCTTAAGACCAGTTCAGATTTTTTCAGACAAAACAAACTTCATTTCTCCTTGTTCCTTGAACTGAAGATCTGCACTGTGTTAATGATTGTTTTCACAACCTGATTTTCCAACCTTTTTTACTCTTTTGAGCCCATTCTATCTCAGCAGACCAGTTCCTGTTTTTCAAAAGAGAGTAATAAAAGTCAAATTCCAGGATAAAGAAATCAGGAGTCCAAAAAAAGAGGCTCAGGGATTTCATCTTCAAATAATTCATCCCATTCATCTTGAATTTTTTCCAATAATTTATGGAGGATAAAAAAGCAGAAAATAAAGTTGATAAGTATTTTCATTTCTTTGAAATTTTGGCGCCGGTTCTAAATTCCTTTTAAGCTGGTCAACCTTCCCTTCAGCATTCCCATGGCATGCTCAATCAAAAATTAGATTGAGATAGATGATAGTTGAAATTGGTTTTGCCTTGATCATTTGAAGAAAAATTCTGCTATGCTGGTACTACATATTTTCCACTAGCCTAAGCTGAATCTGCAAGAAGTTATTGATCTTCATCAAAGTATATATGTGGTTATTGTGCAATAAAAATCCAATTGAAAACATCTGAATCATGGCAAGAGCCTGGAAGGCAAGCATGGAAAGAGATAGAATTTTTGTTGTCACAAAAACTAGTTGAACAGAAACAGAATATCTAATTGAAAAGAGAAATTATTTTTAGTCAGTGTCTCATATAAAACACATTTTAGAATGAAAAAATGGCTTTCCTTTTCTTCCAATCAAAATAGTACTTTCCATCAAGCTTGGGTTTTTGACTCAAGGGGATGGTGGTTCCATCAAAACATCCAATAAAACCAGGAAAACATTCAGTCTCCATGAACTGAGATTTCTCCTTCCTCTCTTGCTTTTTTGGCCATAAAATTCATGAGAAATGGAATCCTAGAATAGTAATCATAACAATTTTGGTGTATGTGTTGATGGTTCCACATCAAAAATGAGAAGATATTTTCTAGTCAATGAATTGATGATCTATTTACATATGATCCCAATCTACAGAAAGAAACTGCCAGTTGGATATATGGATTACATCTTGGATTAAAAGAGTTTTTCTGAAATCTGTGGTGATCTTCAATCATTTCCAAAGGTTTCATGAATCATACAAAAAAAGTTTGAAAAATTTGGTGCAAGCTCAAGTCAGGGAGTAAATGGGGCTTTTGCCTTTCATGACTTGGATGATGGAGTGTCTGTCTTCTAGGCACCATGTATTAATTTTCAAATAGAGAAATAAGGAATAAACTATTGGATTCCAAGTCAGAGTCTTGATCAGAGTCATATAGTATCAAAAATTCAGCCAGCTTTATTCCACTTTAAAAATGATATTGGGGAGTTTTTTGGAAATTTTTAGAGGGATGAAAATTTGATGCAAAGCAATGAGTTGATGATCTGGTGGAATTGAGTGAGTGAATTGGTCATTCATGTACAACGCATAGTGAGTGATGCGATGTATCTGGATTTGATGATTTTGAGTTGTGGAAGGGTCTTTTGCATGCCAGAGATGATGGATTGATGGTGATTCATAAATGGCAGTTTTGGTTTATGAAACACACCATTTACATGAAACACATCATTTTGAAATACAACAGTCAGGGCGTATGTGTTTTTCAGATTGGATACCTGCCATTCAAGTGGCATGTTTGGTCAAGATGAAATGATGAGTTTTCAATCTTGGATTTGTTTGCCCCAATACCCCCTAATATCTCAGTTTTGAGTAACCTTGGATCCCAGATTCAATAAATTCTTCCACCATTAAATGAATTCCAATATATGGAAGATCTGGGTTTTCTCTGAGTGAAAAAGTTCCAAGATCATTCCAGAATAATTTCCTAGTTTAAGAAAGGTTTAATATCCTCATTGGCTTCTTGTCTTGTTGCTTTTAAATTATGAGCATCAAAAATTCAACCCTTATCCAAATCTTCCTCTCTGAAAGTTGCATATTAAATTATATTGTCTTGATTTAGGTTATGAAATGAATTAGCACCCACAGAATTATTCAAAAAAAATCTGAGAAACTAGTGATCTGAATCTGGAGTATAAACTGTTCAAAATATCCCAATGAAATAAGCACTCTGACAGTACATACAATTTTTTCTGAGTGGATGGAATGTGAAGTATTCTGGAAAGTCTGAATATTTAAATTTCCTTTCAAAACCATTGATTTGATTTATTTTGAAACATTGTGTTAGCATATAAATTTCTAGTTGGTTTTATCTCTGGATAAAATATATATGTGGGATTGGCACTTTTCAAAAAATGTAAGGTTTTTGAGGAACAAATAAAAAATTATCAATGAGGAATTTTTTATGATTTCTCCTCATTGAAACAGTAGGTCCATTCTGGAAAATGTACCTATATCAAATAAATTCTTTCACCCAAAATTTCTTTAAGGATGGAGGTATTTGTGTTAATTCTTCTTGCATCTGCCATTATCCATGCAAGGTGCTCACATGTTGAACGTAAAACATGGGAAAGTTATCATGTGTCTATTTACTGCTTGAAAAATTTTTGTATCTGTAAATTGGTCAGGGATATATTCATGGTGACCATAGTAAAGAATTAAAAAGATATGAGAATGAGGCAGACCTCTCCACTTATGGAATTTTTTACAGTGAGTTCCTCCAATTTTTAATACAAATATTCCATCCATTAGTTTTGAGTTGAAAACCCATGTTAATATATATGGATATTTCAAGGAACCCATTGATCATTGAAATTATGAGATGGGTGATGGGACAACTAATAAGAATTTTTCAACCTGTGATTTTGCATCAAATCATTAATTCTTCCATTCCAAGCATGGTTGGAAGAAGAATATTTTCCTCTTTATGTTGAGGATGGTGATCAATCTGCAAACAAGTCTGAGTTTGGGGTGGTGAAATAGTTGATGATTTAGATCAGGATGATTATATGTGGTTATATTTCGCAAGGAATGGTAATGAGGATTGTGAATAAGTTCATGAGGATGCATGTGGTCTGATTAATTTTGAAACAATATGAAAGAAATTGAAGAGGTTTGCCTATGAAAATTTATAAAACATTCCATGTTTTGTTTATGTAGAGGAATCAAGGATATCAAGAATTAATACAAGATGCAGATTTTTGTGTGAGAAGATGAGGAAATGCAAAGGAGGTGGAATTTATTTTGAAAAAATTACACCCGAATTGGGGCTTTCAATTATTTTCATTTGAATTTCTTCCAGCTCCTTGATAATAAAATAAAAATTTTCTCCTTGGTTACATCCTCTTTTTACAGCAAGGGGTGTTCTTTTTTCAGTGTGTAAAGTAACATGCTCAAAAATTTCTGTATGTACATACATGGGCTTGGGAAATACTTGGGAAACAAAAATTAGAAACAAAACTTGTGTTGAATAAATACATGAAGATGTATGTAAGTAGATTTGTGTGATATGCTGGTAAAAAAATGGACAAAAATTTGATGTTTATGTAAAGTAAATTGGTTTCTGTTTGTGGGAATAAAAAAAAAGTTTACATTGAGATAAATGTTTTGAATCCTCAAGGCTTGAAAGTAAAATGGGCAATGGAAAATTGATGAAAATTATGTCAGTATATAATGAGGGTGCAGGAACCAACATTTTTAGTACATAGGAGATAGAGTAATTGAAGTTTGGGGCCTTTCAGCCATTATTTCTTTTGATTTGTCACTGTAACCTCAAATTCAAGGTTTTGAATAATTTCATATTCTTTTTTGAATAATTTCATATTCTTCTGTTTCCAAGTATTACTTCTACTCATTTAGAGATTAGTAAAAATACGTTTTTTTTTTTTAAATTGCCTGCCCTTATAGGACTATAGTAAGTCTGAAAAATAGTTTATTTAAATTGATTGCTGGTTTCTTTGTGGCTTAAAATAGGTCTCAGATTAGACCTAGATTAATCAATTAATTTTATTGGTAGGATTTATTGAAAAAATGGACCAGATGTATTGGTTTATTGGTTAGTGGTTGATCAGGTATATTTTTTCTAAACCAATATCCCAATATTAAATGTTTCAAGGGTTTATTAAAGTGAGTATTCAGGAGAGGACCCAAGGATGGGTTGACCCACAGGGGGCTGGGTAGAGGAACGGTTTGTATTTTCTTTTTTTTGTGCTGTCTTTCTTTGTAAGGGTTATTTATTGATTGATGGGTGGTTCTTCTTTAATTGGGTTCTGAATATTTAGGTCACAGAAGAAAACTTATTCAAGCACCTGTTTGCTGGTTTAATTTGTTAAAGATGGGTTATAACTTGGTTGGATTGTACTGGTGGGTTGCTTGGTAGTCCATGGTCTTGGCTGCCTGCATAAATTTCTGGTTAGACCTAGGGTGAAATTGCCTGATGGTTTTTTTGGTATCACATCCTTCTGACTACATAAATTGCTGTGTATTTCTAGGGTTTTTTGGTAATACATTTTTCTGTCTGCCTGCATAGTAACCTCAGGGTTAACTTGTACTGGTGGGTTGTTTGAGATCACATGCTTCTGACTACATAAATTGGTGTATGGTGCTGCGGTTGTGTTGGTGCTGGTAGTTTGTTTTGTTCTGGTTAAGACTAGTTCCACTTTATCCTTCCTATAATGTTCCTGTAGACTTCTGCACAGCCTTCTGTATGTGTATTTGGGTCACACAACCACCCCACGTACTATAGGGCAATTCTTAGATGATTGTGAGCGCGGAGGAATGCTGAGTGAGAGGGAAAGTGCAAATAGCAAGGCTCAGTTGCGAAGTGCAAACTTAGTTAAGCCACTCGAAAAACGGCGAGAGGAATGGAGTGTTTTCCAAAGAGGGAAACTCAACCTGAATCCATGTGATAACTAGGTTTTAGCAAAGTGCAAGAATGTATGAAATTAACTAACTGAGGAGACAATCATCAGGCAAGGGGATAGCCCTTATAAGGTAATCTGAAGTGACTAGATACAACCTGGTGGTGAGCTAACTACAGTTGAAGGCGGTGAGGCAATGAATGACAGGAACGGGATAGGAAATAAAGTAGTAGTACAATCATATCCAAGGCCATGGCATAGCTGCAAGACAATAGAATCTTAGCCTACAAATGTATGATGAATTGGGACAGGAGCGAGTGACGTTGAAGGTAATGCAAATGAGAATTAATAGTGTATGCAGGGTAAGGACTATTCCAATTGCAAACTGTACAGTAATGATGGCTTAGTTAGACGTAGATGCAAACTAACAAACAGTGTGTGACCAAAGATGGAAGTCCGAGGCTGTTGATTGGCCAGGGAAGGAGATTGGATCTCATAATGGATGGCCAACCGGTATGGAGTTAACTGCAAAGTTTGCAAGTATATACTGAGTTGGTTGCCAATATTGGAAGGTCAGTGCAAGCCAGATGAAGTAGTGTATCAAACCATTGATGTTGTGCTTTATTTGTGTCACGCTTATAGACTGAGGTAGATGGTACTGAGGAGAGGACATGTTGAAGTGATGAAGACAATAATTCCTAAGTGTGAGGCGTGACAGTTGTTGGGCTGAGGATATTCAGAGTGAAGAAAATTGGTAGAAGGATGTATTTCACACACATTAGACAGAGAGAATGAATCATAGGAACAACTTTACTCACCTGAGGATATTCAGAGTGAAGACAATTGGTAGAAGGATGAGGAAGAGGAAATCCTTCTGCCAGTCTCGAGCTCTGTCCTCAGGTGGACACAAAGATAGACATGTCACAAGAATGTGACATGGTTAGGACAATTGAGAATTGGAAACAGGGCGCGCGCGAGTGATAATGAGTGAGAGCAACAGAGTGGGGACGTGTTATGAGTGTCACAAGGTGATGGAAATAATAAGGAACAGAAAAGATGGAAGAAAGTAGAAAATAAAGAACAGACAGAAAAGAAATGAGAAAGATAAGAGGAAACTATATGGGATTGGAGATGGAAGAGCAATAATCCCAACACCCCCCCTTGCTAACTACTCGCGGTGAGGCCGAATAGGGCTTGATGAGCTTGGAGGAGAAACCTAGTCAGCGGTTTGTTTAGCATATCCGCAATCATTTTCTTGGTCCCTACATGATGAACAGTGAAGACGCCTCGAGCCACGCATTCTGGAATGATGTGGTGTCCTGCGTTGATGTGTTTCATGCGAGAGTGGTGCTCGGGGTTCTTTGACAGAGCCTCAGTGCCTTTGTTGTTGAAGTAGAGAGGAACTGGGCTTGAGTCGCGGATTTGTAATTCAACCATAATGTTTCGTAACCATAGCCCCTCTTTGCAGCAGTCCGATAGGGCTTTGTATTCCGCTTTGGAGCTTGATAGCGAGACTGTAGGCTGCTTTTTGGATCTTGAGGAGATTGAACCAGAGCCAACGCGAAAGACGTAACCAGAGACAGAGCAACAATCGTCGCGGTCTTTGGCCCAGTCCAAGTCAGCAAAGCCGGCAAGAGTGAGATGTGAACCGCTGAGAGTGAGTGTCATGGCGCTGGTGGTGGAGAGATATCAAAGAACCCTGATTGCTGCATTCCAGTGGTTGATGGATGCATCTTGAAGGAACTGCAAAAGATTGTTCACAGCAAACAACACGTCAGGGCGGGTGCATTGGGAAATCCAAAGGAGGGAGCTGACAAGTTGGTTGTATTGGGGAGGGGAAGGCGGAACGTCGGGTTTAAGTTTCACCAGGGACTTGAAAGTTGAAGCCGTGGGAGAGATGACGGGAGGAGAGTTTGATGGAAGAAAAATGGAAGAAACCGAGTTGATATAGTGCTGCTGGCCAATGGAGACCGTGTTAGAATTGCAATCACGTTGGACGGAAATGGATAGAAAAAGGGAGAGGTCTTCATCAGACCCAACCGTGAAGCAAGCCCCAATGTCCTTGATAAATGACTACACAAAATCGGGAGTTCCCACTACCGCTAGATCATCAACGTGTGCTGTGACAGCACCCACAAGCACTCCACCGCACAGTCGGAAGTACAGAGAAGGGTTGTAGGCGGATCTGGTGAGGTCAAGGGAGAGTAGTGCGGCATTGAACTCGATATTCCACTTCCGAGGTGACTGTTTTAAGCCATAGATGGCCCTTGAGACCTTGCATACCCAGTCGGGGTGCAACGGATCCTCAAAGCCCGGCGGTTGGGTCATGTAGACTGGTTCATCAAGGTGACCATTGAGAAACACCGTCTTGAAGTCAACTTGACGGCCAACCCAGCCCTTTGTGCCAAGAAGACTGAGGAGAAGTCAAAGTGTCTCTAGACAAAGAGTCGGCACAAATACCTCGGAAAAGTCGAGTCCATGAACCTGAGTGAAACCCATTGCAACAAGACAAGCCTTGAGCTTGATGATTGAGCCGTCAGGCCTCCGCTTCACCTTAAAGATCCATTTGCATCTAATAATCTTCCGGCCTTTCGGGGGAGGGACAAGCTCCCAGGTCTTCATACCGCGTAGGGAAGATATCTCTTCATGTGCGGAGAGTATCCACCTGGAGTGATGAGGATTCTTCATCAGTTGCTTCCAGGTCTTTAAGGCCAGGATATCGTCCTTAATTGAGGAGGAGCGTGAGTAGTTTCCGAATCAAGAGGGCGCACGAGAGATTCTAGAGGAGCGTTGTGGTGCGGGGAGAGGAGGCGTCAAAGGAGGGGGGGAGGAAACGGCCAGAGGCGGGGATGAGGGCAATGCCGGAGAGATTGGGGTAGGATTCGAGGGGAGAGAAGGGAGAGAGGTTGGAGAGGGAACGCGAGGATGGGAATGAGGAGAGGATGGAACGGACAAGGGAGAAAGAGGGGGGGGAAAACTGAGCTGGTGGAAGAGGAAGACAATCTGGATCTTGGAGCGGAAGGGGAGGGCCTGAAATGAACGGCGGGCGAGGGGGAGGTTTCTGTATCAGACGGGGCGGGAGAGGAGAGGAGAGGGGGAGCAGGATGAGCAGGCGTAAGAAGATTGGTGGGGGGGGGGGAAGAGTGATGAGAAGGATCAAGGGAGGGGGGATGGGGAGAGACAGGTCAAGAGCTGGTGGTAGCTGAGGGCGTGATTACGGTGTGTGGTGGAGATTTGGGAGATGCGACAACAGTTGGCCAAGTGAAGTCAACGGCATTATCAGGAGGAGCCAAACCGGGAACGAATTGACGGGACTCGGCGTAAGGAAAAATTGTGTTGTTGAAAATGACGTCCCTTGATTTGAAGACTTTACGGGTCTTGAGATCCAGAAGACGGTATCCATTGCCGTCAGAGAGATAAGAAAGAAGAATCAACTTACGTCCTTTTGGGTCAAGTTTGGAGCGGTTAGGCTTGGGGACTTTATACCACGCAAGACAGCCGAAGGGGTGAAGATAGGAAGGTGGAATGTTGGTGTGCCAAAGAATGGAGTTTGGCAAGATGAATCCTTGGGGTGTTTTGCAGGGATATGAGTTGAATGCGAAAAGGGAGTGAGGCAGGGCATCAGCCCAGTACAACTTTGGAAGGTGAGAGGAGGATAGAGAGCATTGAATCAAATTAAGAATGGTTTGGTTTGATTGCTCAGCAACTCCGTTCAACTGAGGGGAATGGGGAGGACCAGGCTTGTGGCGTATTCCTTTGGATAGAAGAAATTCTTGTAGCTTGGTGTTCACGTATTCGCCTCCATTATTGGTGCGCAGCAAAAGAACTGAATGATGATAATGATTTTCAAAGAATGAGATGAATGACTTTATTGAGTTGGGAGCATCAGACTTGGATCGTATTGGATAGGCAAAAAGGGCCTTGGAGCAATTGTCGATGAAAGTAATAAAATATTTAAATCCTTCTCTGGAGTTCGTTTCAAAGCTGCATACATCTGAGTGGATTATTTTGCTAGGTGTGTTGGATTGATAGCTGAGCCTTGAATGGAAAGGGTTTTGTGACATTTTCAATTTGATGCAGGTGGGACACTGTTGTAATGATAGTTCGTCGCTGGATGTTGGGATGATTCCAATGGTTTTGAGTAGTTTTCTGAGTGACTTCAAATTAAGATGGGAAAATCTACAGTGATAACCAAAGAGAGTGTCATTAGGAAAGTTGGAGAACTTTGAGAGAGCTGTCTCCCGATGGCTCACAAGTTTACGCGGGAGATAATAAAGATTTCCTTTTTGATATCCTTGAAATGTGATGGGTGCGCTCTTATCCAATGGTTCTCGTCAACGTATTTCACATCCTGTGGATGTGAAAATCACTTGAAAACCAGCGTCACAGATGCTTGAGATTGACATGAGAGGTTCACAAAGGTTTGGCACCAGAAGTTCGTTGATCTTACCAACCGGCAGGGTCATAGATCCTTCTTTGACAGAGGTGATAGATGAGCCATCGGCCAGTTGGATGGGGATTGTTTTTGATTTCAGAGAGTCGAGTTGCCACGCGTGAGGTGTCATGGAAAGTGAGCGTCCCGAGTTGAGATTGAAGTCGACATTTCCGGATTGATTCATGTTAGTTTGGGTAAGGTTGCATGAGGCATATCTGGCGTGAACGATGATTTCCAAATCAGAGAAATCGTCTCCGTCATTGGTGTTGGTGTTATGGTCCGCCTTTGTCACGTTTGCTTTGTGACTGCTTGAAGTCGTTGGTTTGACTCAATTTTGTTGCTTGTTCCTTTTGGAGGCAGCAACGGCCTCCAGGACCTCGGGGCATCTTGAGAAAGAATGTCCCTCAGCTTTGCAGTTAGTGCAGTAGTAGATCTTCCTTGGATTCTGATTATTATCGTCTCTTCGTGATGACTTGGGAAAGTTCAGGGGCGTTTTTTTTGCAAGATTGGCAGCTAGGAGATCTTCATTTCTGGTTTGTCTTCTCAAGTGTTCCTGTTTGAGTGCATTGATGAGCTTAGATGATGGGACTGACTCCTCATTCATCATGCTTGAGACGCACGGTAACCAGTTGTCGGGAATAGAAATTAGAATTGCAGTAGACAGGAGGTCGTCCGCGGTAAGAGGGTTTTTGGTTGTAATCAAGGAGGCCAGTTTTTCGCCGTAGGAGGTTATTTCTGAAATATGAGTGGTCATTTCCTTATCGTTGAGTTTTGTCAGAAGGAGTTTTCTTAACCAATACATTTTTCCGCCGGATGAATTGTCTTGGTGAGCATCACGCAAGGCGTTCCACATCCCAATCGCGCTTTCTTCATGTTTACGTATGAATTGAAAGTTCAAAGGATTGATGGATCTCAATATGACTGAGCAAACCGCTAAATTGTCTTTGGTCCACATTTCTGGGTTAGGTTTGGGTGTGTCGTTGGTAAGTAGATATCCTACTCCGGTTGCTCAAAAGTGGATTCGTAAGATCATAGACCAGTCAAGATAGTTCAAATCTGATCCAGGAGAACCAAGAGGGAGAATGGAAGGGGTTTTGAGAACCGGATGGACATTGTGTCCGTCTTCCATGTTTTATTGTTTATTTTTGGCACGATTTTTGCCGGATCCTTCTAAAGTGAGTGATTCGGTTATCAGTTAAGATTGTTAGGCGTCTCTGGGCTCATAACCTGTTGGGCTGAGGATATTCAGAGTGAAGACAATTGGTAGAAGGATGTATTTCACACACATTAGACAGAGAGAATGAATCATAGGAACAACTTTACTCACCTGAGGATATTCAGAGTGAAGACAATTGGTAGAAGGATGAGGAAGAGGAAATCCTTCTGCCAGTCTCGAGCTCTGTCCTCAGGTGGACACAAAGATAGACATGTCACAAGAATGTGACATGGTTAGGACAATTGAGAATTGGAAACAGGGCGCGCGCGAGTGATAATGAGTGAGAGCAACAGAGTGGGGACGTGTTATGAGTGTCACAAGGTGATGGAAATAATAAGGAACAGAAAAGATGGAAGAAAGTAGAAAATAAAGAACAGACAGAAAAAAAATGAGAAAGATAAGAGGAAACTATATGGGATTGGAGATGGAAGAGCAATAATCCCAACAACAGTTGCCCGGTGTAAGACTCCAAATGGTGCTAGGCGGTGGCCGTTCTGTGGAGGGGAAAGGTGCAGTTTAGGCTGCCCTCCTGAGTGTTACATAAATATTTAGATGTAACCGAGATCAAGGTCCAGAACTGGGTAAATGAGGAATCAAGGAGTAGAGGATAAAGATGATAATAGTTTGGTAGCAATGAAACAGCACTATCTGAGACCAGATTATGCAGGGAAAAACTTGAAAAAAAGTAGCTAAAGTCTGCTTAGAGTTCAAGGAACAAAAGCTGTTGTATGTAAACAACGCCCACAAGCTAATAACTCTGGTTTTCAGCAGAGGATTGGGGACAATCAACTCAAACCCAACCAAACTCCAGGTTCTCAATGAACCTGCCCAACTCTCTGCAATCAAGCGCTTGAAGGGTACCAGATAACGGAGGGTGGCTGTACAAGACAAAGCAAGATGTTTAAGAAGCTCTAAAAGCAAACAGTAACTGATTTGAAGCAAGGATAACCTCAACACTTCTCAAGGGACTCAAGAGTAGGCTGGCAGAATGCAATTCCAAAGAAAATAAAGGGAGGTATAACACTCCAGGTCTTAAGCTTAATAAGACCCCTTCAATCAATTGTGATTGGCTCCAGAAAGATGATCAGGGATCAGGACCAGTATGGTCAGAGAAAGGGATCAAGGAGTGGTATAACACACTCAAAAATTCCAACAGAAAGAATTTTTCTTCAACCAGCAAGGCTATTGGTTGGTTATAAGGATCAGGCCACAGAGGGGCAAAGACTCAGGGTCAAAAAAATGGGTCAGGGGGCAATCAAAGATATACCCAGGATAAGGATCAGGATCAAATTTCACAATAATGGGGGGACACAGGCACACACTCCCATGGATATGATTCTATGATGATGATATGATGCAGAAAAAGCAGGGGAGAGCCCCTCCTTTTATAGAAAAGAGGCCTGTAGACTAATTACAAGAGAGATTTACAAATGGGGCCATTTTTTTTTTTTTTTTTTTTTTTTTTTTTTTTTTTTTTTTTTTTTTTTTTGAAGGATCAGTGTCATGAGAAAACAAAAGAAAAAAACAGAAACAAACAAGCACTCTGAGGAAAAAAAACCAAAGAGGGACGCCCGCGGGCATCCTGATGGGCCTGGGCAACTTCTGAGACAGCGGATGACCGCCGGCAGGTGTCTGAGGGGCATGGGCAACTGCCGACACCGCGGATGACCCGTTTGACCGGCTGCAACCGCGGCCAAATGAGGTAGACAAGCACTGGAGGGGGAAGAAGTAAGTTGAAGGATGCAGGATAAAGATGACCGGAACCAGCCAGAGGACGGTTCAAAGGGCGATTGCCCTTGGGAGAAAGGATAGCTAGGAAGACTAAGGGATTGGAGGGTGATGATAGGATGGCTTGAGATGGCGATCAAGTCAATTGACGGGGGTCGAGGTAGAGGGAGAGGGTGAGGATGATTGATCAAGGGAGGCGGTGGGGCTTTCTGCAAGCAGGTCAAAGCCCGTAAGAGTCAGGATTCCGAATGGCACGGATTGCTCCGGAGATTATGACGATCAAAAACATGAATGTCACACAGCCAGTGATGGCATAGAGAACGGCCATTGCCAAACCGGTATTTGAACTGTTGCCATCATCCGGATTAGCCTGGGCATGGGGAGTCCAATCCCTATCTTGCCTCTGCTATCCAAATTGGCAACAAGGTTTGCATTGGCAAGGGTGGCAATGAGATAGATGGGTGGGTCGTTGGAGGCTGAGCCGTTTTGATGTCAAGAGACGTTCATGTTCAGCTTGAGGTGAAGAGAATGAGGATTGGAGGAGCGGGAAATGAATTGGTGGGATGGAGGATTGAGATGGAGGGAGGTTGAGCAATGAGGAGGTTGGATGATGATGATGATTATGATGATGATGATGATGATGATTATGATGATGATGATGATGATGATGATGAGTGGCATTGGTGATGGATGGTTTTTTTTTTTTTTTTTTTTTTTTTTTTTTTTTGATAATGATACCTATGAAAGATGATAAGGAAAAATCATACAAAAAAAAATTAAAATTTTGGCACTGGCCAGGGTGTCCAGGATGGGGCACCACATCTCTCCCCAACTTACAGACTGTCCCTAGTCTGCTCCCAAGTTTCATGCCATAAAAAAGAAAGGAAAGAAAGATGATTGAAACCAAAGAATGGCCATTTTGATCTTGAGAGTGGTTGAAAAAGAATATGTTGATCCGTCCAAAAATCCTAGAAGTGGCTGAGATAAAATGAAGAAGGCTTCCCAGGTGCTCACACGCGTGGCATGAAGTAGAGTTTCACAACAAAACGCAGCAGATGACCCTGGTGGTGCACAATTGGGAGGACTTAATTCTAGAACAAGTTGCCTCCACAAGAATGAAATTTCTTTACCTGATCAGCAGAGAACCTTCTGGCCATTTGGTACCATCCAGTTCCTCCAAAACATATGATCCACCTCTAAATTGACGGATCACTCGGTAAGGACCATTCCAGCGGTTAGAGAAAAGCTTTCCCCACTGAGTCTCCAAGGAACAATTAGAAGCTAAGAATAGATCCCCAGGGTTCAAGGGGTCCCTGGTTTGCTTTGAATGCTTGTCTTCCCAATACTGAACTGATTTTTCCCTAGACTCCATCATCTTCTGATAAGCTTCATTACGGACATCTTCACTCCTTTCCAGCTGCTTGGATCTGGCAACTAATAGATCAGTGGTGGAAGAAACCTTTTCCAAAGAAATACCTAAGAAAGATTCCATTTCCTGATCCAGAGGAAGGACAGCCCTTTGACCAAAAATGATTTTGTAAGGTGATTAGCGGGTGGTTTGTTTAGTTGAAATTCAATGAGAGAAGAGGACCAGGGGGAGGAATTTGCAACAATTCTTGCCCCTTCACCAGCCAGTTTGACAACAGCAGCCTTCAAAGGAGCATGGCCTCTTTCCACCATCCCTTGGCCTTCAGGATAATAAGGATTGGTCACCCTATGTTGAACAGGAAGTGATTGGATCATATCAGCCAGTTTACCACCAAACTCGGAGCCGCCATCAGTTGAATAAGATTTTGCCAAGCCATAACACATCATCCAAGTCACATAAAGGAAAGCTCCTACTGGTTCAAATATGAGGTTCTTAACAAACTTTGCTTCAACCCATCCAGAAAAATCATCTCTAGCCACAATGAGGTACTTAGCTCCGCCAGCCTTAATGTGAACCACATCCATAGCAATCCTCCCAAAGACAGTGGACTCCCCAGTGGGGTAACAAATTTTGGATGGGCACCTAAGATCACGCTTCTGGCACACTTCACAACTCCTGCACCATTTAGAGACTGATTTCTTCAGAGATGGCCACCAAAACCATTTGGATATTTGTTGATAAGTTTTAGTTTCCCCACAATGACCAAGGCCTTCATGGAGACTTCCCAGGATTGAATCTTTCTTGGAAGTGATAGTGACCACAAAAAGTGCACAAGGAGTTCCTCTTTTCATAAGCCTGGTGCTTTGAACAAAGAAGTTGAAAGACTTCCTTTTAAGGGACCAAAATTCTTTGGCAGAGAGATCAGGTGGTCTTTGGAGAGTTGAAAGGTACTGCTCTAACTTAAGCCAGAAACCTTGCTGGAAACCAGAGTAATCTTGGGAGGAGAAAGAAAAAACAGGGCAGACCTGTCAAATAAGTTACTCTGTCCACCCACGCTCCCACTCTCTCTGCTCTCTCTGTTCATCTGTCACTATTTCTTTTCACATATCACTCCTATGTTACTTCTTTTTCCTGTCATTTCCTCTTCCTCTTTTTTGCACGATCATCCAATTACAAATTCAAATTCTGAAATTACAGATCATCCTCAACTGAATCTCTTTGACCTTGACCACAAATCCTTTCACTATATCACAATCAACCATGAACCTGGACCAACCTGAGTCATCCTCACACCAACAATTCTCAGCTTAATCCTTTATTCAATCCACCTTTCTTTCACCAATCTCTTTCTTTTCTTTATCTTTTTATTTTCTTTCTTTGTTTCTCATCTTTATCTCAAACTTCTTTGTCCTATTACTCAACATCAACTTGTCTCCACATTCAAATCCAACCAATCAATAACCTGACTGGTAAGACTATCACACATTATTGTTGAATCCATTCTATTGAATCTGATCTCTAATGTTCCTTCATTTGAAAGAACTGCACTATTCCTTCTATTATTATAATCTTTCTTTTCTTCATGCCATCTATCATATTGAACTCCACCATTGTCACCCATCAAGTCTTGATCTGTTGCCGGATGTTGGTTTTCTTTAGCCATCTTTTCTTCTTTAAATCTTTCTTTTAATTCTCAACTGATTTTATTTGTGGCGTAGCCCTCTTTTTTCTTGAATAATCAATTTCTTTATCAGTAATTCAACACGGTTAAAAGCCAAAGGTCCATCCGACTCAACTAACCAAATCTAACCATGGAGGGATTGAGCAACAATGGTTTTCAACAGATCATTCTTAAAGCCGCACTTGAAGCCGTCCCCATCCTTTTGGACAAAAACTATTCTATATGGAAGGACAAGATGACAATGCTTTTGGAACTCAAAGGAGTCAAGGAGGCCCTTGAGGAAGATTCTAAAAATCTCAACCCCAACAATGAGATGGAGACTTGAGTAATTCTTCTTTCTCGCATTGATTCAGTCACTCATAATAATGTGGTTAATCCGGCAAATATCTCATTGGCAAGGCTTCTCTGGAAAACCTTCAAAGAACGCTTTTCCTCATCTCAAACCGCAAATGGAGCCCGAGTTTTCAACTAATTTCTCTACCAACAATTGAAACCCAAAGCAATTAATCTTTTCATCACGGAAACCAAGATCTCACTAAAGAAAATGGTCAATGTGGGAATTAATCTACCAGACGACATTCTCTCCTATCTCATTCTTTTTAAGTTTCCACCATCTCTTCACTCTATTTGCCAACAGATTATGCATTTTGATAAAATTTTCACCATGGATCTTGTGCTCAATCATCTTATACAACTCAATAATGAAACCAAGGTGAAATAAAAAGAGATGAAAATCTATGATACTGCCCTCATCTCTTCTAGAACCCCCAAAAAGCCGGTTCCCAAAGAACTCCAATGCAAGAAAGGATACCATAACCCTTGATCTCCTGATCATTCCGCTGAAAAATGTTGGAACCTTCACAAAAACCTAGCGCCTGATTGGTGGAGAGAATCTCAAGCAAATTGGCGTGCTCAACTCAACACCAATTGTAAAAACAAAGAAGTTGCCCACTAAGTAGCCCTTCTTTCCACTTGGGTTCAAGATATTAATCTGCTCAATCAAATCATTCTAGACTCTGGTGCCTCCTGTCATATGTTCAATTCGCCTGATTTCTTCAGCTTTCTCAAAGAATGTGCTGGTGACAATTTTATAAATACAGGAAAAGAAAATGCCAAACTTTCTATAAAGGGAAAAGGAACTGTAAAACTCAGTTGGAAAAATTCTGTTTTCACCCTCACTAACTGTTTATACGTGCCCAATCTTGTAGTGAATCTAATCAGTCCTGGAGAATTGATTTTGTCAAAACAATGCTCTCTCTCCTCTTTCCGCAATCAATTTCTTCTTAAGTCTCATTCAAAACCAGCCTTTTCAGGATTTATCCAAGAGAATCTTTTTATTCTCAATCCTCCATCATGCATAGGAAACAACAATAAATTTTGTCACTTCTCAATTAAGGAACCAAATCTTCATCAAATCAAACTTCTTCATCAATCTTTTGGACATGCCAGCCCATATTGTCTCAAAAACCTCATTCCTTCTATTCAATCTCATTCAATCTCTACTTTCCAATGTGAGGACTGTGTGTTCTCGAAAATCACTAAATCATCTTTCAAGAATTCCTCAAACCCCTCTTCTAAACCTTTTGAAAAACTCCATCTAGATCTAATTGGTCCTATTTCACCAACGAGAAGAAACAACACAAACTACATCCTATCCGTTATAGAAAATTATTGGGGATATATATCTGCTATTCCTCTTCAGTACAAATTGGATGCATTTCAACAAATCAAAACTAACCTCAACCAAAAAAAACTTAAGCGAAACAGATATCCTGCTATAATTTGCACCAATGGCAGTGGCAAGTTTACCTCCTCCGAACTCAGGAACGTTTTCAAGACTAATTCAATTCAGCATCTTATCTCTGAGCCATACCACCACAAACATAACAGAAAAATTAAAAGAGCTAACTAAAATATTACCAAATCAATAAGCGCCACTCTTCAAAGCTCAAAACTTCCTCTCAACCTTTGGGCGGAAGTTGCCAAATCGACTTGTCTCTCACTAAATCAGATTCCCAAAGCTCCCAATCTTCCTTCTCCGTATCAACTCTTTACTGGGAAATCACTTCCCATCAATTATTTTTACCCAATAGGGTCCAAGGTAGTGTATCTCGATTACAAAGAAAATTGTGGTGATAAATTTCAAGATTGAGGACTCCCTGGAACCCTTGTGGGTTACAACCCCAATTTTCTCTCTTATCGCATTTTAAAACCTGACAATTTGATTATTTCATCCAAAAATGTTAAAATTCTTAATAACAACAATATGTCACAGTTTTGATCCACTTCAAACTTGACTGAAGACTTGCAATCTCTCAAAATTGATCATGATCCACCTATTCTCTTTGATGATCATCTTCCTACCATTCCAGCTGTCAATGAAAAATCCATCAAATCACAAATTGATGATCAGCCTTCTTTGTCCGTTCCCACTCCTGATGTTTCTGATACACTGTCAATCAACTCTGAATCCAACTTGTCAGAAGAAATTGAGCAGCAACTCACACCAGGATATGGTCTTTGTGACAGATCAACATTAAATCCACCTAAACAATAGGGGTACCATCATTATTACGTTCCCAAATCCTTTGAAAAAGCTAAAAAGTGCTCCAACGCTCTCAAGTGGGAACTTTCCATGGATTCTGAACTCAACGGTATCAAATCCCTGGAAGTATGGGAGGATTACAATGGTCCTGAACCTGAAAATCCTCTCAAAACTACCTGGGTGTATTGGCTGAAAGATAATTGTCACAGAGACCCACTGGTCTATAAAATTTCACTCTGTGTTCAAGGGTTCAATCAAATCTATGGATTGGATTATCAAGATACTTTTTCTCCAACCGGAAAGGCCGCTTCTTTACGTATTGCCCTTCTTTTTGGTCTTTTTTATTCCCTTCCCATTACTCAATTTGACTTCAAGAGTGCTTTTTTCCACGCACCTTTAACTGATAAAGTAATCATAAAAAGGCCCAAAGGCTCAAAAAGAAAGTGAGAATTTCTCATTCTTTGCAAATCTCTCTATGGTTTAAAGCAAGCTCCCGTCAACTGGTTCAATACCCTAACTTCTTGGATTTGCGATCACAAATCCATATCTGATCCCTGCCTATACATTCATCCCATCGCAAATTCCATCCTGTTCTTTCATGTAGACGATCTTATCCTTGTCAGTCTTGGCAATAACTTTCAAAACAAATTCTTAGAACAATTTCCAAATTCAAGTCATCACAATCCTAACACAATTCTTGGAATGAAATACAAACAAGTCAATAATAAAATCTTGCTCTCTCAGCCAAAACACATTGAACATGGATTAGAAGAACTGAATATTACAGATTGCGAGCCCTTGTCTGTTCCCTTAACCGCTAATATCAATTTAACTCCGGCCTCCAATGAAGAAAAAAAAGAATTGAAAACTCTAAACATCAATTATAGATCTGCCGTATTCCTTATTAATTATATTGCCTGCCTAACTTGTCTGTATTTCAGCTTCGCTGTTTCTAGCCTTGCTAGATTCTGTGAGAAACCCGGGATTTGTCACTGGAGAGAGGTAAAACTTTGCTGGAAATATCTCAAAGCAACAAAAAATTTGAAACTTATGCTGCAAGTACATAATTAAAAAAACCAAATCAAATGTTACAGCGACTCAAAATGGAGTGACAATGCTGAAACTCAACATTATCAGTCCGGGCATCTTTCTCTTCTTTTTGATTCTCTTATCTCTTGGAGTAGCTACAGGCAACGCAATGTCACACACTCAACAACTGAAGCTGAACTCAACCCATTAGTTGATTCCTTTCTTGAAGCCATATGGATGAGAGGTCTTGTGGCAGAACTCTGGAAGAAAGAATTAGAATCGATTCATCACTTTATCAACAACAAAGGTCTTGACAATAAATTAAAGAAATTTGGATGTAATTCAAAAACTCGTCATATTGATATCAAAACAAAAGCGCTTTGCAAAGAGCTAAAACTAGGAAATCTCTCCGTCAACTTAATAGCAGCTGCCAAAATGAAAGCAGATGGATTAACTAAGGCTCTTCCATTTCCTACTCTTTCCTCACTTCTTCAATTAATCAATCCTTCTTTTAAGTGTTCAATATTACCAGTCAAAGGGGGTGTCAAATAACTTACTCTGTCCACCCACGCTCCCGCTCTCTCTGCTCTCTCTATTCATCTGTTACCATTTCTTTTCACATATCACTCCTATGTTACTTCTTTTTCCTGTCATTTCCTCTTCCTCTTTTTTGCACAATCATCAAATTACAAATTTGAATTATGAAATTACAAATCATCCTCAACTGAATCTCTTTGACCTTGACCACGAATCCTTTCACTATATCACAATCAACCATGAACCTGGACCAACCTGAATAATCCTCACACCAACAATTCTCAGCTTAATCCTTTATTCTATCAACCTTTCTTTCACGGATATCTTTCTTTTCTTTATCTTTTTATTTTCTTTCTTTGTTTCTCATCTTTATCTCAAACTTCTTTGTCCTATTACTCAACGTCAACTTGTCTCTACATTCAAATCCAACCAATCAATAACCTGACTGGTAAGACTATCACACATTATCGTAAAATACATTCTATCAAATCTGATCTATAATGTTCCTTCATTTGAAACAACTGCACTATTCCTTCTATTATTATAATATTTCTGTTCTTCATGCCATCTATCATATTCAACTCCACCATTGTCACCCATCAAGTCTTGATCTGTTCCCAGATGTTGGTTTTCTTTAGCCATCTTTTCTTCTTTAAATCTTTCTTTTAATTCTCAACTGATTTTATTTGTGGCGTAGCCCTCTATGTTCTTGAATCATCAATTTCTTTATCAGTAATTCAACAGGACCAAGGGTTCTTCCTCATCAAAATACATTGCAGCATCTGATTCATTCTCTCCAATAGGTCTCCTAGATAAACCATCAGGCATAGTAAAAGATTTCCCAGGCCTGTGGACAATATCAAAAGAGAAAAGCTGGATAAAAGCTACCCAGCAAGTCATTGGAGCATTTGGAAGACTGGGAGCATTGATCATTTCCACAATGGATCAAGCATCAACTTGCAATTCGAAATGTTGACCCAAAAGGACAGTCTGGGCTTCTTCAACATTCAGGCCACACCACAAAGTTCCAGTTTTGGCTGGGAGTACCTGGATTCCACATCTGAGAAAAGAAGAGATTCATACAGAGCAGGACGATCCAAACCATTTTCATCTTCATGGGTAAGGACAGCCCCAACAGATTGATAACTAGAGTCCACTTCCAGCTTGATCTTGCCAGCTCCAGGTCCATAAGTGATCTTTTTCAAAACAATGTCTTTCCCAACAATTTTTTTGAGTAACTGCAATGATTGTTTGCAAGCTTGGGTCCAAAGCCATTCAGCATCCTCCCTGGTTAAGCAAAGCAAGTGAATACAGATTTTGGGTAGCAAGGCAATGAAGATCCTGACATAAGTTGCGAAACCTGGGAAACCTCTAACTTCCATTGGATTTATTGGAGTAGGCCAGGAGATGATTTGGCTGACTTTAGAGGGTACCATCCTTCTTCCTTCCTTGCAGACTATATGACCAACGATTTCCAAGGCAGGGACACAGGTGGCAAGTTTTGATCCAGAGACAGTAAGGCCAGATTCCTTAATTCAAAACAAAATTATTTCCAAGATAGTAGCATACTCCTAGATAAATTGTTGGATTCCTGAGTGCCAAGGTAAAAGCTCATTGTCATAGTCAGAAACTGGGCCATTGATCCCACCATCATCAATAAAGATACCCGCATGATCCAAGATTTTGTCCTGGAGGATCCACATCATCTAAGCCTGATAGACTGCAACCAAGTTGGTGGCACCTTGAGGCAATCGAGTCAGTTGAAATTGACCAAGGGGAGTATTGAAAGTAGTGAGGGGATGAGAAATATGATGCAAGGATTTTTTTGTCATAGTCACCCATAATGTCACCGAGACCATAGCAAGCTCTCCCAGAGAAGGATTCAACAAATTCTTTAGTGGCAGGAGGCACGCCAGAGTCTTTAATAGTAACTTTATTAAGAGGTTGGAGATAATGAACTACTCTAAGTTTAACATTACTTTTTAGGACTGGAATAGCTAGAAGTTGATTGTTTGTATAAACCGGTTTGGACTCGTTTGCGGACTAACTTGATGAATTTGTTGACTTTAGCAGCAGGGATCAGGATCTTCTTCTTTTTCCAAGGATCATGTTCAACTACAGGGATGATGTAAGGGAGACTATAGGATTCTTTCAAGAGAACTCTCTCTTCTTCACAGAAAGCAATGGATTTTTCCCTAAGAGCTAGGACATTTTTGATCAAATTCAACTCATCAGGAAGAAGCCATCCATCTGGAACAAAGTTGACCACTTTCAGATGTTCTTCAGTGACCCGACCAGAGGGAATGAATGGACCAGTGAGGGATTGGGATAGACCACAGTAAGGATCGCGGGATAGAGGAGGAAGCATAAGGGGAGGATTGAGGTTGTGAGGCATTGGTTGGTTGACTGGCTGGACCTTCTTTGCAACTGGTTTGTACTTGGCGGCAAAGGAGAGGAATCCTTGCTTCCTCCAAGCATTGACCAGTGAGACCTGACTACAAAAACTGAGACCATATTCCAACATCTTCCAAGTTCAATGTTCTGCTGCATCCTTGAAAGGTGCCTTCTCCATAAAAGGGGATCCAAAAGATAACACATTGCTCACATGTGTGGCACAGGGTAGAGTTTTGAAAATGACAGTAGTAGAAGCCCCTGGTGGTGCACAATTGGGAGGACTTGCTTCTAACCCAAATTGCCTCCACCTAAGACCATACTCCTTCATACCAAAGCCACCAAGAAAAGAATCAAGATCAAGATCTAGTTTAGACTCATTGCAGAGATTTGGAACCAAAATAGAGGATGATTGATCAGGCTGAAAAGAAAAAGGAAAAGAACATACAACAGATCCAGACAGAGAAGAAATATTTTTGGATTTTTCGGATTTTTCATGTGTTTGGTTTTTGATCTTATTTGGATGAGAAATAAATGATGAGGAAAAAGAAAGATATTCCTCTGAGGTGGGAGTTTGTCCATGAGTTGAAGCCTGAGGCTGAGAAGAACTACAACTATCAGTAGGGCCAACTATTCTTCTCAAAAATGAGGATGAGAGGAATGAGAGTTTTTTTTCTGCTTTCCTTTCAGGAAAGATTTGGGAGGATGACCAGGGAAGTCTCTTTCCCAACAACAACAATCCAGAGAACAAAGGGGAACTTCAATCTTTCTGCCATCAGCATCAGGGAGGAGAATTCTCTCCCCAACTTGATCAGAAAACATCAGGGTAGCACCAAAGTCCATTAAGAAAGGCCTTCCCAAGATCATGGGACCATCCAGACGAGTGATCCAGAAGTGACAGGTGCCAACAATATTTTGACCAATTCAAACAGGGATATCCTCAGCAATACCAACCGGCTCACAGGACTGGTTCCCTATTCCATACACAGCAGAATTGAAACTGACCCTTGGGCTAAGTTTAAGCTTGCAGGCCATGGAGTCCAAAATCAAGTTGAGCTGAGAACCCAAATCCACAAGGAGAGAAACTGTTTTAGTTTAATCACCAAGATAACATGGGAGAAAGCCAAGAGGACAGGAATACAGGTTGGTATCTGAAGAGGGATCTGTTCCACCAGAATCCTCTATCAGAGTACCAGAGGAGACCTTCAATTTTTCCAGACCAATCTCCACACCTCAACAAGAAACCCATTTCTTCATCCCTTCAGCCACAGATGGAGAGATTGACAGGAGATCAGCCACAGATAGATCAGGGATTTTAAGATCAGAAATTTTCTTTAATACTCCTTCCACAGCATTGGGGTAGTCCTTGGAGATGCCCCTTTCAAATCAAACTTTGGGCTGGGTCAAGGGAGGAAGATCAGGCAAAATAGGTGCTGGAAGAGGATCTGAGGGTTGGACCGGTTGAAGAGGGGGGAGATCAGAGTTTTCCTGGAAACTTTCCATAAGTTGTTCCCTTTCTACTTCCATATCTTCCACATTGGAGGAAGGAGGCTCAGGTGAAGATTGACATTTAACGGGTTTTTGCAGGATTGTGGATGGAACAGGTGGAGACTTATGAGGTTTTGGTTCCTCATGGCGTTTCCTAGCTGGATCACATTGATAGGTGCCAGGGAAGCTGGAAGAAGTGATTGCTGGAGGATACCAAGGTTGCAGAGTTCCACAGGACAATTGAAAATCCACAGAGACCAAGGATGCCTTCTTGGGAGTTGGTGGTTGGTATGAGGTCACCACATGACGGATTGGATAAGATGAATCAAAAGGGATCAAAGCACCATTAGGAAGAAAGAAATTATTTCCCTTTTGCTCTACTAACTTCTCCTCCTTGTCCTTCTGGAGTTGAGGACATCTACCAGTACCATGGCCTTCCCTATGGCAATAATAACAGACTATAGTAGAGTTAGGAACAGAGTTATCAGGTTTAGGAGTGGCTAAAGAGGATGTTTTCTGATCTTTTTCATTCTCAAATTCCCAAAGTAATTTAGTGATCTCATCTATAGTAGGTGTCTCCTGGTGGGTCTGACAATTGGGTTCAGGTCTGCGATTGGCTTCCATCTTGATCATGATTTTGTTAGATGCTTGAAAAGAGGGGGAAAGGACTGGTTCAGTGATTTTAGGTTTTTCAAAGGTGAGAGCTGTTTGACCTTTCATCACTTTATCCACAGTATTCCTAAGAACCATGAAATCAGGGAGCTTGAACCAATTATCTCTTGTCGTGATCATGGATCCAGATTTCACCAATTCATCCTTAATTCTTTTCTGCACTCCTGGAGAGAAAGACTGAAAAAAATTCACTCAAATTTTGTCCAAGGTATCAATGTGATTGTTCCAGATAAGATAGGACTGGATAGGGTCCCAAGATTTTCTGAAAGCTTGATAGTCAGAGGCTGAGGAGATACCACCATTTGAGATCCATTGAAAGACCAGGGCATCCAAGTCTTGCAAGGTAAATCTGGCTACATCTATTTTTCCCCAATAGGCCAACATAGCCTCCTTCAGGAGCCTCCAGTTATGAGTTTTGAATCCATCAAAAAATTCGATAATCTCCATAACTTTGTTGCAAGACATAAAAAATTGTAACTGATAAGCCATATCATATTAACTGGCACCATCCACATCAGCAGCCATCTCATAGGAGTCCAGGAATTTTTCGACATTGGTCCCATTGAAGCCTAAGTTTTTGTTCTGAGGTTTGATTTTGACCATCTTGGCCCGAACAGATAAAGAGGATCCAGAAGATTCCATGTTGAAGGGTTACTAAGAGATCCAAAGGAGCAGAGTTCCAAGGTGGCTCACAAGTGTTGCAAGAGTAGAGTTTCACAATAACAACAAGGATCTTTCCCAGAGGGTGCACAATTGGGAGGACTTACTTCTGGACCAAGTTGCCTCCACGGATCAGATCTGAAAAAAAGAAAAAACAGGAAAAGAAAGAAAATAAAAAAATCAGATTGGATTTTGGAGTTGATTATTCAAGTTGGGACTGTAAATCCCAAGGTTGCTGGTTTGATCCCGGCCCTGGGGACCAAATGTAAGACTCCAAACGGTGCTAGGCCATGGCAGTTCTGTGGAGGGGAAAGGTGCTGTTTAGGCTGTGATAAGATTTTTTTATATTTCTAGAGGACGCAGAACCAGTAGGCTGAACAGGATATTAGAATAAAATGAGAAATGAGAAAACATGTAGAAACAGATAACTCAGAAAGAGAGGATCCTACAAGTTATATCATCAGTATAGGTTGGGTGAAAGCTATACAATCTCATGAGGTTTATTGAAGGTTGATGGGCCAGGTAGATCAGATGGAACAGAGACAGACTGAGGATAACAGAGAGTCAGATGGAGTCTTTGAGTCCAGCGGAGGCTTTGGAGTCTTACCAGTCAGAGCTATTGAGTTCACAATCTTGATTAGTTGGACGGAAGTATTGAGAGGCAACAGTTTGGAAAAGTAAATAGATAAGACAGAGAGAATGGAAATAGATATGAAAGAAAGAATAGAGATGGTGAAGGAAATGGAGGAACAGAAGCACAGTTGAAGAAACCGCAATCAGAGACAGAGCCGTCTCTGATCATAATAAACAGAGAATTGGGGGATCCCCGTTACAGGGTAACAGTTGCGCGCGCGCACCAGGAGAGATGGGTTCAGAAAGTTAACAGGCTGCCCTCCTGATTGTTACATAAATATTTAAATGTAACCAAGATCAAGGTCCAGAACCTGGTAAATGAGGAATCAAGGAGTAGAGGATAAAGATGATAATAGTCTGGTAGCAATGGAACAGCACTATCTGAGACAGGATTATGCAGGGAAAAACTTGAACAAAAGAAGTTAAAGTCTGCTTAGAGTTCAAGTAACAAAAGCTGTTGTATGTAAACAACGCCCACAAGCTAATAACTCTGGTCGTCAGCAGAGGATTGGGGACAATCAACTTGAACCCAACCAACCTCAAGGTTCTCAATGAACCTGCCCAACTCTCCGGAATCAAGCGCTTGAAGGGTACCAGATAACTGAGGGTGGCTGTACAAGACAAAGCACAATGTTTAAGAATCTCTAAAAGCAAACAGTAACTGATTTGAAGCAAGGATAACCTCAACACTTCTCAAGGGACTCAAGAGTAGGCTGGCAGAATGCAATTCCAAAGAAAATAAAGGGAGGTATAACACTCCAGGTCTTAAGCTTAATAAGACCCCTTCAATCAATTGTGATTGGCTCCAGAAAGATGATCAGGGATCAGGACCAGTATGGTCAGAGAAAGGGATCAAGGAGTGGTATAACACACTCAAAAATTCCAACAGACAGAATTTTTCTTCAACCAGAAAGGCTATTGGTTGGTGATAAGGATCAGGCCACAGAGGGGCAAAGACTCAGGGTCAAAAAAATGGGTCAGGGGGCAATCAAAGATATACCCAGGATAAGGTTCAGGATCAAATTTCACAATAATGGGGGGAAACAGGCACACACTCCCATGGATATCATTCTATGATGATGACATGATGCACAAAAAGCAGGGGAGAGCCCTTCCTTTTATAGACCAGAGGCCTGTAGACTATTTACAAGAGAGATTTAAAAATGGGGCGGAATTTTTTTTTTTTTTTTTTTTTTTTTTTTTTTTTTTTTTTTTTTTTTAAGGGTCTGTTTCATGAGAAAAAAAAAGAAAAAAAAAGAAAAAAACAAGCACTCCCAGGAAAAAAAACCAAAGAGGGACGCCCGCGGGCATCCCGATGGGCCCGGACAACTGCCGAGACTGCCGATGACCGCCAGCAGGTGTCTGACGGGCATGGGCAACTTCCAAGACCGCAGATGACCGGTTTGACCGGCTGCAACCGTGGCCAAATGAGGTAGAGGAGCGCTGGAGGGGGAAGAAGTAAGTTGAGGGATGCAGGGTGAAGATGACCGGAACCGGCAAGAGGATGGTTCAAAGGGCCATTGCCCTTGGGAGCAAGGATAGCTAGGAAGACTAAGGGATTGGAGAGTGATGATAGGATGGCTTGAGATGGCAATCAAGTCAATCGATGGGGGCCGAGGTAGAGGGAGAGGGTGAGGATGATTGATTGAGGGAGGCGGTGGGGCTTTCTACCAGCATGTCGAAGCCTGTAACGGTCAGGATTCCGAATGGCACGGATTGCTCGGGAGATTATGAAAATCAAAAACATGAATGTTACACAGCCAGTGATGGCATAGAGAACGGCCATTGCCAAACTGATATTTGAACTGTTGCCACCATCCGGATTAGCCTGGGCACTGGGAGTCCAATCCCTATCTTGCCTCTGCTATTGAAATTGGCAACAAGGTTGGCATTGGCAAGGGTGGCAATGAGATAGATGGGCGGGTCATTGGAGGCTGAGCCGTTTCAATGTTGAGAGACGTTCATGTTCATCTTGAGGTGAAGAGAATGAGGATCAGAGGAGCGGGCAATTAATTGGTGGGATGGAGGATTGAGATGGAGGTAGGTTGAGGGATGAGGAGGTTGGATGATGATGATGATGATGATGATGATTGGGATTGGTGATGGATGGTTTTCTTTTTTCTTTTCTTTTTTTTTCTGATAATGATACCTATGAAAGATGATAAGGAAAAATCATACAAAAAAAATTGAAATATCTACTCTGGCCAGGGTATCCAGGATGGGGAAATGGGGCACCATACTGGGTATAAAGACGCGAGCTCCTGCAAGCATTCAGATAAATTTTATCATTGATTTCAAGTCGTTAATAAATACTGTATAACCTTTACTTATTATTTAATTAATTACTCAATAGACTTATAAATTATATAAAATGTAATCATTGTTGTCCTGCCGTTGAAAAAACTGTATTTGTCAACACAAGCAATGTGTCCCCAGTACTGCCATCCGAGGCCATTGAGGCAAGTGCAAGCAATGTTGTCTCCGCAAGGTTGCATGTAATTTCCCTATAAATATTGAGTCAACTGTCAATGGTCCCGCGGAGTCATTGAGGGAAATGAGAAGTTGTAGGTCCGTGCCAAGGGTTAACTAAAAGCTACCACTGTTCCAGAGATTGAATACTTGGGTACTCAAGTTCCTGGTGAGTAATAATTGGAACTGACTAATGATAAAAAAGGTAGTAACTAAATTTTTCTTGTCTTGCTAGTGTTGCCCCGTTTCTGGAGATACAACACAAACTCACCACCGCCTCCACCACCTTACTGGGGTCCGCCTACTGAACTTCCGGGGGCCCAGATGAATGCCAAGGTGCAAGATAAAGTTCCCGGTGCGGAACTGGTTGGAGTCATAACCAAGGAATTGAGGGGGGAAGAAAGGAAAGAAGAGGAACAAGAATTGGGAGATGTGAAAGATGGAGACGGAAATGGAGGAAGAGAAGGAACAGAGAAAGAAGAGGATGTAAGGGAAGAAGTTGGAGAAGGAAATGGAGATGGAACGGAAGGAATGGAGGGCCAAGGCAAAGCAGATCTGTTGTGAGTCGTAGGGCTGGTCAAAACTGATGCGAGGCGACTGACGGGCGACATTGGAGAAGGTTTGTTTGGAGGCCAAAGGAAGAGAGCGTACAAAGAGCTCTTGGAGGAAGGTGGATGGAATGCTTGGCCAAAGCGAGCTCAAATTGCGAGGTGCAAGGAAATATTTGAGAGGCACATTGTAACAGAGGTGCTGGTTCTCCAAAGGATGTCTGCGCTGATAAATGATGAAGACCTGGATACTTTTTGATCCATGGTTGTGGAGTTGACTGCAAATTTGGAGGATGCAGAGAAAGACGTAAAAGAAACCTTGTAACTTATTATTATAAATATATATTTTCTTTTGTTTTTCTTTTTTTTTTTTAATTATAAATAAATTTTCTCTTTTCTCTTTTTTCTTTTTTCTTTCTTTTTTTTTTTGAATATAAAATGGATTTTTGTTTGGTAGGAATGAGAGGGGGATGAGAAGAGGAAATAACATGGTGAGATGAAGGGGCTTGACTGATGGAATGATGATGTGGAATGGAATGGGGTTAGATGAGATGGAATGTGGAATGGAATGGGATTGGATGTGGAATGGAATGGGATTGGATGGGATGGAATGTGGAATGAAATGGGATTGGATGTGGAATGGAATGGGATTGGATGGGATGGAATGTGGAATGAAATGGGATTGGATGGGATGGAATCATGATTGTTGAGGTTTGCAAGGGTAGCTCCCATGGAAATCTTGAATGAGATTGGGAGAGTTGCAAACGTGATGGGCTGGTTCCCACGAGGTGCAATCTTTGTCAGACTGGAAGCCAGACCACTCAAGGAGGTATTGAATTTTTCCTTTGCGTAACCTGGAATACAGAATATGGCTTACTTCCCACTCTTGATGATTGAGGACAGTGAACAGTTTGGGAGGGGGATGAGTCTTGCCCGGGTATAGGAATCAAGCTGGCTCTAGGAGAGACAAATGAAAGACCGGGTGGATACCTTTCCATTTTGCAGGTAAAGTAAGTTTAAAGGAGTTAGGGGAGATGACTGATTCTACTTTGAAGGGGCCAAGGTTTCTTTCGGAGATTTTGCAAGTTGGGCGAGTGCTGCGAATATTGCAAGCATTGAGCCACACTTGATCTCCTACTTCAAAGGTTGGAGCCATAGTGCAAGATTGGTCTGCTTGCTCCTTATAGCGCTGGTTTGCTTCTTTGAGGTTGGTTCAAAGTTGCAATTGAAGGGATTGAATTTTTTCAAGGTAATCGGTAGCAGGTTGAGAAGGTGCTAGGTGAAGGGAAGAGAAAGTTGGGTTTCTACCATAAAGAGTTTGGAAGGGCAACTGTTTGGTTGAGAAATGAGTGGAGTTGTTGTATGCAAATTCGGCTAGTGGGGGCCATTGCGACCAGTCTTCTTGTTGATAGGCAACATACATTTGAAGATATTGTTTGAGAATCTGATTAACTCGCTTGGTTTGCCCATCCGTTTCCAGGTGGTAAGCCGTTGATAAATAGCAAGTGATCTTCAAATGTTGGCAAGGCAAGGTCCAGAAGCTTGAGACAAACAGAGATCCACCATCACAAACTATATTATCAGGGAGACCATGTTATGAAAATACATATTCTATGAACAAGTTAGCTAGGTCTTCTGAAGAGGCCATCACATTACTGCACAGAAATAAAGCCATCTTTGAGAAGCAATCTACTATTACTAGAATAGCATCATATCAACTAGAAGAGGGTAATTGAGAGATGAAATCCATAGAAAGAGAGTGCCAAGGATGAGGCAGAATTGGAAGTGGCTGGAGCAGCCCATACTTCCTGTGTTTCAAGGACTTTTTACGATTGCAATCATAGCATGCGCTAACGTAGTCTTTTACTTCTTTGGTCATACCAGGCCAGTAGAAGTCTCGTGCCATCAATTGGTAGGTTTTATCCTGCCCATGATGACCAGCAAGCAGAGAATTGTGCCATGACTCAAAGATATCTAACTTAATGCAAGAATTATCTGGTACTACTATACAATTATCATAGACTAAGAAGTCATTATCATCAATACTGTAACTACTATCTAATAAGTTTGCACTTTTTCAAAGTTTGATGCACTTGGGATCAAGGCGTTGAGCTTGTTGGAGTTTGGAAGCCAAATCTTGTAAGTGAGTGATGATTGAACTGAGTTGGGCAGATTGGGTTGAGAAGAGTGTCCTAACGTTTTCGGGGTTGTTTTTGGCAAAGGTGCTCCCCCCCCTGGGTAAACCTCGTCCCAATGTGATAAAGCATCAGGGACTACCGCTTGTTTCCCAGGATGTTACGTTATTGTAAAGTGGAACTTGGAGAGGTATTCGGCCCATTTTGCCTGTCTACGTGTGAGGACTTTTGAGCTCATGAAATACTTTAAAGAATTATGATCATTTAAAACCTCAAAGGATTCTCTAAGGCTCAAAAGGTATGAACACCATTTCTTTAAGCAATAAACAATTGCAAGAAGTTCCTTGTCATGAATCTCATAGTTAAGATCTGCAGCAAGCAACTTGCAAGACTCAAAAGCTACGGGATGAAACAGAGAAGTGGAGGAAGGGAACTGCAAGATTACTCCTGCAATTGCATAGTTGATTGCGTCTGTTTTGACAATAGTGCAAGCTAGCTCGTTGAAGTGAGCAAGTATTGGAGCAGTGGTGAACGCTTTCTTCAGAGCTTCAAACTCCAAAGAAGCTTGTTTGGTAAAAACAAAAGGAGTGTCTTTTTGAAGAAGGTTAGTAAGATTCACAGTTTTCTCGGCGTAATGCTTAATAAAACTCCTATAAAAATTCCTGAAACCAAGGAAAACCTGAGGGATTTAACGGAAGAAGGTGGGGGCCAGTCCAATATGCGTTTGCCTTTGGCTGGGTCAATCAATAGTCCTTGCTGCAAGACTACAACACCTAGAAACAGAAGAGAAAAGGAATGGAATTCTCACTTAGAGGATTTTGCAAACAGGTCATTCTTGCAAAGTTGCTGCAGCACCTCTTGCACATTTGCAATGTGATCTTTGAGGTTCCTCAAGTTGAATAGTATATCATCTAGATATACCACGAGTTATTTACCTATGAGATCAGAGAAAATGTTGTTGACAAAATGTTGAAAAGTGGAAGGAGCATTACAGAGGCCAAAAGGCATGACAGTATACTCATAACTGCCAAGCCAGGTTCTCATCGTGGTCAAATACTCATGACCTTTCATAATGCAAATTAGGCTATAGGCACCTCAAATGTCTAACTTTGAGAAATAAGCAGCTACATGGAAGAGGGTAAGGAGATGTGACATAGGCGGTACTGGATAGGCATTCTTGCGGGTTACCTGGTTCAGTTTCCTGTAGTCAACACAAAGGTGAAGTCCCCCATCCTTTTTTTGGAAAAAATAGGACAGGTGAACTGGTATTCAAATTTCTTGGTCAAAGAAATCCTTTTGCTACATTTTCCGCAATGTAGTCTTGAAGCACAATTGATTCTTGCGTTGAGAGAGAGTAGACTAGTCCTGGTGCCAGATGTGGGCCAGTAATTTTGATCTTGTGATTGTAAGGACGGGATGGAGGCAGTTTATCTGCTCTTGCAGCTGATAAGATGTCATAAAATTCATGATAAACTGAGGGTAAAGACTCTCAAATGATTTCTAAATCTTCAATCTCTTCATCTTTGAGCACCAGATTTGAGGTGCTCACATGGTGCAAGACAATTAGGGAGCTCAAAATACACCGTTTGGTTGGTTACTGTTTCTCTTCGAAGGAACAGGAAAGAGGTAAGCTGGATAGATAAGTGATAACTCCTAAATCTGAAGAGGGAATTTGGGAATGAAGGTCAGGATATTGCAAATCTCCTGGCAGAAAAGTGTCATCCAACTCAATGACAGTGTCAAGTAGGCTGTTTAATTCCTGTTTGACGGAAAGATTAGCGTGCTGGGGGTGCGAGGTTTGAAGGTTAATGACTCCTTCTTGCCAATTCACATCCGGATTCTAGTAAACTAGGAAATCATGGCCTAGAATGGTATCATCCATTCTGGGTATAGCCATGACAAATAAATCCCATTCAAAGCTGGGGAAATTGGAGAATGCAAAGGTCCATTTTGCCTTTTGGAAGACCCAATTAGAAGGTTCAGTCACACTACTTCCTAAATAGATAGGAAATTTATCTATCTTGGAACGCGTAAGATTTTTGGAAGTGGCAAAAGATTCACTGATGAAGGAAACATTAGGGCCGGAGTCAAGTAAGACTCAATCAGGGGTTTTGTTGGAATGGAATAATATAAATCTCAAACTAGGAGCACCTAGTGACTTGCAAGTGAAAAGATTTACTCGCGGTCATTTATATAATGTGGAGTTTTCCTTGCAAGTATCAGAAAAACTAAAAGCTGATTCTTTGACTGCTTAGCTGCTTCACGCGCTAACCACTTTGCACAGCTGTTGAAATCATGTTTTCCTCCACAATACATACACAGCCCATTCTTCTCCCTCCGTAGCTTTTCCTTGTTCCGTAGCATCCCAGTTTCTTTGTCCAAGAACTTTGGAGTTTTGGTGACGTTTTTCCCTTTTGAGTTGGAGCTTGAAGTTGGGGTTGGTTTGGATGGTTTTGGGTTTCTCGTGTTTTGCTTTGAGGAGTTGTCCACCCTTGGAGCCGAGGTGGACGGTTCATGGTTATTTTGCCAAGAGCAATTCTTGTCGTGATAGCCATTATCAAGCTCAATCACTCAATCAATTAGCTGCTGAAGCAAGGTTGTCCTATGACCCCCAACTGCAAGCTGTTCAATTAAGCGTTCCGGTAGACCCTTTCGGAAATGGAATAGAAGAGCAGCCTTGTTCCACTTGATGCAAGACTGAAAGGTTCAAAATTGAGAAATATAAACGGAAGCTCTACTGTTTTCCTTCATAACTAGACTATTAAGTTTGTATTCAGTGTTTCAAACTTCATTGGGGTCGCCAAACAGGGTGAACAGTTGCTGCTCAAACCTGTCCCAGTTTTTGAGAATGCACGTGGGACTGTCTCTGTACAAAAGTTTGAGGTACGGTTCGAACCCCTGCAAGGCTCTACCTCCTAAGAAGGACAAAGCATACATAACCTTATGCCTATTGGAAAGGAAATTGTTGGAGTCATTTGAAAAGATTATTTTACAAGACTGTAGGTAGGATCTAAGCTTATGAGGGTGTTCTCTGGCAAAGTGATCTGGTTGTTTCATGCCAGGAGTGCAAAAGCTAGGAGTACTCGGACTAGATTGCTGGGAACCATGAGTGAGGGCCTGGATCAACGTTGAAAACAGGGTTGAAGCATTGGGCTTGGGAGCAGTAGTACAAACCCCTGGTCTACCATGAGTCAAGGTTTCATCAGAAGAATGGTTGAAATTGTTGAACTCCACAAGAGGGTCCATTGGAGCATCCCATGGAGGAGTACAAGGATCATCAAGGGGTTCAACAGATGGAAATTTAGAAGAAGGAATGGGATCTAAGGGTTGTTGGGCCTGAGGAACGCTGGTTCTCCCTACCCAATGGATATCATCATTGTAAGGGGCGAGGGAAGCGTTCCCGATTGAGCAAGTACGTGACATTGAGAGAAAGAAGTCTACTATAGGTTGGCAAACTACAATAGATGAGTTGAGTTAGTTAATTTACTGTCACACGACCACCCCACGTACTATAGGGCAATTCTTAGATGATTGTGAGCGCGGAGGAATGCTGAGTGCAAGGGAAAGTGCAAATAGCAAGGCTCAGTTGCGAAGTGCAAACTTAGTTAAGCCACTCAACAAACGGCGAGAGGAATGGAGTGTGTTCCAAAGAGGGAAACTCAAACTGAGTCCAATGTGATAAATAGGTTGTTGCAAAATGCGACAACGTATGAAATGAACTAACTGAGGAGACAATCATCAGGCAAGGGGATAGCCCTTATAAGGTAATCCAAAGTGACTAGATACAACCTGGTGGTGAGCTAACTACAGTTGAAGGCGGTGAGGCAATAAATGACAGGCACAGGATAGGAAATAAAGCAGTAGTACAATCATATCCAAGGCCATGGCGTAGGTGCAAGAAAATAGAATCTGAGCGTACAAATGTATGATCAATTGGGACAGGAGCAAGTGACATTGTGGGTAAAGAGAAGTAATAGTGTATGCAGGGTAAGGACTAGTCCAATTGCAAACTGTACAGTAATGATGGCTTAGTTAGACATAGATGCACACTAACAAACAGTGTGTGGCCGAAGATGGAAGTCCGGGGCTGTTGATTGGCCAGGGAAGGAGATTGGATCTTAAAATGGATGGCCCACTGGTTTGGATTTAACCGCAAAGTTGGCAATTATATACTGAGTTGGTTGCCAAGATTGGAAGGTCAATGCAAGCCAGATGAAGTAGCAGATCGCACCATTGATGTTGTGTTTTATTTGTGTCATGCTTATAGACTGAGGTAGATGGTACTGAGGAGAGGACATGTTGAAGTGATGAAGAAAATCATTCCTAAGTGCAAGGCGTGACATGGGTTCAATTTCTAATATGTCCCTTCCAACAAGCTCTTTGGGGCCCAACGCCCCAACTCCTCTTCCTGCACCTCTACTAGTCACTTTTGGTGCTCAGTCCTTGTGCTTTTACCCTCCCCCCTTTTCTTATGGCGTCAATGTCCCTTGATTGGTTTGCATAAGGCCATGGGACTAACCTTGTATCCTGTTCAACACCACAGATGTGGAGACATTCCTTTTGCGTTAAAAAAAGTATTATGGAAGCCTAGGGAATTTTGGACTTGGAAAAGGCTTTCCTTGTTGTTCTATTCATCACAGGCAAAAAAATGCTCTGGGAAATGGAAGAGATGGAGGGGTATGAGAGCCTTGACTGAGAAAGGTTGAAGGATGAGATCTTGAAATAGTGGGGAAGGTGCAAAACCCGGTGCCAGGATAGCAACTTCAATCAATTGGTTTTGGAGGAATGCGCCTGCGTTGGAGTTTGGACACAAGCAGATTTGATGGATTATGAGGAAAATTTTGATCAAATCTACTAGTATCTGGAAGAAAACAAGGTGGTTTTGCCAAAATGGGTGCAATGAAGAGGGTGTTCTTGGGTGCAATTTGACCTTATCTCTGGGCACAGGTTTAACAGCATCTATACAACCATGCAGTGGTAAAACAGTTATTGGATGGGAGCATTGAACTCCTCCCTGACTTGGAATTCATCTTCTGTGCCATGGAGATAAAAATAAACTTGGATGAGCTCATCAAGTACATGGAAAAATTGTTTCCAGTGGCCACAAAGAATTTGGCCCTGGTGCAAGCCCCAGCCATGTGCCCACCCACAACTTAAGGTTTTTTGGTGGTGCAACTGGAAATGGCTCTGCTTTGGTAGGCCAAACCTATCCTATAGCCATCAGAATCACTTTTATAGTATGAAAACATCTCAAATCCTTAAATTAACTCAATAAATGGATTTTAAATCAAAAATAACCTATAGTCACTCAGCCAAAGTAACCCTCTATCCCTCATGGATTAGAAGATACAGCCCAAGAAACTTTCAACTGTGGGAAATTCATACCAAACCAGGTTTCACAGCTCTGTGGAAGGCCTAAAGACATACCTTGGAAATTCTCAAGCACATACCAGTGACAGCTTACCGTCAACACCAGGACCATAAAAAAACCCTTTAACCTCAGCCAGAATACAGAAATACAGATGCAGGAGGCTGTGTAACTAGTTCATCTCCTGTCACCTTACCCAGAATGCATTCAAATTGTCACGCCTTGCACTTAGGAATTATTTTCTTCATCACTTTGACATGTCCTCTCCTCAGTACCATCTACCTCAGTCTATAAGCATGACACAAATAAAGCCCAACATCAATGGTGTGATCTGCTACTTCATCTGGCTTGTGTTGACCTTCCAATCTTGGCGACCAAGTCAGTATCTACTTGCAAACTTTGCGGTTAACTCCATACCGTTTGTCCATCCATTATGAGATCCAATCTCCTTCCCTGGCCAATCAACAGCCTTGGACTTCCATCTTTGGTCACGCACTGTTTGTTAGTTTGCATCTTTGTCTAACTAAGCCATCATTACTGTACAGTTTGCAATTGTACTAGGCCCTACCCTGCATACACTATTACTTCTCATTTGCATTACCTTCAAAGTCATTCGCTCCTGTCCCAATTCATCATAAAATTGTACGCTCAGATTCTATTTTCTTGCACTTACGCCATGAGCTCGGACATGATTGTACTACTGCTTTATTTCCTATCCTGTTCCTGTCATTCATTGCCTCACCGCCTTAAACTGTAGTTAGCTCACCACCAGGTTGTATCTAGTCACTTAGGATTACCTTATAAGGGCTATCCCCTTGCCTGATGATTGTCTCCTCAGTTAGTTCATTTCATATGTGCTCCCATTTTGCTAAAACCTATTTATCACATTGGACTCAGGTTGAGTTTCCCTCCTCGGAATACATTCCATTCCTCTCGCCGTTTGTTGAGTGGCATAACTAAGTTCGCACTTCACAACTGAGCCTTGCTATTTGCACTTGCCCTTGCACTCAGCATTCCTCCGCGCTCACAATCATCTAAGAATTGCCCTATAGTACGTGGGGTGGTTTTGTGACAGTAAATTAACTAACTCAACTCATCTATTGTAGCTTGCCAACCTATAGTAGACTTCCTTTTTTTGATGTCACGTACTTGCTCAACCGGGAACGCTTCCCTCGCCCCTTAAAATGATGAAATCCATCGGATAGGGAGAACCAGTGTTCCTTGGGCCCAACAACCCTTAGATCCCGTTCCTTCTTCTAAATTGCAATCTGTTGAACCCCTCAATGATGCTTGGACTCCTCCACAGGATTTTTGAACAGAACCTCTTGCGGAGTTTGCCAATTCTGACCATTCTTTGGATGAAACCTTGACTCATGGTAGACGAGGGGTTTGCACTACTGCTCCCAAGCCCAATGCTTCAACCCTTCTTTTGACATTGATCCAGGCCCTCACTCATGGTGCCCAGAAATCTAGTCAGAGTACTCCTAGCTTTTGCACTCCAGGCATGAAACAACCCAATCACTTTACGGGAGAACACCCTCATGAGCTTAGATCCTACCTACAGTCTTTTAAAATCATCTTTTCAAACGACTCCAACAATTTCCCTTCCAATAGGCATAAAGTTATGTAAGCTTCATCCTTCCTAGGAGGTAGAGCCTTGCCGTGGTTCAAACCGTACCTCAAACGTTTGTCCAACAACAGTCCCACGTGTATTCTCAACAACTGGGACAGGTTTGAGCAACAACTGTTCACCCTGTTTGGTGACCCCAATGAAGTTTGAAACGCCAAATACAAACTTAATAGTCTAGTTATGAAGGAAAATAGTAGAGCTTCCGTTTATATTTCTCATTTTTGAAACTTGCAGTCTTGCATCCAGTGGAACAAGGCTGCTCTGCTATTCCATTTCCAAAAGGGTCTACTGGCATGCTTAATTGAACAGCTTGCAGTTGGGGGTCATAAGACAACCTTGCTTCAGCAGCTAATAGATTGAGTGATTGAGCTTGATAATGGCTATCACGACAAGAATTGCTCTTGGCAAAACAACCATGGACCGTCCACCTTGGCTCTGAGGGTGGACAAATCCTCAAAGCAAAATGCAAGGAATCCAAAACCATCCAAACCAACCCCAACTTCAAACTCCAACTCAAAAGGAAAAATTTTCACCAAAACTCCGAAGTTCTTGGACAAAGAAACCGGGATGCTACGGAACAAGGAAAGGCTAAAAAGGGAAAAGAATGGGCTGTGTATTTATTGTGAAGGAAAAAAGATGTCAACAGTTGTGCAAAGAGGTTAGCGCGTGAAGTGGCTAAGCAGTCAAAAAATTAGCTTGTAGTTTTTCTGATACTTGCAAGGAAAACTACACATTATCTAAAACACCGTGAGTAAATCTTTGCACTTGCAAGTCACTAGGTGCTCCTAGTTCAAGATTTATCCTATTCCATTCCAACAACACCCCTTATCAAGTCTTACTTGACTCCAGCGCTAATGTTTCCTTCATCAGTGAATCTTTTGCCACTTCCAAAAATCTTACGCGTTCCGAGATAGATAAATTTCCTATCCAAATAGTAAGTAGTGTGACTGAAACATCTAATTGGGTCTCCCAAAAGGCAAAGTGGACCTTTGCATTCTCCAATTTCCCCAGCTTTGAATGGGATTTAATTGTCTTGGCTATACCTGGAATGGATGATACCATTCTAGGCCATGATTTCCTAGTTTACTGGAATCCGGATGTGAATTGGCAAGAAGGAGTAATTAACCTTCATACCTTGCACCCCCAGAACACTAATCTTTCGGTCAAACAGGAATTAAAAAGCCTACCTGACACTGTCATTAAGTTGGATGACAATTTTCCGCCAGGAGATTTGCAATATCCTGACCTCCATTCCCAAATTACCTCTTCAGATTTAGGAGTTATCGCTTACCTATCCAGCTTACCTCTTTCCTGTTCCTTTGGAGAGAAACAGACACAAACCAAATGGTGTATTTTGAGCTCCCTAATCCTCTTGCACCATGCAAGCACCTCAAATTCAGTGCTCAAAGATGACAAGATTGAAGATTTAGAAATCATTCAAGAGTCTTTACCTTCAGTTTATCATGACTTTGCCGAGGTCTTATCAGCTCCAAGAGCAGATAAACTGCCTCCATCCCGTCCTTAAAATCACAAGATCAAAATTACTGGCACACATCTGGCACCAGGACTAGTCTACTCTCTCTTGACGCAAGAATCAATTGCGCTTCAAGACTACATTGCGGAAAATGTAGCGAAAGGATTTCTTTGACCAAGCAATTTGTATACCGGTTCACCTGTTCTATTTTTTCCAAAAAAGGACGGGGGACTTTGCCTTTGTGTTGACTACAGGAAACTGAACCAGGTAACCCGCAAAAATGCCTATCCAGTACCGCCTATGTCACATCTCCTTACCCTCTTCCAAGGAGATGCTTATTTCTTGAAGTTAGACCTTCGGGGTGCCTATAACCTAATTTGCATTATGAAAGGTCATGAGTATTTGATTGCAATGAGAACCCGTTTTGAAAGTCATGAGTATACCGTCATGCCTTTTGGCCTCTGTAATGCTGCTTCCACTTTTCAACATTTTGTCAACAACATTTTCTCCAATCTTGTAGGTAAATGCCTCGTGTTATATCTAAATGATATACTAGTCTACTCAAGGAACATTGAAGATCAAATTGCACATGTGCAAGAGGTGCTGCAGCAACTTTGCAAGAATGACCTGTTTGCAAAAGCCTCTAAGTGCGAATTCCATAACTCTTCTCTTTGGTTTCTAGGTGTCGTAGTCTTGCAGCAAGGACTATTGATGGACCCAGCCAAAAGCATACGCATATTGGACTGGCCCCCACCTTCTTCCATTTAATCCCTTCAAGTTTTCCTTGGTTTCAGTAATTTTTATAGGAGGTTCATTCAGCGTTACACCAAAAAAACCGTGAATCTTACTAACCTTCTTCAAAGAGACACTCCTTTTGTTTTTACCAAAAAAGCTGCTTTGGAGTTTGAAGCTCTGAAGAAAGTGTTCACCACTGCTCCAATACTTGCTCAATTCAATGAGCTAGCTTGCACTATTGTCAAAACAGACACAAGCGACTATGCAATCACAGGAGTAATCTTGCAGTTTTCTTCCTCCACTTCTCTCTTTCATCCTGTAGCTTTTGAGTCTCACAAGTTGCTTGCTGCAGAGCTTAACTATGAGATTCATGAAAAGGAACTTCTTGAAATTGTTTATTGCTTGAGAAATGGTGTTCATACCTTTTGAGCCTTAGAGAATCCTTTGAGGTTTTAACTGATCATAATTCTTTAAAGTATTTTATGAGCTCAAAAGTCCTCACACGTAGACAGGCACGATGGGCCGAATACCTCTTCAAGTTCCACTTTACAATCATGTACTTCCCTGGGAAACAAGCGGTAGTTCCTGATGCTTTATCACGTTGGGTCAACGTTTACCCAGGGGGGGGGAGCGCCTTTTCCAAAAACAACCCTGAAAACGTTAGGACACTCTTCTCAACCCAATCTGCCCAACTCAGTTTGATCATGATAAATTTCTGGAAAAGTATTGAAATAAATTATAATCTTAAAAAGGGCTGCACGGAGCAAGTCATCAGTACAAACAATAAAAGCTAAGATGAATGAGATCTTAAAGAAAAGAAAACCATAAAAGAACCAACATCAAGCAGGTAGACTTAAGACAGTGAGAATAGATCTTATCAGCAGTTGAGTGATAGAGAGGTTACTGGAATTGAATGTAGAAGGTTGGTTGAGTCAAAGAAGAAAGTTGAAGGTTAGGTTGAGAAATAAAGAACTAGGAGAAAGCCAGCCATGACAGACATACTCAAGAAGAGGAAAGAAAGCCGTTGGTGAGATTCGAGATGATGAGGCTTGAGGATTGTTGTAAATGGGAAATGGAAAGAAATAAATTAGAAAGAAGAAAGAGATGAAAAAGAATTGATGAATAAAAAAAACGTTTGAGATGATTGATCTGGTTTGTGAGTTGAGAAGTGAGATTCGAGAGTTGAATCATGTGTAATTGTGAATTGGTGAGCAGTCTTATGTTGATCCAGTTTGAGATCTTGAGTTTCACTTTAAGACAGAGTTCAACCGAGAGTAGAGAGTGCACGCAAGCAGTGACAGTAATGACAGTCAGTAGCGCGCGCGTAAGTGAAAGTTAAGTGACAGAATATAGGTGCGGAGAAAGTAAATGAAAAGGTGAGAAAAAAAAAAGGATAGAAAAAGAGAAAACAAAATAGAAAGAAGTTAGATTTAAAGAAAATATGAAAAAGAGAAGAGAAGAGATTGGAAAGAGTAATCAGGAGCTCGAAAATATTCAACACCCCCCGTGTCTGGTATGGCTGGAGACGACAGAAAATTTTGGATTTATGAGAGTGATGAGATTGGCAAGTAGAGCGGGAGACAATGCTTTCGTAAGTCTATCAGCATTCATTTTCTCTGAAGGAATAAGATCGATGACCAGACTTTCTCGCTTTAATTCTTCTCGAATTGCCTTAGTTTTGATGTCAATATGCCAAGTTTTAGAGTTACATCTGAACTTTTTGAGTTTGTCAATGAGGCCTTTATTATCCACGTAGTGTTTGTTAGGTTCTAAATTCTTCTTCCAGAGTTCTGATACTAAATTTTTCATCCAAATGGCTTCCAAAAATGAGTCTACAAGCGGATTAAGTTCAGCTTTGGTGGTTGAGTGGGTGACATTTCTTTGTCAATAGCTTTGCCAAGAAATGAGTGAACCAAACAGTAAGGATAGATGACCTGATTGTGATTTTCTAGTTTCCAAGTCGTCGCCCCAGTTTGCGTCACTGAAGCATTGAATTTGCGTGTCGGAATTACGTACAGAGAGTGAGAGTTTAAGATTTTTAGTAGAGTTCAGGTACTTCCAGCACCGCTTGACTTCTCGCCAGTGTTGGATGCCAGGTTTCTCGCAGAATCTTGCTAGAATTGACACTGCAAAACTTAAGTCCGGACGGGTTAGACAAGCTATGTAGTTTAAAAGGAAAAGAGCCGATCTGTAATTAATGTTGAGAGCAAGAAACTCCTGATGTTCTTCATCGGAGGCCCGTGAAAGATTGATATTGGCGGTGAGAGGGACAGAAGAAGGTTTGCAATCCGTCATCTTCAATTCCTTGAGTCCATGTTCTATGTGCTTAGGTTGAGATAACAGGATCAAATCATTGGTTCTTTCAAATTTCATGCCAAGGACTGTATTGGGTTCATGATGGCTAGAATTGGGGAATTGTTTGAGAAAGTTGGACACGAAATTATTGCTGGAACCGACGAGAATTAGATCGTCAACATGAAAGAATAGAACAGAATTGGTTGATGAATGAATGTAAAGACATGGGTCGGACACAGACTCATGGAATCCTTGTTTGCAAATCCACGCGGTGAGTGTATTGAACCAGTTGGCAGGAGCCTGTTTAAGCCCGTATAAAGATTTGTTGATAATAAGATACTTTGAGGTTTGTTTTGATCCTTTAGGTCGTTTTATGATAACAGTGTTGGACAGTGGGGCGTGAAGAAATGCGCTCTTTACGTCAAGTTGCGTGATAAAAAGAGAATGATATAGGCCAAACAGGAGAGCAATGCGGAGGGAAGCTGCTTTTCCAGTGGGAGAAAAGGTGTCAAGATAGTCAATGCTGTAGATTTGATCAAACCCCTGAACGCAAAGTCGGCTCTTATAAACAAGAGGGTCCCCGTGACAGTTGTCCTTGAGACGATAGACCCAAGTCGTATTGAGTGGATTCGCTGGTTCGGGTCCGTTATAATCGTCCCAAACTTTGAGCTCTTCAATGCCGTTAAGTTCCACATCCATAGAAGCATCCCAATAGATTGGGTCAGAGCACTTCTTGGCTTGTTCATAAGTTTTTGGCACGAAATAATGGTGATAGCCGTATCGTTGAGGGGGTTTAATGGATGATCTGTTTTGTAGGGAATAGCTGGGATTAAGTTGAGTAGCAACATCATTTGAGGATTCGGATGAAGAGTCTGAAAGTGACTTGTCTGAAGACTTGGAAGAAAGTGAGGGAGAAAGATTGTTCCTATCAGCTACAACAAGATCATTGGAAGAGGGTAAAGAAGGGGAAGAATCTGAAAGAGGAGAGGAAGAATCTGAAGAAGAGACAAAGAGGGGAAGATCGATGTCCAATTTGGGAGGTGGAGAAGGATCGGATTCGAGATTGGAGGAGGATGAAATCTGGGGGGGAGAAAATGTTTTGAGTATCTTTACATGCTTGGAAGAAATAATGGATTTGTCAGGAAAAAGAATGAAATAGGATAGAAAATGAGGGGTTGTAGCCCACAAGGATACCAGAGAGACCGCGATCTTTGAACTTTTCCCCCCGAGCAACCTTGGTGTCGAGATAGACCACCTTGGAACCAATGGGGTGAAAGTAATTGAGCGGAAGAGTTTTGTTGACAAACAGTTGATAGGGAGAAGGCGAGTCAGGTGTTTTGGGAATTTGATTAAGAACAAGACTAGCGGTTTTAGAGACTTCAGCCTAGAGGTTAAGAGGCAGCTTGGAGCTGCGGAGAATGGCTTGAATGGATTCCGTAAGAGTTCTGTTGGCTCGTTCGATTTTGCCGTTATGTTTGTGATGATAGGGTTCGGTAATTAAATGTTGGATGGAATTTGATTGAAAAAAATCTTTCAGATCAGAGGAGATGAACTCTCCTCCTCCATCGGAGCAGACAGTAGCAGGAAAGGAGGTTTGTTTAAGCTTTTCAAAATTTAAGATGGTTTTGAGTTGAGGACCAGCGTTGGACTTATGTTGAAGAGGGATTGCAGAGATATATCCAGAGTGATTGTCAACGATAGTCATGAGATAATTCATGCCATTTCTAGAAGTTGGAGTAATTGGTCCAACAAGGTTGACATGGAGTTTTTCGAAAGATCGGGAGGCAGTGGTGGAGGTGTTTTTGAATGAGGATTTAGTGATCTTTGCGAAGAGACAATCTTTGCATTGAAAATTGGATATAAGATCGGGAGAGAGATTTGGAAAAAGATTTTTAAGTCTATGAGGACTGGCGTGTCCGAAAGAGAGGTGGAGATTTTTGAGCGTGACAGGATTTGAATCTTTTTGAGAGATATAGCATAATTTTTGATTGAGTCCAATTTTGGAGGGATTGTTCAGAACAAAGGGATTGCCTTGAATATATCCAGAGAAAACCGGACAGGAGTTAGAAAAGAGTTGAAATTGGTTACCGTTAGTGGAAAGGGAACAACTCTTGGATAGAATGAGTGCTCCAGGACTAATGAGATTGACTACAAGATCAGGTACAAAGAAGGCATTAGAGAGCGTAACCGTTGAGTTCTTCCAGATGAGCTGAACAGTGCCTTTTCCTTTTATAGGCAGTTTTGCTCCTTCCTTTCCCGTACTAATGGATTTGTCACCTAAGCATTCATCGAGTTTGCAAAAGAATTTGGCCGAATTGAACATATGACATGATGCTCCAGAGTCGAGGATTATTTGATTGGTTGAGTTTATGTCATTGACCCAAGTGGTGAGGAGGGCATGATAGTGAGCTACTTCCTTACCCTTGGAGTTGGCATTGAATTGCGCTCTCCAATTGGCTTGGGCTTCTTTCCACCAATCTGGCTCAAGGTGTTTGTGTTTGTGCCAACACTTGTCTTCAGTATGATCGGGAGACTGAGGATTATGATACCCTCTTCTGCAGCGGAGTTCTCTGGGTATGGGCTTTTTGATGGTTTGCGAGGCAATCAAGGCAGTGTTGAGAGTCTTGGAATCCTTTGCTTTAGATCTAGTTTTGTTATTGAGTTGGGTGAGGTGATTTAGAACAAGATTGACCAATACACTTTTGTCAGAGTGCATGATTTGTTGACAAAGAGATTGAAGAGCGGAAGGGAATTTGAAAAGAATGAGGTAAGCCAGAATGTCGTCTGGAAGGTTGATCCCTACGTGAATCATTTTCTTCATAGAGATTTTGGTTTCGGTGATAAAGAGATTAATCAAGTCTGATTTGAATTTATGGTACAAGAATTCATTGAAAACCCTTGCTTGGTTGGCAGTTTGAGAGGATGCAAACCTTTCCTTGATAGTCAACCAGAGGAGCTTCGCGGATGTAATATTGGTAGGATTAACGACATTGTTGTGAGTAATTGAGTCAATTCGGGAGAGTAAGATGACCCTGATTTCCATATCGTTGGTGGCTTTAAGAGTTTTTGATTCGTCCTCGAGAGCTTCCTTTACACCTTTCAGTTCCAGGAGAATGGTCATCTTGTCCTTCCAAATTGAGTAGTTTTCGTCGGTAAGAATGGGAACTGCCTTGAGCGCTGCTTTCAGAATTATTTTTCGGAATCCATCGCCACTGCTTGATCCCTCCATGACTTTGGTGAGTTTAGTCGGGCTGATTTTTGGCTTTTAACCGTGATAAATTTCTGGAAAAGAATTGAAATAAATTATAATCTTAAAAAGGGTTGCACGGAGCAAGTCATCAGTACAAAGAATAAAAGCTAAGATGAATGAGATCTTAAAGAAAAGAAAACAATAAAAGAACCAACATCAAGCAGGTAGACTTAAGACAGTGAGAATAGATCTTATCAGCAGTTGAGTGATAGAGAGGTTACTGGAATTGAATGTAGAAGGTTGGTTGAGTCAAAGAAGAAAGTTGAAGGTTAGGTTGAGAAATAAAGAACAAGGAGAAAGCCAGCCGTGACAGACATACTCGAGAAGAGGAAAGAAAGCTGTTGGTGAGATTCGAGATGATGAGGCTTGAGGATTGTTGTAAATGGGAAATGGAAAGAAATAAATTAGAAAGAAGAAAGATATGAAAAAGAATTGATGAATAAAAAAAAACGTTTGAGATGATTGATCTGGTTTGTGAGTTGAGAAGTGAGATTCAAGAGTTGAATCATGTGTAATTGTGAATTGGTGAGCAGTCGTAGGTTGATCTGGTTTGAGATCTTGAGTTTCACTTTAAGACAGAGTTCAACCAAGAGTAGAGAGTGCGCGCAAGCAGTAACAGTAATGACAGTCAGTAGCGCGCGCGCGTAAGTGAAAGTTAAGTGACAGAATATAGGTGCGGAGAAAGTAAAAGAAAAGGTGAGAAAAAAAAGGATAGAAAAAGAGAAAACAAAATAGAAAGAAGTTAGATTTAAAGAAAATATGAAAAAGAGAAGAGAAGAGATTGGAAAGAGTAATCAGGAGCTCAAAAATATTCAACAGATCATTGCTCACTTACAAGATTTGGCTTCCAAACTCCGACAAGCTTGACGCGACAACCCCAAGGGCATCAAACTTTTCAAAAGTGCGGACTTATTAGATAGTAGTTACAGTATTGATGATAATGACTTCTTAGTCTATGATAATTGTATAGTAGTACCAGATAATTCTTGCATCAAGTTATATATCTTCGAGTCATGGCACAATTCTCCGCTTGCTGGTCATCATGGGCAGGAAAAAACCTACCAATTGATTGCACGGGACTTCTACTGGCCTGGTATGACCAAAGAAGTAAAAGACTATGTTAGCGCGTCCTATGATTGCAATCGTAACAAGTCCTTGAAACACCAGAAGTATGGGCTGCTCCAGCCACTTCCAATTCCCCCTTGTCCTTGGCACTCGCTTTCTATGGATTTCATCTCTCAATTACCTTCTTCTAGTGGATATGATGCTATTCTAGTAATAGTAGATTGCTTCTCAAAGATGGATTTATTTTGGCGCAGTAATGTGACGGCCACTTCAGAAGACTTAGCTAACTTGTTCATAGAATATGTATTTTTGAAACATGGTCTCCCTGATAATATAGTTAGTGATCGTGGATCTCTGTTAGTCTCAAGCTTCTGGACCTTGCTATGCCAACATTTGAAGATCACTTGTAATTTATCAATGGCGTACCACCCGGAAACGGATGGGCAAACCAAGAAAGTTAATCAGATTCTCAAACAATATTCTCAAATGTATGTTGCCTATCAACAAGATGACTGGTCGCAATGGCTCCCACTAGCCAAATTTGCCTACAAAAACTCCACTCATTCCTCCACCAAACAGTCACCCTTCCAAACTCTTTATGGTAAAAACCCAACTTTCTCTTCCCTTCACGTAGCACTTTCTCAACCTGCTACCAATTACCTTGAATAAATTCAATCCCTTCAATTGCAACTTCAAAACCAACCTCAAAGAAGCAAACCAGCGCTATAAGGAGCAAGCAGACTGATCTCCCACTACGGCTCCAATCTTCGCAGTAGGAGATCAAGCGTGGCTCAATGCTTGCAACATTTGCAGCACTCGCCCAACTCACAAACTTTCCAAAAGAAAGCTTGGCCCCTTTAAAGTAGAATCAGTCATCTCCCCTAACGCCTTTAAACTTACTTTACCTGCAAAATGGAAAGGTATCCACCCAGTCTTTCATGTGTCTCTCCTAGAGCCAGCTCGAGTCCTATACCCGGGCAAGACTCATCCCCCTCCCAAACTGGTCCCTGTCCTCAATCATCAAGAGTGGGAAGTAAGCCGTATTCTGGATTCCAGGTTATGCAAAGGCAAATTCAATACCTCCTTGAGTGGTCTGGCTTCCAGTCCAACAAAGATGGCACCTTGTGGGAACCAGCCCATCACCTTTGCAATTCTCCCAATATGATTCAAGATTTCCATGGGACCTACCCTTGCAAACCTCAAAAATCATGATTCCATCCCATCCAATCCCATTTCACTCCACATTTCATCCCATCCAATCCCATTCCATTCCACATTTCATCCCATCCAATCCCATTTCATTCGTCATTCCATCTCATCCAATCTCATTCCATTCCACATTCCATATCATCCAACCCCATTCCATTCCACATCATCATTCCATCAGTCAATTTCTTCATCTCACCGTGTTATTCCTTCCTCTCATCCCCCTCTCATTCCTACCAAAGAAAATTCCATTCCTTATTCAAAAAAAAAGAGAAAATTTATTTATAATTTTAAAAAAAAAAAAAGAAAAAAAAAATATATATATATTTATAATAATGAATTACAAAGTTTCTTTTACTTCTTTCTCTGAATCCTCCCAATTTTCAGTCAAATCTGAAACCATGGATCAAAAATTATCCAGGTCTTCATCATTAATCAGTGTGGACATCCTTCAGAGAACCAGAACCTCTGTTACAATATGCCTCTCAAAGATTTCCTTGCATGTTGAAATTTGAGCTTGCTTTGGCCAAGCATTCCATCCACCTTCCTCCAAGAGCTCTTTGTACGCTCTCTTCCTTTGGCCTCCCAACAAACCTTCTCCAATGTTGCCTGTCAGTCTCCTTGCATCAGTTTTGACCGGTCCTACAAATCGCACCGGATCCGCTTCGCCTTGGCCCTCCATTCCTTCCGTTCCATCTACTCCATCCCTTCCATCTTCATTTCCTTCTCCCAATTCTTCCATTACGACCTCCTCTTCTTGCTCCATTCCCTCTCTTCCTCCATTTCCGTCTTCTCCATCTCCCAATCCTCTTTCCGCTTTGTTCCTTTCTTCCTCCCTTGCTTCCTCAGTGATGACCACAACTGGCTCCGCACCGGGCACTTCATCTCGCAACTTGGCATTCATCTGGGGCCCCGGAAGTTCAGTCGGCGGACCCCAATAAGGTGGTGGTGGCGGTGGTGTGTTCGTAGTGTATCTTTGGAAATGGGGCAAAACTAGCAAGACAAGCAAAAATTGAGTTACTATCTTTACTATTTATAGTCAGTCCCAATTAGTACTCACCAGGAACTCAAGTACCCAAGTATTCAATCTCTGGCAACGGTGGTATTTTGTAGTTAACCATTGGCACAGAACAACGACTCCACATCTCCCTTGATGACTTGGCGGGACCATCAACAGTTGACTCAATATTTATAGGGAAATTAAGTGCAACCTTGCGGAGACGGCATTGCTCGTACTTGCCTCAAATGCCTCGGACGGCAGTACTGGGGACACAATGCTTGTTTTGACGGATACAGTTTTTGCAAAGGCGGGACAACAATGATGACATTTTATATAATTTATAAGTCTTGTGAGTAATGAATTAAATAATGAATGAAGGGTATACAGTATTTATTAATGACTTGAAATTGATGGGAAAATTTATCTGAATGCTTGCAGGAGCTCGCGTCTTTATACCTGGGAAACTGTCATGCCTCGCACTTAGGAATTATTGTCTTCATCACTTTGACATGTCCTCTCCTCAGTACCATCTACTTCAGTCTATAAGCATGACACAAATAAAGCAAAACATCAATGGTGCAATCCGCTACTTCCTCTGGCTCGCGTTGACCTTCCAATCTTGGCAATCAAATCAGTATATACTTGCCAACTTTGCGGTTAACTCCATACCGGTCAGCCATCCATCATGAGATCCAATCTCCTTCCCTGGCCAATCAACAGCCTTGGACTTCCATCTTTGTTCAGGCACTGTTCGTTAGTTCGCATCTACGTCTAACTAAGCCATCATTACTGTAAAGTTTGCAATTGGACTAGTCCCTACCCTGCATACACTATTACTCCTCATTTGCGTTAACTTCAACCTCATTTGCTCCTGTCCCAATTCATCATACAATTTTGCGCTCAGATTCTATTGTCTTGCACTTACGCCATGACATCGGACATGATTGTACTACTGCTTTATTTAATATCCTGTTCCTGTCATTCATTGCCTCACCGCCTTCAACTGTAGTTAGCTCACCGCCAGGTTGTATCTAGTCACTTTGGATTACCTTATAAGGGCTATCCCCTTGCCTGATGATTGTCTCCTCATTTAGTTAATTTCATACGTTCTTGCATTTTGCTACAACCTAGTTATCACATTGGGCTCAGGTTGAGTTTCCCTCCTCGGAATACATTCCATTCCTCTCGCCGTTTTTTGAGTGGCATAACTAAGTTCGCACTTCGCAACTGAGCCTTGCTATTTGCCCTTGCCCTTGCACTCAGCATTCCTCTGCGCTCACAATCATCTAAGAATTGCCGTATAGTACGTGGGGTGGTTGTGTGACAACCCATTAACTTTGAGATATGAGGAAAAAAAGATTACTTCTCAGCTAGAACCCCAGAGGTGGAAAGAAAAGGTCAATACCCCTGATTTGTGTCCCCAAGATTCAGAATTTTTTGGTCCCTTGCATTTGTAAGGAGCTGAGCCTGATGTTCAACCACCAACAAGAGAGAGAGGGAGTGAGAATAGCAGAAAAAGACACCAGGGCCAAATTTGGGTCTCTGGTTGAACAGTGACATGAAATCACTATATGTGGCCAATGTTTTCTCAAATAAGTATCAAAAGTTTCACCATGAAAACACAATTATTTATCATGTGATTTACCTTAAAAAATTTAGGGTTTATTGTGGATTTCACCTTGATTGGTAATAAAAGTCAACTTGTTTTTACCTTGGTTGAAAATCAAAGTCAGTCTTGTTTCACTTTTGTGGAAAATGAAAGTCAAAATGATTTACCACCAAGGCCAAAATGGGATCACAGGATGACCAGTGAATTAAGCAGAACACAAAAATAAAGCATAACAACAAGATGGCTCAAATATGAATATGGTGTGACCAACCTTGAACATATTTATTCCCAGACAAAAAAGAAGGTAAATACCTCCATAAACAGAGACAGTCCAACAACCACTGATCAATATATTTTCCTAGGCTGGGTTCAACCTGTTCACATGAAAAGAACTCCAAGAATAATTAATACCCTGTGACATGGACTTGTAATAGTGCACTTTTTTCCAATCATTTAAATAATAGTTAAAGGGTTCATGAACATTGTAAATCCCATCTTCATCAAATTTACCCATAATAAACAAATGAAAAATATATCAAAGAATCAATTTATTTTCTCAGAAATCTATTTTGTTTTTAATAAAATTGCAATCAATAAAATTAATAGAAGTCATCTTGCATCATAAGGCATTGATAGACTGATTCAATGGGTGCTAAAATGCGTACGCACTGACATGTGTGCCACATATGAGTTTATTCCACATGGGATGCAAATATGGGTCTCTATGGCTCATTTGAAAATAACACAGACCATACAGGCCTGTGCAGATGTCACTGATTTGGGGAAACTAGCCTCAAAAAATGTGACATAAGTCAACTGGGACATGGTTCCTCCCAGGCCTACTGGGGTGGATGGGCCATCCCAACAAAAAGGGCTTCAGGGACCATCATTGAGCCCAATATTTATTATGGACTGAATTGGACAGCCCAACTGGCCAGCTGCTTGCCTACAAAAGTAGTCATTTCCCCATTACGGGCTTGGAAGACCCATTGGGCCCATTGTGCCCCTTGCGGCATGCTTGGTGCCACTATTCCTTGCCCTTGGCCCACTTGGTGGCCCAAGGTCCTGCGCAGGACCATTGAAGGGGGAAGAGTGACTCATTTGGAGTCCCTCCACCAGGGCCGGTTGTTGCAGCAGCAGGGGGCGCAATGATTGCTCCCCCCATCCCCTCACCTTGATTTCGGCAAGGGAGGGGACAAGCGCAGGGGGGGATTGCATTGAAGTGACTGCATGGGGGGCCCAACAATTGCTCCCCCCAATCCCTCACCTCAATTTCCCCAAGGGAGGGGACAAGCAGAGGGGGCTGGTTGCATCAAAGCAACCGGTGTGGGGGGGCGCAATGATTTCTCCCCCCATCCCCTCACCTCCATTGCCGCAAGGGAGGGGAAAAGTGGAGCAGTTGGGTTGCATTTAATCAACCGGCAGTGGGGGGGGGGGAATTGATAACCCTCCCACACACAGGGGCTGTCTCCCCGCCCCATTACTGAGGGGGAGGAAGGACAGTGTGGAATTCAGAAGAGGACTTCTCCTTTAATGGTTCCCAAGCTTAAAAGTTATTGATCCCTTGCGTCTGTAAACCCTGAGTGCAACTGTTCACCCTTTGACTGAGAGATAGAGAAATGACAGTAAAGATCCTTCCAAAACCTATGATGATCCAATGACATATGATGAGATCCTCCACATCCAGGTTGAGGTGCGGATTAAGTAAGCTTCCCCTAAACCCTAACCTAGTTAAAACTGCAAGCAAACAAGAATAATGAAATACAACCACTAAGTACAGAAACCTAGCCCAAATCTATGCATCCAACCCCATCCCATACCCCATATCCATCTGTATTGCTGGCCTGCCATTACGTCCACCCTGTTTGTCCTTCTCATGAAGCTGCCCTTGCGCTGCGCCCAACTTGGAGCCCCCTGTGCATTCCCGCATCCACCCAACGCGCCTTTCCAGATATCCAAGATACATCCGTGCATCATGCAACGCGCAATCTGAACCAATCCACCCCGCGTCTCCAGATGCTGAGCCCAATTTGACTGCTGCTGAGCCCGCAGCACACCTTACTGCGGCAAAGCCGCACCCATTGCTGAGCGCGCCGCCTTTTCTGAGCCCACTGCTAGTTCTGAGCGCGCAGTGCGCAGCCAATTCCCAATTGCGTCTATAAAAGACCACCACAATGGGCAAGGTGCTTTGCACCAAGATGCTTGTGTTTGTATGTATTCCTCCAAAAACTAGCATTTTGGTGCAAGGGTTTTGAAACTCACTTCAAAAAAAAAACCTTTGCACCAAAATACTAGTGTTTGGATGCATACATCCAAACACAAGCATTTTGGTGCATGGGTTCTTTTTTTGGATTAATCCCACTAGAGAAATCTGAAAAATAAAATAGAAAAATAAATTGAATTGAAATTATTAAAATAAAAAAAATAAAATAAATTAATAAATGAAAACAAAAGTAATAAATGAAAATACAATAAACATAAAAATAAATAAAAAATAAAATAAAATAAAAATAAAAATAAATAAAAATAAAATAAAATAAAAAATAAAATAAATCAAATTAAAATAAAAATAAAGATAAAAATAAAAATAAAATAAATAAAATAAAAATCAAAATCAAATTAAAATTAAAAAATTAAAAAAACCGTTGCACCAAAATCTTTCAGGATTACATTGGCCAAGGTTTTTGATGTAGGATTTGTGTTTCTGCAGAAAAGCCAAATATTTTTCACTGGCTGCAGCTAGTGAGCTAGTGGTTGAATGCCTAGCAATCAGGCTGTTACAATGAATAAATCCTACCACACTTCCACAGCCCCTGAAGCCATCAACACCCAGCTAATTAGCTGCTAATTCAGGTTTAGTTTCAATCTGTGTCTTTGAAGCCACAAAACCCAAATTTGAAACATGAGTGAGAGGCAGGAAATACCCAGGTGAAATACAAGCAACATAAATTTAAAATTTGAAAAACAGGAATTTGAACATATTGGTGAAATATTACAGCTGGTTTCATAGATCTTCAGGTTCATCAGACTCCATCTATGTGCTTATTTTTTTGAAATTTGCAAAAAATATTGAGATTTATCAGAATTCATTTGTAAATATTTGCTAGAATTTTTGATCAGTGGTTTTATGGCTGGGGTATTCCAGTACACAATGTTTTGATTTGTTATTTTTTATACATCATCACTTCCAAGGTGAATGCCAAGTGGGTTTCAGTTTCATCAATGTGGAACCTGAAGTGAATTCCAATTTTTGAATTTAGGAATTACCAGTGACATCAATGTGGAACCTGAAGTGAATTCCAATTCTCCATTTAGGAATTACCAGTGACATCCATTTTCCACCATGGTGAATAATGTCTGAATTCTATTTTTTTTTCAATGTAAACTTTGGTTAATTCAATATTCTTCATTGGTGAATAGAAGTTTCCTTTAAAGGGAGTAAATGGGTCCGGAAATGGGACTGGATGGTGACATGGAGTCACTGGCCAGCCAGAAACCTCAATTTGGCCCTGGTGAGAGATAGAGTTCCTTCCTTCCTTCCTTCCAAGCATTGTGGAGATTGTCTTGCTATGATATGATGATTATCTAAAACTCTGAGTTGAGAGAGAGGTATTAGGACCTCCCTCTCAACACTAAACTTTGTAAACTTGAGAACAAAAAAAGCTAAGCTCCTGCCCTCTTCAGCCCTTGATGTTTGCCTGCCATTACATACAACCCAGTTTGTCCTTCTCATTGCACAGAAATTCCTGCGCCTTTCTGCATCTTCCCAAAGCACCCATATTTGGGTTTCCTCCCTGGATACCCCTGTGAAACTTTCCTGCTCCTGATTCTTCAAACTAGCCATACCAACAAAATCAACCAGTTATCTTTGTTTATTGATCTGTTTCCTCAGAGCGCATCACAAATCCACTGCAGCCAATTCTGGGCCAACCATGCACCCAATTCAGGGTTCACATCAGCTAATTCTGAGCCTGTGGCACATCCAATGCTGAGGCCGCAAGGCTCCTAATGCTGAGCGCACAGCCCAAAATGCATTTCACAGTCCCACAGCTATAAAATGACACCAAACTGGTTGAAAAGTGATTAAATCCACTTCAATGGCTTTTATGGAGCTTTTAATTTGGTTTGATGGCCCCCCTACGCCCTCAGAGTACGCAATAAAACATATGGAAGAAAAATAAGGCATTCCCCAGTGGATACCCATCTACTTTGTTTTTGATGGCTTTTTCATTGATTTCCTATCCAAGGACAATTGGCCCTTCCTTCTCAATTACAGCCTCATTTTCTCCATGCTCCTTGTCTTGTACCTCAAAGCCTCCAATGGGAGAAGATTAAAAAAACCTCTATCAGAAGAAATCCTTCCGCAAACAGAAGAAAAGTGGAAACACTCACCGTCTGATGGACCTACTCTACTGGATACTCCCAGAGATAAACTCAATTCTTCAGATGCTTCTTTCAATTCAAAGATACCTCCAAAATTGTCCTTCACCCATACAACTGGCTGCATTACCTTCCTTTCAACATCAGAGGCTCCAGAAAAGGTTCTCTTGTATCTTCTACAGTAATCACATTTCCCAGGCTTTGGGGTGATGCTGGTGGTGCAGATCTTTTCATTTTAAATAAATTTGGAACAGGATGGAAAGTATTGGTTGACAGGATGGTAGCAATTTGTTTTCTCCATGGTGAATGAAAGAGTGGGTGATCTGTTTTAGGATGAAAGGGATGGGAAGCTGTCAGGTGGTGATGGTAATTGATATGGTGGTGGGAAAGACAATTAAACCATGGTGATGAACTCAATATACCTCTCACCTCTTTTTATGGGTATCAGGAGCTACCCCTTCCTCTTTTGGGGGGGCTTACTGTCATAACCAAAAATGTACTCAGTCTCCTCTGTTAAAATACGTATGCAATTACGTGTGTGCTACGTATAAGTGTAATCCAAAAGGGATGCACACATGCACCTCACAGGCCCCGTGGGGGATATGGGCAAATACAGCCAGATGGGCTTGTATGGGTATAATTGGGCCCAAGGTTTATTTTGGACATACATGGCCAGACAGGCTTGCCCGCCAAAGTGTGTTTGTCTCAGGTTTTGGGCTTGGGGCAGCCCATTGGGGCCACTTCCCATGTTGCAGCCTTCTTGGGGCTGCTACCCGTGCCGCGGCCCGCTTGGGGCTGCTGCCCGTGCTGTGGCCCGCTTGGGGCTGCTGCCTGTGCCGCGGCCCGCTTGGGGCCGCTTGTATCCCTTGGTTTGGCCCACCTGGGGCCCAAAAGCCTGCGCGGGGCTGTCGCCGTGGCCAAGGGATCCTGCACAGGCCCAGCCAGTCACAAAAGGCGGCCACCTCCCCAGGAGCAAGTTCCAGCGGCCCTGGCCCCCTCCCCCTCCCAGGAGCAATGGGGCTGAGCAGATTTGACCACCCCCCAGCCCACTTCCATTGACAATGCCCTGGGGGTATCAACCCCCAGGGCCCCTGGTAGGGGGAATTGACCACCCCCTTGAGGGATCTGAGAGAAAGAGGGGGGACAGCATGTCCGCTGGGCACACCCCCCCATGTGAGTCTGAGACCGGACCCAGGTGTGTCCTGGGTCCCACCTGACCACTTGTATGGCCAGGGGCTTGTTGCATGAGGCAACCAGCCAGTGTTTGAGGCAATAGGACCCGTTGTAACAGACAAACAGCCTAGGGATTGAACAGCACAGGGGCTGTTTCAGCCCAGTAAGGGTGGAAACACCAGAATGGACCCGAATGGGCTGGTTGTAAAGGTTCAGGGACTGATGCCATGTGGGCTGATGTAGCTCAAAACAAGTAACAATGCCTGTATAGCCTGTAGAGCTCTTCTGGCTTTGACATTCACCTCCAAAATAAAAGACCATCCAAGAAAATTGAAGGGTAGAGAGACTTGTGAATCAACCCACCAGCTATCTAAAACCAATCTCAAATCTACATCTTCATCATCCAAGCCTCCCTCAAAACTCAAAACTTCCTTAGTCAATGGAAACTTTTTCAGTCTAGAAGCATTTGAATCAGAGGCCAAGAGTGCTGAAGCAGAGATGAGAATGAAACTATTTCAATCAATGGATTAATCAGGTGAACCAGAGGACAACAGAAACCAAAGCAATGAGGATGAGGAAGATATTGACCTTTTTTCTCAATAATCGACAGGCTTTATGGAAAATGAGGAAGGAGAAGAGTGAGTAGATTTTCATCAAGCTTTTGATCCAGACTTGGAAAAGAGAGTCCAATTTTTGACCTATTTTTGAGGTTTTTTTTTTGCTTTTACTTGATCATGTAAATTACTCAAATATTCTCCTGTAATTTAAGTAATTAAGAGAAAATTAATTTTTTTTTGAAATGACAAAGAAATTATTTTTACTGTATTTTCTATACTCAATGCTTGAAAAAAAATCTTGTCCACCAGAATTAACACGTGGAAAGAAAACCCAAAAATTCAGGACAAAAAAAATTATAAGACTGGACAGCCTTTTTTAAGGTAATGCCATGTTTTTTTCATTGCAGGAAATAAATATTAAAAATTATGACATAAAAATTTAATATAGTACAACAGATTATAACTATAGGACAAATAAAAAAGAACAGAGGACATAAAATCTGAAAATTATGAAAAAAATTATGAAAAAACAGGAAAGTTCTATTGAAACTGCTAATACATACTCCTGGATGGACAACCCAAACTAAAAGTTCAGTACATGCCCTAATTTTCTTGACAGGCCCATTACCCAATCTGTCAAGCCACTTCCTCCAGTTCAATTGTTAAACATGTAATGCCATGGGCATCCCAGCTCAGCACAAATCATTCCTCCTCAAGGCCTCTCTCCAGCTCTCAAATGTAATTGCCTCTCCTTCCTTCCTGGACTACTTGCCCTCAAGGAATTAGTATAATAATTCTTATTGGTTAGTCCCCTCCAATAGGTTTCATCTCAGCACAAGAAAGCCATCCAGCCTACAATACTCATCCCACTGATCCCTCTGGGGTTACTCTTATAGGATTCAGTCATCAGTCTTCCTAAAGAGCCTTTCCCCGGGATTCCTCTCATCCTGTTCTTCCTTTATCCTTGTAGTTACTTCAACTATCTTCATTTAAATAAATCTCATCTCTCTATCCTGATTTCTGTGAGCAGTAGTTCCCATAACATCAGCCCCATGCATTCCAGGGCAGTTGTGACATCATCCATATCCATCAAGATTCTTCATAAATTCTTTTGGGAGTGGCCAGTTCTGAATTATTTGCAATACCATAGCACCAATCCCTCCTTTAAAAGCTAGAATCCAGAATGGGATTGGCTTGGCCTAAATTATTCTCAAGCCAACAGGAGCCATCCCCCATCTTGAATCATGCCAAGTTAAGTAGCTTTTTTGTTATGTGTGGGTTTTCATCCCATGATTATTCTGATCTAGCAGTGGTGTGGCAGAGATTTCAGGGAATATAAACTTGGAAATTTAAAGGATCCAATTTTAGTTTTGGGAATTAGTTTGAATTTCTGACTGCATCTTCCATGCTTCAATGAAGAAGCTAAGTACAGAGATGATAAAAATTCCAATTAACCCATTCAAATCATAATTTTTGGGATATGGCCAACTATTTTCATATTGTTCCTGGTGAAAACCTTAATTCTAGTTTCCATTTGGTTTGAAACCTTTCTTTATCCAGGATTGGTGCATAAATTATTTTCATTGGGGAACCTCTATTAAAATGTTCAGGATCTTAAACTGAATTTTAAATGGAATAAAGATGGTAAGTCCTTTGGATGGTGGATGGGATTCCTACCCCATCCAATAGCAAGATCAAATAAATCTTTTAAATTATTCTTGAATTGAGATGGAAGCTAAGAATCCAGTTCATGTTTGGATGATCAATACATTAACTTTCATGATTTCTGAGGAAATCATATAGTGTTAAAATTCATGCCAGCCTATGTAATTTTAAGAATCAGGTGGGGGAATTACTGGTTCTTGGCACAGTTGAAATCAAATATTACACTTTTCACCCTGCATTCCAATGAATTCCTTGACATAAAACCTTTTAATTTTCTGGGGATTTCTTATCAAAACATTCCATTTTTTATGTGTTCTTTTATTTAAGGATATGTATAGAGTGCATGCATGTAACAATATAAGATAATATAATATCAAAAATAAATATGAGAAAAGCACATACTATCATCCTACAACAATTTATAAAATAGTGTATTTATAATATGTAAACAGCTGAGGTACCAAGCTAGGTTGACCCTACTATGGGGAAATTAATACTATTATTTTCTGAATACCTCCTATCTACAGGTGATGATCCTGCGCACCCATTGATCAAAAACTACCAGAATTAAAACAGTACAATTGCTGCAAATTAGACAATACAAATATACCAATTGATTGAGAAAGCACAAAATTTCCTAATTTACTTATAAACCTTCTGGTGATGTATCTACATGATCTGGCCAAATATATCAAAGAAATAAAAACAAATCAAAAATGGCCAATATTTAAAAATATGCAAAAGAATCTGGTCAATAAAAACCAAAAACATCTTCCATGGAATGTAAGAGCCCATCTTTACAAGCAAATAAGGAAGCCCCACAGAACTTTCAGAAACCAGCTTAGGAAAAATCCTGATGGATCTCAAGAATCAAATAAATTTACCAAACCTTGAGTTGGTAGTTCAGAAAATGATCCATTCAAAAATCTTTGCAGGAAACTACAACCCAAGTTGCTGGCTGATGGCTCAAATTTTACTGATTGGGCCCAGTCACTGGACTTTGAGGTCCAAAGCATATTTGAACAGAAAAAAAATTTCCTGTAAAAAATACATGAAAAAAGAGAAAGCACAGGCAAGATTGTAGGTATGATTGTTATAACAGTATTTATACCTCCCTATTGCCTTTTGTAGCCACAAAACCAGGCCAGGAAGTGTTCCAATTCCTCAAGGAATGTATCGGATTGGTCTCCTGGTCCTACCTCATGACAAAGTGGGTTCAGCTTTCCAGACCCAAGAAATTTTTATTAACTCAAACAAGACCTAATATTAATTTAAGTTTTTATTACAAAATTTAAGTAATAGCGCAATGGCCCATGAGGGCAACCCAAGACACATGTCTCCAACCTCTGAAACTGAAGACACTCCAAGTAGAGGGGGAGACACTTCAAAACTCCTCCAGCTGGTGTTTTTCCTTCACCCTGGGGGTTTAAGGTGATTCTCCTCCTTCTTTTTGTCTTTCCCTCTCTGGGAGCCTTTTCTTCCTTTTCCATCTTTTCTTCTTTTCTCCTGTTTCTTCTCCTAATCAATCATCAAAAACCAACCCTCAATCCTCAATATAATCCAAGTTGACTCTTAGTAAAGATTGCAATCAAGAGTCAAAACTACAAGATCAGTTCTCACAATCAATCTCAAGACCTCAACCTGCCTGTCTATAACTGGTGAGATCAGTCCAAGTCACTTTAAAGCACATGTGACTCAATCTTTCCGGTCTTCTTCTTTCTCAGATTCTCTGTGTCCTCTTGCTGCTTCTTCCTTTAGCCATAGCCAAGAACTGGCTTTCTATCTCTCTGTGTTGTTGTTCTCTTCACATACTGCTTCATATACTGCCATTAAGGGTCCTGGTCATCTCCATGTTTCTCATGTTGTTCTTTCACATTTTTCCCATAGCCTGCTGGTCTGAAATTCAAATAATGTCACAATAAGGTATATGGTCAAAAGCCAAAGTGCCACCAACACAGCCAGAAAAATAAAGTACTATGGCTTCAGGATTGGAATTCTTGTTGGACTCCTTCCGGCAAGCAATGCTCAAAACAGCCCTCATGACTACCCCATTACTGAATGAAGCTAACTATGGAATTTGGAACGACAAAATGATGGCACTGCTCAAGCTCAGGGGAGTACTGAAACTAATCAAATCAGATTCCATAACCCTTTCAATTCAAGACAATGATGAGATTCAACTACTTATTTCCAAGGTGGATTCTGTAACACATAATAAGTTCATCAGCGCAGCAAACATCAATTCAGAAAAAGAGATATGGCAGGCTATCAAAGGAAGATTTTCCTCATCTCAAGCATCAAACAGAGCAAGAATCTTCAATTTTTTCTTACACATAACCTTCAAGGAGGAAGAGATCATGAACTTTGTTACCAACATCAAGACCTCCATCAAAAAAGAGATCAATATTGGCATAGAATTACCAAACAACATCTTCGCGTATCCAACAATTTTCAAATTTCTGGAAAATCTACAAGACCTCAAACGGCCGCTCATGCACTCAGAAAAACAGATCTCTGTCTAATTTTTGTGCAATCAATTCATTCAATACCACAACAAAGTCAAGGCAGAACTTACCAAATGAGGAAAACTGCATGGTACCTCCAAAACGGCACTGGCCACAATGCGGACTAAGACCAAAAATCACCTTGAAAACCAATGCATTGAGGGGTTCCACAGCCCAAAGAAAGATAAGAATCATTCAGAATTGAAGTTTAATGAGATTGGATTATATTTCTAGAGAACTAAAAACCAGCTGAGGCTGAGAGACCAAAAAGAAGCATATCAGAAGAAGACCTCAGAGAAAAATAAAGAAATAAGAAGATAAAAATTTAGAAACCTAAAGGGTAGATCAATAAGAATTGTCTAATGGGACAGCTTTGAGTTATGAGAGATTTATGAACGGAGAGACAATCAGAGGAAACAAAAGGGATGTGATTCAAGTATAGATAGAGATAGTCTAGTCATGGTATGGAGTCAGACTGGGTTCAATAAGGCTTTATTGGAGAAATAGACATCTTACCAGTCAGAGATAGAAGTAATTGGGTTGAGTGATTTGATGGAGTATTTTGAGAGTCAAGGAGGGTGGAGGAAGAAATAGAAATAGAAGGTAATAAAAAAATAGACAGAAGAAAGATAAATAGGAAAGTAGGACGATTGAGAACAGAGATTATTTGAAGAGGTCAAAAAAGGATCAAAAAGGATGGAGATTAGCAAAAGGGGATGAGACCGAGTGTAAGTGAGAAAAACAGTTCGGGGTCCCTGTCATAGATTCAGTGCCTACCTGCGCGCAGAGGCGCAGCAAGTGGTGAGAGCAGAAAAATACTCAACACCCCTCGTGACTGGTAAGAGGAGGTTTGACTTAGGATTAATTAGGAAATATGGTTTGTTGAAGGAGTTGGAGGGCCCCATGGGAGGTGGCTTTAGTTAAAGCATCCGCTATCATTTTATCCGTGGAGACAAGATTGAGCTCAAACTTAGAAAGAGAAAAGTCTTCACATAGGCCTTTAGTGTTAATTTTGATGTGTTGTGACTTGAAGTGTGACCTGAATTTTTTTATTTTATCATCTAATCCTTTATTATCCACATGTATTGTTGGTTTGGTAGAGGAAGAAGCATAGATTTCATCCACAAGGTGGGTGATCCACTTCAATTTGAGGTAGCAATCAAGTAAAGCATTGAGTTCAGATTCAGTAGAGGAGTATGTTACGTTCTTCTGTCTTGAGGAATTCCAGAGGACTAGACTGCCGTAGTGTAGTACTATATATCCGGTTTGAGACTTGCAAGAAGTGGGATCATTGCCCCACGTAGCATCACTATAGCCTGAGATACTGTCCTTGGACAAATTGTACTTCAGAGTCAACCTGAAGTCCCTAGTGGTCTTGAGGTATTTCCATACTTTATTTACTTCTTTCCAATGAGTTAGACCCAGTTTTGCATTGAATCTTGCCAGGAAGGAAACGGAGAAGGTTATATCTGGACAAGTGTATTGAGAAAGATGATTTAGCAATCCAATTGTAGATCAATAATTGATATTGATTTGAAAAAACTGAGCATGGTCTTTGTCCGATGCTGGTTCAAGATGAAATTTTTGAGTAAGAGGTGTATTAATTTTTTTGCAGTTGGTGAGACCCAATTCTTCTAGACCTCTATCAATATGTTTTGGTTGATTTAGAAATATATTTTCTCTGTCAAATTCCATTAACATTCCAAGGATTGTATTTGGCAAGTGACAGGAAGAATTCAAGAATATTTTTAAGAACTTGACTGCAAACTAGTCAGATTTTCCTACTAAAATTAGGTTTTCAACATGGAAGTAAAGGACTTCCCCTGACTTAGAATTAAGGAACAAACAGGGATTGCTGGTGGATTCACAGAATCCTTGAGATTTGATCCACGCGGTGAGTGTCTCATACCAACTCTTGGGTGATTGACGTAAACCATAGAGTTTTTTCTTTAATTTGAGATAGGGAGACTTTTGATTCAATCCTTCAGGAGTTTTAATTATCAAAGTTTTGTTCAAGGGAGCGTGAAGGAAAGCCCCTTTTACATTGAACTGAGTGAAAGTCATTTTATTCTTTAATCCATAGACCAGAGCAAGACAAAGGGATCCAAGTTTCCCAGTTTGAGCCCAAGTCTCTTCAAAATCTATACCTTGAACCTGATCAAATCCTTGTACACATAAACGTGCTTTGTATTTCACGGGCTCTCCATGGCAATTTTCTTTCACTTTGAATACACATGCTGTGTTCAGTATATTATTGGGTTTGTCATAATATTCTTCCCAAACCTCTTGAGTTTTGATTGATTTAAGTTCTTCCTCAGAAGCCTCTTTCCACTTAGGCCATTTGGAACATTTTTTGGCGGCCTTATAAGAGGGAGGTTCATAGTAATGGTGAAATCTGTATCTTTGAGTTTTCTGAAGTTCATGTCTAGGACGTAGATTGGCTTTTTGATGAGGTGTTTCCGGTTCAGAATGAGAAGGAGGAGGCAGAGGTTGAGGTGTAGATAGAGAATATCTTCTTGATCAGAGTCAGAATCAGAGTATTACAAGGTAGGTTCCCTAATCAAGTATTGTTTCTCATTAGTAGAGAAATCAGTTTTGTAGGAATTCAAATCAGATTGAGAAAAGATATCCAGGCCTGGCAATTCATAGAAGGTAAATTCATTCATTTGGTTTTTGAGGAATTTAACGTGTTTAGTTTCTATGATGGTTCCTGAGAAAATCTGAATTGACAACCAAGACCAGACTATGTAAAGATATTAACATCAGACCAAAGAAAAGAGATGACAAGTTATGAATGAGGAATTGAAAAACACCAACAGGGTCAAACAGGCTTAAGATTAAGAATCCAGCAAGCTTATGAGAAATAAGAAGGGAATTCTATAGACTACAAGTGAAGAAGATTAGTAATAGTAGGCTGGACAAGAATGGATTGAGTGATTTAATAGATGCCTGTTGAATTAAGACGAGTCCAGCCAGAGGAGAGATTGCATTTGAGGAGATGAAAGCGCCTTGAAAAATCTGAAATAGGATTGTCAGATTATATCGCTGATTGAAGAGTTGTGATTGTCTGATCTTACATGATTCAAACTGGCTGCTATGTTGGTCCTTTTATTATGTTGCAATTATTACTTGAATTGATCTTGCATTGTGAATTGGTTTTGATTGATTGAGAATCAAAGATTGATGGTAGTCTGCCTGTTGAGATTATTGGTGAAAAAAGTGCCGTAAGACGCGATGTCTGAATTGGTCAACTAGTCCGCAGTCATATCATCCGCCAATGAGGTTGCCCCCGCGGCCGGTAAAATATGAAATGATAAGATACAGAGAGGGAATTAACTATGAAAGAAAATAATAAAATGAAAAAGAAAATTACAAACATCTTGCACCATGTATAGAGGCCGCGCTTAGGACAGAAAATCAGAATTGGGATCATATAAGGAAATAGAATTATCTGTTCAAAACAATCACAAGGAATAAGATCAGAATGTAACAGTTCCAAGCATATTAAGAATTAAGTAAGAGTGAAAGATGGGTTTGAATCCAATTAGGACTCCTTCGAGACCTTTTTTGTCAAATTTTCTTCCTTTTTGAAGACAATTGGCAAGGTAGATCACAGAAGAACCTATGGGTTTTAAGTAATTAGCTGAGAGGATCTTACCAAAAATTAGTTCCCAGGGAGACAATTGGTTGCCTTCTCAAGGTATCTGGTTTAAAATAAAGCAACAACTACATGTCACTATATTCCAGTAATTCTTGGCTAGGCGGGAAGAAGAGAAGGTGGATTGGGCTGATTCTATGATTTTCCCATTAGCTCTTTCAGCTTGTCTGTTATGTTGAGGATGATAAGATTTGAGAGTGCAAAGTTTAATGAATTTTTCCTTTGCAAAGTCTTGCAGGGTAGAATTAGTAAATTCTGTTCCTTTATCCAAGAATATTTCAGAACAATAGTAGTTTAAACCCTTGTATTTGTTCTCCAGAATATTGACAATTGTTTTGGGAGTCTGATATTTGGAAGTTAGAGGAAAGCATGCGAGTTAGCCAGTATAATTTTCAACCAGAGTGAGTAGGTATTGATGGCCAGCCTTTGATTGGGGAGTAATTGGACCAACTAAATCAAGAGGAATTTGTTCTAGGGGTTTACCGGCAGGAGTAAAAACATTGGAAAAGGGGGATTTGGTGATCTTGCTCTTGATGCAGCTGTCGCATTGAAAAGTCTTGAGTTCATCATTGGAAAACAATCCTTTAGGAGAGGTTTGAGCATAGAGATAGATGCATGGCCGTACGTTTTGTAAAAATCTAATAGAGTATGAGAAGATTTAGAAGATTGGTTGGTGATATTCACAGCATTACTCTGGCCGGACAATCAAGGTTTTTCAATGACAAACAAGTTGTCCCTTATCAAGCCCTTCAACAAAATTTGATCTCCTTGAGTTACCTTGAATTTATTGCGGGTTCGAGTGAGGTTACAACCTTTCTTTGCAAGAAGTCCAGGACTAATCAGATTGACAACTATGTCCAGTACGTAAGCGCAATCTTCAAGTGTGATCACCAAAGCATTCCATTCTAGCTTGACTTTTCTGATTCCTTGTATTTTGAGATTAGCTTCCAGTTTTCCAGTCTTGATCTCTTCAGATTTGTTTTGTAGTTTTATGGATGAGAAAAATTTCAGATTGTAAAAGATGTGAAAATTAGCCCAGGAGTCCAAGAGTAGATTAGGATTGTTATTTGCATTGAACCAGAGAGTCAGTAATGCATGATATTTGATGGTTGGATTCTTCTTATTCTTATTTTTCCATTTGTTTTGTTGTTTGATCCACCATTCAGGAGCAATTTCAGGGTGGAGATGAAAGCAAGAAGACTCTGCGTGAGGTGCGTTGGGATTATGATATCCTTCACAAAATCTCAGCTTTGTCTTATTCTTGTCCTTTTAGTTCCTTGTCTTGATCAATACTAGTGAGACATCTGTGGATGGTTTACTAAGTTTGGATTGGGCCTTTCTCTCATTGTGGTAGTGGATAAGATGGTTGAAAACTATGACCATTGTCAAGTTCTTTTCTACGTGCATAATTTGTTGCTTGAGATTTTTGATTGTTGGAGGAAATTTGAAAATTAATAAGTACGCCAGGATATCATCAGGCAATTCAATCCCAACATCTTCCATCCTTGTGATGGCTTTTCTCATTTTGGTGACAAAAACCTTGATGGCATTTTTGTTGAACGCATAATGGAGAAAATGATTTAATAACCTTGCTCAATTTGCTGTCTCTGAGTAGGCAAATCGTCTTGTAATTTTGACCCATAAAGGCTTAGAAGAAGAGATCTTTGTGGAGTTAACAACATTTGCATGAGTGGTACTGTTGAGCTTGGATAATAGTATCTGTCACAACTGCCCCTGGCGTGCAAGGGGCTGAGGGCACAGGCACTACTACTCATAGAACTCAAGGATGTTTGATTGGATTTCAATGAAGGAGATGAAAGGAGGAGTAAAAGTGATGAGAAGAGGAAGGATGAGAAGACCAGTCCAGGAGGTTGTTGAAGAGAGAGTTGTTGAATCCTATAAGAGTAACACCAGGAAGGGGCAAGGTGATATGAGTTAAGCAGGCTGGGTGAAGGTTGTCTTGTGCTGAGATGACACCTACTGGCAGAGGGACTAACCAGTAAGAAGTATTATACTAATTCCTTGGGGGGAATTAGTCCAGGAGGGAAGGAGAGGCCAGTATATGTGAGAGCTGAGAAGGAGGCCTTGAGGGATGAGTGGCTGGTGTTGCAGGTTGGAGTTCCCATGGTATTACATGTTGACTGATTGGGCTGGAGGATGCAGTTGACTAATTGGTTGATGGGCCTATCCAGGAAGGTTTGAAATGTACTGATCTGGAGTCCTGGGAGTATGGGCTGAACAGAAAGTGGAGAGTATGTACTATGTATATACTAAGTGTAGTATGTACTAACTCATATACCAATTGGGTTGAGGAGTGATGAAGGTTGTACCAAGCCATGGAGAGAGTGAGAGGTCCTGAGAAGGTTGGCTGAATCACATGACAGGTGAGGTGTACATGGACATAGAGCTTATACCATACAGGGAGAGGGTGAAGCTGGTGGAAGAGGATGGAGACTGCAAGAGATGCAGAGGTAGTACTATCTGGTGGAAGGTACAGGAGTATTGAAGTTGGGTTTGATATGAGGGTGAGTTTGATGAAGAGATTGGATTGGTTTAGTTGAAGGAGTGTCAGAACTACGGTTATGACAGTACCCCCCCTGAAAGGGAAGGGGCAGCTCCTGATGCCCAAAGAAGGATGTGCTGGGGGTGAGGATTGAGGTCTGCTGTACTTGCTGGTTGGAAGCTGGCAGGCTTGGAAGCAAGTGAAGTATTGCACAGTTACTGGGACTCAAAGTCTGAGGTTAGAATGGGAGTTTGAAAGGTTGAAGTTTGAAGTTGGAGATTTGAAGTTTGAGAAGTTTGAGAAGTTAGGCAAGTTGACTAGTTCAAAGTTCCATTTTCTGCAAGTTTGACTGGTTTGAAGCTCAAAGTTCAATGTTTGACTTCAAAGTTTGACTGGTTTGCCTGGTTCAACTTCAAAGTTCAACTGGTTCAACTTCGAAGTTTGACTGGTTTGACTTCGAAGTTTGACTGGTTCGACTTTGAATTTCGACTGGTTTGACTTCAAAGTTTGACTGGTTTGACTTCAAAGTTTGACTGGTTTGACTTTGAAGTTTGACTGGTTCGACTTTGAAGTTCGACTGGTTTGACTTTGAAGTTTAAGTGGTTCAACTTCAAAGTTCGACTGGTTTGACTTTGAAGTTTGACTTGAAGGGGGTTGGAGAGGATTGGAGGGTATTTTAAAAGGGACTGAGGGGGATTCTTCCTTGGACTGGGTTGATGATGAGAGTGCTCCTGGAGAGATTGGATGAAAATGAAGGGAATGAAAAACATAGAGGAAGAGAAGAGAGAATGAAAAGAGGAGGTTCTGGAAGATGGTTGAAGAGGTTGGAAGTATTGAGATGAAAGCTTATTGGAGTTTTCTGGTGTATTCAAGATTGGTTTGAAGTTCTGATGGTGATGAATATCCAGAAGTGAAGTTGGAAGGTTTCCAGGAATTTTTGGGATGGATGATTGAGGATAATGGTGATTTGATATTGATGGATTTGAGGATTGATTATTTGAAGGAAGAAGAAATATAAGGGATGGAAAAGGAATAGATAGGTGGAATGAAGTATATTTTGATTTGGAAGTATTTTCTGATATGATATTTAGGATGGAAAAGACTATTTGGAAGGTGAAGGATAGGGAGGAAGATATTTTGTTTATTATTTATATTTTCTGTTCTTTTGGTTTTGATTTGATTTAGGAAATGATTGATTGGAAAGTGGATTGGGAAAAAGGATTATAGGATGAGTTGGGTTTGGAATGATGGATGGAAATGAATTGATGGAGAAGCAGGGAAATCTAGGAGTGATGAAGTTGGATGTTGGTTCCCAGAAGGTAGTTGGTTAGATTGAGGATGGTTGAAAGAATGGGTGAATGGATGGATGGATGGATGAATTGATCAGGGTTTTGTATTTGAAGCATGAGGGTCTAATTTTTCCAAAATAAGAAAAGGTTCCCAACCAACGCTCAAAGAGCTATCTTGGAAGGTCTGTCAGTAGTGATTTTCATTGCAGATAGTCATACTTAATTCCCAGGATGGATGCCTTTTGGAATTCGGTTTCTATTAAGGTCAGCATAGTTCCTATACTTATCCATAGGCTGTTTTGATTTTGATCAAAAGAGTTTGGTTGATTGAAGAAGTATTTCTAGCTTTAGTTAGTCAGCATGTTGGGTATACCCACTTTAACCATGAACAGGAGTAAGCAACTGTAGGAATCTAAAGAGTTGTTAGTCACTTCATTCCCTTTCTTCAATCTATGAATAATATCCTGGAGTAACTTGTCAGCTTGTTGATTTATGGTCAATTCACTCAGTTGAGCTTCAAGAATTATCAAAGAGAGGTAAAAAGGTTTAGAAGTTTCAAGTTCATCAGGATTCTGTTCAGAGTATGCGTTCCCCCGTCTGGAAACACGTTGTCCCAACGTGACAGGAGGCTGGGTGAATTCAATGAAGAACTTTCAAAGACTGTAAGTGAGTGTTGAAGAAGGAAAGGAGTATCATGAACTACCCTTGTATTCTGATGAGAGCTTTGGAAGAAATGGAAATACTTTTAGAGAAGAAAGATCAGTTAGTAAATCAAAGGCCTGTGATGCTTAAGGGGTAAGCACCCTGAGATCAGTTTGGGTGAGGATGGTAGAACCTGGAAAGACAGTCAGTGAAAGTCATTGGAGGAAATGGGTGAAGGTTCTCCTTGATAACAGCGTCAGGTTTGCAAAAATCAACACATAATTGTAAACCACTATCCTTCTTCTTGACAGAAGAAAGGACAGGTGCTCCAGTGCTTGAAGTGCTGGGGCTGGATGAAACCTTTCTCTACATTCTCTGCTATGTAGGCTTGTAGGGTTGAATTTTCATTGTGAGGTAGTGAACAGACAAGCCCAACTGGAGGCATGAGCCCTTCCAGTCCAACATGGTGGTTGTAAGCGCGGTGTGAAGAGAGTTGGTCTGCTTTAACCTGGGAGAAGAGAATCTCAGAATGGATGGAAATCAGCATTAACTTTCTTCAACACGGTTTCTGATTCTTCAGGAACTTCATCAGTAACAAAGAGAAACATCAGAAGAAGTAAGCAGTTGCATTGTATTCAAGGATGAATCCAGTATATCTTCCTCCTGTGAAAAAATAAAGGATCAATGAATATCCAAGCAAGTGGAAAGAGTGTTGAAATCAAAGGAAATTGGAAGTTGTGTTGGGGAATTGCAAAAGGTTCTGAAGTGAGGGGAAATGCATTGGGCTGCAGCGCCAAAGGCAGAGTTGAAAGGAAGGACAGCTGTAGACATTGTAGCCAGGTTGAGTTCAACAGGATTGGAGGGAAGGTCAGTGGTTAGTTGGTGTCTTGAGGTGATCAGCCCCATCTTCCAAGTTTTCCTCTGGATTCCAGTGATTAGGAGAGTCAATTCCAAGGGTGAAGGTTTCAGGGGATGGTGCATTGACTTGAAAGGGGTTCCAATTCAAAGCTAGGAAAGGAAGTAAGTAAAACCATTTGGAAGTAGATTTGACAAGCTGAGATTGGAAAGATGAATTATGTTTGCCCAGAAGGAAGGGGCTGCAAGGTATAGATACTTTGGAACCAGTGAATTGACCATTACAGATTGATTTGGACCTGAATCAAACAAACAATAGAGATAAGCCTTGAAAAAGAGGAAGAAAAGGGTGAGCCTAATCTTGGTTTGGCCTTGGGTAAGCACTGGAAGGTGCTGGATTAGGAGAAGAAGATGAGTTGACAGGTTTTTTTCTACAGTCCTCTGTCTTGTGTTTACCACCACAATATAAGCATAAGCCTTCCCTCTCTCTTCTTGCCCTTTCATCTGCCTTGAGTTTTCCATCTGGACCTACGTCCAAAGAGGGTCTGGTAAATGTGGTAGTTGAAGTTGACTTTTCTGGGGACTGGTCATGCTCCCTACCCTTACCGCTACCCTTGTAAGGTTGATTAGAGGTAGATTGAGATTGAGAAGAACTGTGGGGTTGAGAATTAATGAGAGAAGAGGATTTTTCTTTTACCCTTTCATGATACCTTGTATCATAGTCCAAAACTATATCCATAAGGTTCTGGAGAGTTTCTTGAGAGCCATTGTACCCTGATAGTTGGTCCAGAAGGCCTGAAGGGAGGCTTTGTTGAAAATGGAAGTACAAGGCTCTATCACCCCACCCAGAGAATTTTGTCATAAGTGATTGAAATTCAGTGATGTGGGTTGAAGCATAGCCAGAGTCCTTCATCTTCAAGTTCACCAGTTCCTTTTCAGCCTTGAACACTTCTAGTCTGTCGCCAAAGAGGGTTTGAAGTTGCTCTGTGAAGTGGGACCATGAGTTGAGGAGGAAAGAGGGCTCTTGGTTGGAAAGGTGAGCCAGATAGGGTTGGATCCATCAATTGGCACTTCCATAGAGGTAGGAAGCTGCAAAAAGTACCTTCTTCCGGTCCACGCTAAAGTTTCCTTCATCATTTGCAAAAATGAGTTCACAAGATTGGAGGAATGGTCGGAGTTTGCTAGGATTGTTGCCTTCAAACGTATCCGGAGCATTCATGGAAGGAGACTTGAAGGTGCCAGAGTGAGAAGTATTGGTTGATGGGGGTTGAGAGAGTGTTGCCAAAGCAGAAGTCATGGTCTGGAGAAGGGCTAATAGATTGGGATCCACAGCAGATGTTGGAGGTTGAGGTTGGGTTGGAGGTCCAGGGATTGAAGTAGAAGCTGAAGGTGACAATGCTTCTTGAGGTTCCATAGTTTGTGAATTAAGATTATTTAGGATCCTTGAATCAAAGTCCGAGTCCTCACTTCCTTCCTTGTCCTCGCCTTCCGGAATAGGAATGATGCTGGGATCATAAGATGGAGAATCTAATCCAAAGCCTGCTTGGGGATATTGACCAATTACACAATTAGTGATATGACTAACTGCAGGTGGGGCAGGAGAAAGAGAAGCTCTAGGAGGAGCTGGAGGAAGGATACCAGTGTCCATGGAAGTGGAGCATTCTGGAATTGGAAGGTTTGAAGGGTTACTCCCACGTCTACGAGCTTGAGGAGTTGTCTGGTCCTGATTGGAGATGTTGATGACAGAACCTCTGCCTCTTGCTGCTCTGGTGAGGGGTGGACTTGAAATGAATGAAGGTTGTGCACGTTGGGCTGGCATGGTGTCCAAATACGCCAGAGAAGAGAATTGACCCCAAAAAAAAGTACCCAGAGAAGATTTGAGGAAGAACGGCCAATTTTCAATGAAGGAAGTTCCCAGAAATTTCAAAGGAAGTGGGCGCCGAAAGGGCGTCTTAGGGGCGCCGTAGGGCGCTGAAGGGCGTCGTAGTTGCGTCAAACTAGCGTCAAAGAGGCGTCCAGGAAGCCACGAAGAAGCGTAGAAAAAGCTTCAAAGGAAAGGTTCAAAAAGGGTCGAAGATGGTCGAAGGCGCGTCGAAGGCGTCGAAGCAGTGTCAAAGGCGCGTCGAAGGCTTCGAAGAGATTTCGAAGGCGCGTCGAAGGCGTCGAAGGCGTCGAAGGCGTCGAAGAGATTTTCAAAGGCGCGTCGAAGGCGTCGAAGAGATTTCGAAGGCGCGTCGAAGGCGTCGAAGTCGAAGTGTCGAAGTCGAAGGTCGAAGCGTCGAAGTGCGTCAAAGTGCGTCGAAGGGCGTCGGAGGGCGGCCCAGGGCGCCGTAATTGCTTCGAATGATCCTTGAGGAGGCGCCTAGGAATAGTCAAAGAAGCATTGAAAAATCTCCTGAGGAAGTGTTGAAACGGAGGGTTGAAGATGTTGAAGAGGAAAATTGAGGGATTTGGCCGATGCGCAGTTGATGAGGGGAATGGATAGCTTCCGCAGGGGTAGCCACAACTTGTATAGCACTCCTTTGGAAACGTGAAAGGCCGCACACTGTTCAGCTCAATCACACACTGGTCCACAACATGCGTAGGCAGTATTATCCAAGGTCAAAGATGGGATGGGATGGAGTTGGTTGAAGGTGATGACTTGAGAGGTAGAGAGTGGGCAATAATTAAGGGGAAGGAATTAGTATAATGTCACAACTGCCCCTGGCGTGCAAGGGGCTGAGGGCACAGGCACTACTACTCATAGAACTCAAGGATGTTTGATTGGATTTCAATGAAGGAGATGAAAGGAGGAGTACAAGTGATGAGAAGAGGAAGGATGAGAAGACCAGTCCAGGAGGTTGTTGAAGAGAGAGTTGTTGAATCCTATAAGAGTAACACCAGGAAGGGGCAAGGTGTATGAGTTAAGCAGGCTGGGTTAAGGTTGTCTTGTGCTGAGATGACACCTACTGGCAGAGGGACTAACCAGTAAGAAGTAGTATACTAATTCCTTGGGGGGAATTAGTCCAGGAGGGAAGGAGAGGCCAGTATATGTGAGAGCTGAGAAGGAGGCCTTGAGGGATGAGTGGCTGGTGTTGCAGGTTGGAGTTCCCATGGTATTACATGTTGACTGATTGGGCTGGAGGATGCAGTTGACTAATTGGGTGATGGCCTATCCAGGAAGGTTTGACATGTACTGATCTGGAGTCCTGGGAGTATGGGCTGAACAGACAGTGGAGAGTATGTACTATGTATATACTAAGTGTAGTATGTACTAACTCATATACCAACTGGGTTGAGGAGTGATGAAGGTTGTACCAAGCCATGGAGAGAGTGAGAGGTCCTGAGAAGGTTGGCTGAATCACATGACAGGTGAGGTGTACATGGACATAGAGCTTATACCATACAGGGAGAGGGTGAAGCTGGTGGAAGAGGATGGAGACTGCAAGAGATGCAGAGGTAGTACTATCTGGTGGACGGTACAGGAGTAGTGAAGTTGGGTTTGATATGAGGGTGAGTTTGATGAAGAGATTGGATTGGTTTAGTTGAAGGAGTGTCAGAACTACGGTTATGACAGTATCACCCTGATTTCTCTATCTTGTTTTGATGACAAAGGGCCAGAATTTTGATTTATAGCGTCCTTAATGTCTTTGAGGTCAAACAGCATAAGCATCTTGTCTTGCCAGATAGAATAGTTCTCTTAATTGAAGGGGGGTATAGAGTCAACGGATGCTTTCAGGGCAACTTGATGAAAGTAGTTGTTTGCTCCGGCTGGTTTGTTCATGACTTGATTGGTTAGATTTGTAGGTAGGTCTTTCAGCTTTTACCCGTAATGAGATATGATTATATTTCTAGAGAACTAAGAACCAGCTGAGGCTGAGAGAGCAAAAAGAAGCATATCAGAAGAAGACCTCAGAGAAAAAAAATAAATAAGAAGATAAAAATTTAGAACCCTACAGCGTAGATAAGTAAGAATTGTCTAATGAGACAGCTTTCAGTTTTGAGAGATTTATGAACAGAGAGACAATCAGAGGAAACAGAAGGGATGGGATTTGAGTATTGATAGAGATAGTCTAGTCATGGTATGGAGTCAGACTGGTTTCAATGAGGCTTTATTGTAGAAATAGACATCTTACCAGTCAGAGATAGAAGTAATTGGGTTGAGTTATTTGATGGAGTATGTGGAGAGTCAAGGAGGTTGGAGGAAGAAATAGAAATAGAAGGGAATGAAAAAATAGATAGAAGAAAGATAGATAGGACAGTAGGGCAATTGAGAACAGAGATTATTGGAAGAGGTCAAAAAAGGATCAAAAAGGATGGAGATTAGTAAAAGGGGATGAGACCAAGTGTAAGTGAGAAAAACAGGTTGGGGTCCCTGTCAAAGACTCAGTGCATACCTGCGCAATGAGGCGCAGCAAGTGGTGAGAGCGGGAAAATACTCAACAGAGTTTTTCCATCTTCATCTGGAGAAGGCCCCAAATGGTGGAGAGAAAACCAAAGCAAGTGGAAAGAGAAACAAAAAAAATCTCAATAATCCGCTCATTTTCATTCTTTTGTGACTAGATGGATAGAATCTAGTATTGGAGCATAGAAGAAAAACCTAATGGACAGCAGAGCCACCTCTCACATCTTCAACAAGTCATAATGCTTCACCACTATCAAGCAGTACTCAGGGGAATACATCACAACGGGAAAGTTTTGTGCAAACCTGCCAATCCGAGGAGTGGGAACCTTCAGATTTGAATGGAAGGAAAATACTATCACACTCTCAAACTTCTTGTACGTACCATATATAGTTGTCAACCTCATTAGCCCAGGGAAGCTTCTTGAACAGGGTTGTACGTTGAAATCAAAAACGGGAAACTTCAAAGCGCAAAAAGGAAATGAAAAGGTCTGTTGTGGCTCCATCATCAACAACCTCTTTTTCCTAGAAATGCCGCTCAAAGTGGGAGGAGAAGAAGGATGCTTCTGGATGAAATCAGAAAAACCAAGGACCTTGAAGGATCTTCATTTCACATATGGTCACGCCTCCCTCAGTTGTCCGTCCAAAATCAAAGGAATCCAATGTGATACCACTGGAATGGAAAAGTTTGAGTGCAAGGACTGTCTTTTGTGCAAAATCACCAAATCTTCATTCAAGGGCACCTCCACCTCAGCAAAAAAACCATTAGAAATTATACATTTACACTTGATTCGCCCAATAACGCTGGAATATCACAGACACAAGAAATACATCCTGAAGGTAGTAGACAACAACTCAGGTTACATCTCAGTTATCCCCCTAAATTGTAAGGATGACACCGCCTCTGTGCTAATAGAAGTCATTGAGAAGCAGAAGAAAAAGTTTGGCTACTATCCATCAACTGTGTGTTTGCATGGAGGTAGGGAATTCACAAACAATATGTTAGTACAATATCTCAAGGAGAGATTTATCAACCATCTTGTTACTGAACCATACAATCCCAAACGCAATGGTAGTGCCAAAAGATCCAATAAAACCATTGTCAAAAGTGTTAGATTGTCTCTGAATTTGGCAAATTTTCCCAGAAAATACTGTTCAGAAGTACTCAATTCATGTTGCATCAGTCTAAATCAAATCCTAAAGGAAAATCTAGAACTATCCCCATGGGAACTCATCAAAAAACGCCCACTCCCGCCTAACTACCTATAACCACTTGGGATCACCGCAATTGTACTAAATCAAAGGAGGATAAAGGGCAAAAAATTTAACCCTAAAGGAATAGAAGGAAAACTGATTGGTTACAACCAAGATCTCCTATCTTACCAAATCCTCCTTCCCAACGGTAACATTGTGCTATTGAAGCACATCTAATTTTTAAAGCAGACCATCAAAGACCTTGGGATCATCTCCGCCATCAAAATTGACTTCAGTTTGGCCAATTCTAATGATTGTGACATCAAGCCCAAATTGAAAGAATTCTTGAAAGCTTGTATGGATTATTGGGATCCATCAGCCAAAGTTGACTCATCCAATGAAGAATTGCCAGTCTCTGATTCTGGATCAAGCTCAAGAGACAACTCACCAGGGCCTTCTCCTCAACAAATCATCCTGGGGGTTAGCACAAGAATATCTAATGAAGCTGAAGAGCCCACCACAATTCTTTGAAACCAGTCTTCCATCAGGCCCCCGCAGAGGTATGGGATCCATCACTACTTTGAGCCCAAGAAGTTTGACCAAGCAGTTTGTTGCAATGACAACCCAAATTGGGGAGGAGCAATCAAAAGGAAGATTGATCAATGTGAAGCACAGGAATTCTGGGAAGAATTTAAAGGAGATGACCCATTGAACCCTCTGGACATTACCTGGGTCTTCAGAATCAAGGACAATTCACAAAACAATGTTGTCCTTCACAAAGCCTGGATTTGCCTCAAAGGTTTCAATCAAGTCTATGGCCTAGAATTTGAAAAGAACTTTGCTCCGACAGGCAAGATTGAATTGTTAAGAGCAATCTGATTGTATGCTTTGAAACACAAACTCAATATCCACCAATACAACGTGAAGGCTGCATTTCTACATGCCCCTACAGAAGAAGAAGTGATCATTAGAGCTCCACAAGGGTGCCAACAATCCTGCAAATATCTTAGACTCAAGAAGATCCTGTACAGACTCAAATAATATCCAGAGAACTGATACAAGACACTCACCAACTGGATTAAGTCGGTAGTCTTCCAGGAATCCAACAGCAGCCCATGTTTGTACAAATCAAACAATAATTGGTTGTTTCTGTTTTTCCATGTTTATGACCTCATCTTAGTGGGAGATGGGTAAAAATTTGATGACAAGTTCAATGCTTGTTTCAAAGATTCACAGACCCACAAACCCAAAACCATTCTTGGTATGAATTTTGAACAGAAGCCCACCAGTATCCAGCTGAGCCCACCCAAACACATCATGCATGGCCTAGAAGAACTGGGACTAATTGAAAAAAGACCCTGCTCCACCCCATTGACTTCTCATTGTCAGCTTAGCAATTCCATTGATGAGGACTTTGAACTATTCAAAAAACTCAATATCAACTACAAGTTGGCAATAGGACTGTTGAACTATATTGCAAGTTAAACTCAACCAGACCTGAGCTACTCAGTGTCTAGCTTAGCCCGCTTTCAGAATAAACCAGGCTTGAAACACTGGAAGGAACTCAGGCGGACATGGCAATACCTCAATCTAACCAAGAACTTGAAGCTAACTCTTACAGACAATGGATCAAAAGACCCAATTGAGTTTTTTAGTGATGCTTCCTGGGGTGAGGATCCCACAAGTTGCAAATCCCAATCCAGTTATCTCTGCCTGTCTTTTGGTTCTCCTCTGTCCTAGAATAGTTAGAAGCAACGTAATATAACATACTCATCAAAGGAGGCTAAACTAAACATGCTACTAAATTCTGAACTGGAAGGCAAGTGGCTTTGCCACTTGTGGGGCAAAGTCTTTCAAATAAATCTGAATTCTTCTAAACACATCAGAGACAACTAGGGACTAGATGATAAACTCAGAAAGTTTGATTCCAATGCCAAACAATGACACATGGACCTCAAGCCAAAGGGGCTAAGAGATGAGCTTAAAGCTGACGCCCTCACTATCCACTTAATCAGTACATTCAACATGCTTGCTGATCCCCTCACCAAAGCAGTCAATTTGAATCAGGTGAAAAATTTCACCTCTGTGGTGTTCAACAACAACTTGGACTAATCTCCAGTTAAGGGGAGTGTAAGTAATAGCGCAAAGGCCCATGAGGGAAACCCAAGACACATTTCTCCAACCTCTAACACTTTGGAAACTTCAAGTAGAGGGGGAGACACTTCAAAACTCCTCCCGCTGGTGGCTTTCCTTCACCCTGGGGGTTTAAGGGGATTATCCTCCTTCTTGTTGTATTTTCTTCTCTGGGAGCCTTTTCTTCCTTTTCTTCCTTTTCTGTCTTTTATTCCTTTCTCCTGTTGCTTCTCCTACTCAATCATAAAAAACCAACCCTAAATCCGCACTATAATCCAAGTCAACTCCTAGTAAAGATTGCAATCAAGAGTCAAAACTACAAGATCAATTCTCACAATCAATCTCAAGACCTCAACCTGCCTGTCTATGACTGGTGAGATCAGTCCAAGTCACTTTACCCCACATGTGACTCAATCTGTCTGGTCTTCTTCTTTCTCAGCTTCTCTGTGTCCTCTTGCTGCTTCTTCCTTTAGCCATAGTCAAGCACTGGCTGTCTATCTCTCTGTGTTGGTGTTCTCTTCACATACTGCTTCATATACTGCCGTGAAGGGTCCTGGTCATCTTCATGATTCTCATGTTTTTCTTTCTCATTTTTCCCATAGCCTGCTGGTCTGAAATTCAACTCATTTCAAAATAAGTTATACAAAACATTGAGTCTCACATTGGTGGATTCCATGCAGAGAACATTCTTGCATTTGTACTAAACTTCAATGTGTGCCATGCCTACCAGAAAATTTCCAAGGCAATTGACAGCAAGATTTCCATAAAAAAGAGAGTCTGCATATTGTCCAAAGATTTCCTGGAAATTTTTTCAAAAAACTTTACACTGTAAAAAAATACCATGCCTCCATTTGAAATTCTGAGCTACTACCATTTGACTGAAAGATAAGTGTTGAACTAGGATGCAGGCACAGACCAAACCAGGGGAAGCAAGCACCAAAACATTTGAATTAACAGGAGCGATGAATGGGCACAAAACTGGCTTAATTTTTTATATCAATTGGAAATGACCTGTTGCACCTTGCAAAACTTCAAAAAAACTGAGAGGCAAGGACTAGCCAAAAGGCTATGATACAGGCTGAAAGACCAGTCCATTTTTCAGTTTTTATGGTGTCACATACCACCATGTGACAGTACCCACAAGTTTAAGGGCACTTTTTCCCAAAGTTTGTATGGCTGGTGGCACTAATCCATGACCTCAAATAATGGAGCCATATTCAGAAACACTCCTGAATGCAATAAGGAGCCACCAAGACTTGGGAGTCTTGCTTTTGACAGGTGGAAAACCCAATAATTTTCACAGGAGCAAGCCATTCCAAAAACTTTTCCTGATTGCAAATTGAACCCGCAACAGGGTTAGCCAATCAACTGTCATAAATTTTACAACTGTGAACCAACTGAGAGACAAGGCCTAACAAAAGTTCTATTAGAATGGCTTACAAACCATTCCATCTGCAGCTTTTATGGTTTCACATACCACCTTGTGACCTAAAATTTCTTTTTTTCCCCCACTTGTTGAAACCAAGTTTCATTCTGTGTTATATGGTTTTCTACCAGTTTGTCTGAAAATTGTCACCTTGTTTTTTTTTATTAAATATCTCCTATCATTATCTACATATTGTTTGTACTTCTTTGCATCTCTGTTTTTCCAATTCATCTTCCTTCATAATGTCAACATCCCGTAAAGATTTCCAATTATTGAAATTCCTCCACCATTACCAAGCCTTGCATCCAGATTTTCTCTCCCTTTCCCCACCCATATCTGGGGCTCTAACCTCTGTTGCTTTTCTTGAAGGTACGGCTTTTTTCTTTCCTTTTCTTGTTTCTACTATCTTCTTTTATTTTTTCTTTCTCCAGTTGTAAATTTTCAATTTATCACCTTTTCCTTGTCTCTACATTAATAACTAGGTCTGTTTGTGCTGCTCCTGTCCCCAAGCCATATTTGAAGCCGTAACCTCAATTGCATTTCTTGAAGGTCCATTTTTTCTTCCTTTGGCCCCCACCCATATTTGAGGCTCCAACCTCTGTTAGATTTCTTTAATATTATACCTGTTAACAGATCATGAGACTTTTTTTTCTCTAAAATTAAGAAATATCCACTTCATCATGGTTGAAATTCCAGTATAACCCTTGGAAAAATCCAAACTCTCTGGATCCAACTATCTCAATTGAAAACTCAAGATGTTATTGATTCTTCATTAAAAAAACTTCTTCTGCTTGGTGTTCCACTGTGAATCTAAAGACAAGAATATTTACTTAAACTCCATCAACCAGAACATACTAGCCAACACCTATGCCATCATCCCTCTTAACTGTGATCCCAATATCATCTCTCTATTCAGCCCCAAAGCCCTGGTAGAACCCTCCACACTATGGAAACTACTCAATAACTACTACCAAACCAAATTCATCCAGAAAAAAAAATCTATGTTAATTCTGTCTTCACCATTACCCTCTCCCCTGTATCTCTTGAAGAAAACCTAACCACTCTCTCCAAAAAAACTCAAATGCTTTGCAGACTAATTGATGATTCCAAATGCAAACCTTCTGCTCTCCCAGAATAGAACATTTCCAGGTGGGCTAAATTGAATTTACCCAAGAGATACTGAATTGATGGTGAAATATTGATCAAGAAATGTTAAATTGAAAAGAAAAAACATTCACTCAAATAAATTATCAAATAAATCATACAATAAATCCATCAAAATGTTAAAATGTCTGAAAAAGCTGAAGCCCTTTCAATAAACCAAAAAAATCACAGAACAGACTACCCTTGATTTTCAAGTGGCATAAATTATCCTTTGACCAAGCACCCCATGGAAATCAGAATTCAGTCAAAACCAAAAGAAATAAAAAGAAAAAATTGTAAAAAAATGGTATTTTCTTTCTATTTGTCCATTTCTGACATTAAAATAGACTCTGGGGCCTCAGATACCATGCTCAATCAACCATCATATTTCTCAAAACTATCTCCAAATACTGAGAATTTCTACATTGCCAATGGAAAATGAATTAAAGCTATGGGAAAAGGAACCATCTATCTTGACATACCTTTGATGAAACTCCTTAAACAAATGCCTTCTTCCCCCCCCCCCTAGCCACAAGCAATTTCTGCATGGGAGCCTTCCTAAAAAATAAAACACTTCTCATCCAGGGGTAACAAAAATTTCATAGTCCAAGATGATAACTCCAAAAATTTAATGAGTGGGTTTTTTCACTCAGGAAATTTTGAGGTGCGTCAAGGAAATAACACTTCTCTCAACATCTCAACCTTATCTTCTTCAAAATTAATAACTCTCCACCAAGCTGCCGGAAATCCTTAGTCGGACCATCCTTCTTGAATGCACCCCAATACCAACTTCTCCAACCTAATATGCACCTCATGTGATCTGGGAAAAAGTCACAATTCCCCCTTCTTGGTAAACTTTCCATCCCTGGAAGAAAAATTCAATTATCTGCATGTGGAACTTTGTGGTCTAATCTATCCAGTGTCTTTATCTGGAAAGAATCATTTCATATGGATGGTAGACAGTTATTCCCATTATTTTTGGATATTTTTTTATTTCCTCAAATCAGACATGGAGAAAATTCTCAAATCTGTATTTAATAAAATCCAATTTGAATCTAAGGAGAATATTACTTAAAAAAACCATATAAATCTGCATTTCACATGCTAGCAAGTACCATTGGGGAGTTCATGCCCAATTTATTGCCAAGATCAGGTAAAGCACTGGCCAAGCTCAGTTCAAAAATTTCCCAAGCTCCAATGCACAGTGAATTTGCATTGTGCAAATTCACGGTTCACAAAAAACCTTTTAGAGAATGAACATACCTTCAACTAGAGATTTGATAGAGCCTCAACCAGAGCTTTCTTGATGGCATTGGCTAGCAAGTGCCATCACTCCTTTTTGTTGAGATTAGAGTTGATGCTCCGGTTGAAATGTTTATAGAGAAGATGATGAGAAGTCTTATGACGCCAAGAGGAGCAAATCTGGGGAGCCAAGGAGGGCGCTCCGGTTCAGTGTGAGGAAGAACAGATGATCAAATTCCACTTGATAAAGAATAAGTATAAATAGACTAAATACATGATGGCTGACAAGTGGGAGAAAAGTGTAATGAATAGATGTAATGAGTATTCAATATCAGACCATTTAGAGTCCGCACAACTTGGAGGACCACTTCAGGCTGAATTGAGATAGGCCGAGAATCAAGGATTCAAGATAGAGAGCCCACTAGAATTATGACTAACTAGCAAAATATAAAGAGGCCACTGGACAAGAACACTCATGAGCCAATATGGAAGAGAGCCACTTGGATTCAAAATAGAGATGATACTTGATCTATAACTAATGAGTATAGAATAAAGAAAATACTGGAGATGAACACTCAAGAGCAAAATAATAAAAATAAGAGTGATGAGTCATACTGAGATGCACTAAAGATTCAGGCAAAACTATCAGATGACAAGAATTCCAACACGCCCCATTGCCTGAAGCTTTAGGGAGATGAAGGCTTAAAGAGTGAATTGACCGATGAGGATAGAAGACTTTTAGAGGGTAGCAACCTGACCAGAAAGAGAGATGAATGGAAGAGAGCAAGGATAGCAATAGGACCAGGAGGCACAAGGTCCGGTACTTGATAGATCGACCAAACAAACATGATGAAGCAATGAGAGCGCAAGGTTGAGATGATGATTGACCGAGCAAGCGCAAGGTCGATGAGGATGGGGGAGCAATGACGCAGAACCGGATTTAGGTAGCGAGAAAACTGATTTTAATGGATCAACCAAATGAGCGCATGGTTGGGGCTTGAAGAGTTGAGGGAAAATATAAGTAGCAAGTCGAAGCGCTCAAGAGGATAAGATGACGGCGACTGCTGAGCAACAGGCAAGCGGTTGACACAGAAGCAAGCTGAGATGGCAATCAATGCAACAGATCAATCGAGTAGCCAAGCCGAGTGATGATACTTGAGGAGTGACCAAACAAACAAGCAATGGCATATTGAAGAACCGAGAGGATTGAGGCGACAGATCAAACAAGCGCATGGTCAAGACTTGATGGGGCAACTGAGCGAAATAGTGGTGGTAAAGGAGCTCGTAATTGATTGGTTGAATTGAGGCTTTGATGGGAGCAATGGTGCTGAGGATGCGATCAACCAAACACGAGAGCAACTATTAGATGGCGTTTGATCAAGCAACAAATCAGGCAAGATTAATGCTTGATAGGTTGAGCAATCAAAGTTGATGATGCATTGGCCGCTATTAAGCCAAGTGGGAATGATGATGGCGGCAAGATTGTTGGACATAGGGACTTGGCAAGGTTGCATCACAGAGCAAGAAAATCAAGGTGACCAGGATGAGAGGATAATTCCAAAAGGAGAATGATCAGGGGAGCATTTCGGCTTTTAAACATGTTGAGATTAGAGTTGATTCTCCGGTTGAAATGTTAATAGAGAAGATGATGAGAAGTCTTATGACGCCAAGAGGAGCGGATCTGGGGATCCAAGGAGGGCGCTCCGGTTCAGTGTGAGGAAGAACAGATGATCAAATTCCACTTGATAAAGCATCAGTATAAATAGACTAAATACATGATGGCTGAAAAGTGGGAGAAAAGTGTAATGAATAGATGTAATGAGTATTCAATATCAGACCATTTAGAGTCCACACAACTTGGAGGACCACTTCAGGCTGAATTGAGATAGGCAGAGCATCAAGGATTCAAGATAGAGATGATACTAGATCTATAACTAATGAGTATAGAATAAAGAACATACTGGAGATGAACACTCAAGAGCAAAATAATAAAAATAAGAGTGATGAGTCATACTGAGATGCACTAAAGATTCAGGCAAAACTATCAGATGAAAAGAATTCCAACACTTTTGTGGTGCAAGTATCTTAAAATGGAAAAAATTTCAAGAGTGGATCTCTATCTAGTCTCTACTCTTCCTTTGGTATCAAAAATCCTACCACTGCCACATACCACCCCACAAAAAATCCCTTGCCAAAAAAGGAAATAAAACACTTTAGAAAAAGCTCCATGACTTTAAAAAGAATTGGAAATTCTTATAAATTAATGGGTGGAAGCAGCCATCACTTCTGTATACCTGGAGAATACAATCCCAACCCAAACCATTCATTTTCACCCCTCACAAAAAATAGTTTGGTTAATTCCTGTTTCTCAGAAATCTACAAACATTTGGCTGCCATGCTTTCTACCACCTGAAAAAACAAAAAGGCAAATTTGGAAACCAAGAAAAAGCCAGCACTTTCCATTTTTATGAGAGTGTAAAAAGGACCTATAAAGTTTTGGAAACAGATACAGACCCAAAATCTTATGATGAAGCCACAAGCAGACCCAATTCCCTGCACTGGATCAAGGCAATCAATGAAAAAACAGAAAAAATGGAAAAAAACCATTCATGGTCACCATATCAACCTGTTGAGTTTTTCATTGGTATACTATATATGGCGGCAGAGCTTCACATAGCCTGTCACCTCATATCTACCTGTCACATAATTCCCCTGCTTCCATCATCGCAACCTTTCTCTTTCAGTCTCCTGGGACAACCAACCTTACTCAATCCTTTTCCAATCTCTCCGTCTTAACTTCTCTCCTAAAACTCCATTTTCTTCTTCTCCTGAATTAACCTACTCACTCCACCTCTCTCCACCGACTGACCAACCTTGTATTGCAACCTCTCTCTCTATACTCAATACCTCAAGATCAAACCTTATTTAGTTTGGTATGATCAGCTGTCTGACCACTGTTATCCTTCATTTTTCATCTGTCACCTATCATCTCTTTCCTTACTCTTTCTTTGGTTCTATTCACTTACCTTGACTTTTTTTGATGCGCTTCCCAAGGGGAGTACGGGCTCATACTGTTCTTTAAGATATTCTTCTGGTGATCTAGTTCAAATCATTTCCTTGTTGTTTAAACCTGTCTGGGTCTATTATCTAACTCAAGATTCTTTCTTGGTGGTGAGTATAAAATTAGAAGAGACTCAGAGTTATTTCCTTTACTTCTCAATTATTATTTTCACTTGTTTTTTTTTGTGACTTATACTTTCATTTCTGTCCATAGTTTTTTTTTCATAAAGAAATTATCTATTTTCCCTTCACAATTAACAGTCAAAATTGGAAAAAAAATTCATCCTCACCTTTTTCTCACACCATGAAAGAACAATTGCAACAAACCATCCTAAAAACGGCCATTGAATCAATTCCTTTGTTGACCCACAAAAACTCTTCATTATGGAGAAAAAGAATAGAAAATATGCTTGATATCCAAGGTCTTAGAAAAAAATTCATCTAAGAGAATTGAATTCTATCCAATATGAAAAATATCTACCTTTGGTCCATCATCACCTCCAAACTAGACGCCTCAGTACACGCCAATATTATCACCATCAAAAATGAAAAAGATGCTAAAAGCATCTGGAAAGCCATCCTGAATTTTTTTGCTTCCTCTGAAGCTTTCAACAGATCACATGTGTTTGAAAACCTTCAGAACCTTACTTTCAACCCAAAGGACAGACCTGGGTTTATTACTGCCGCCAAAATTGCCATAAGGAGACTGCACAAAGTTGGTATAGATCTTCCTCAAGACATCTTGGCCTATAGGCTCCTCCACAAACTTCCTCCCAACATGAGTAACATTAAAGACCAAATCACCCAAAATAGAGACTCCATCAACCCTGAGAGAGTTCTAGACCATGTCAGAATACACCTCAACAACCAAAAAACCTTGTTTGAGGAATACAACTCCCTCCCTTCCGCGCTTGTCACCACTGGGAGAAGCCTAGACAGTAACCCCATTCCCAGATGTATGAATGGGAAAAACAACCCCAACTCTTTCCATTCCCCGGCCAACTGTTGGGCTCTTCACCCAGAGCTGAAAGAAGAATATCACAAAAAACAAAACGGTGTGTCAACTACCATCAGTTGTTTCTATCACCAAGCCTCAGACTACTCCTCCATCCCATCTGTCTTAGACACTGGCTCTTCTGCTCACATTCTTTCCAACCCTTTGTACTTCACTTCTCTTACCACTGAAGAAATAGGAAGCATAAGAACTGGCTCAAAAGATGAAAGACTGAAGATAGAAGGAATCTGAACTGCTGTGATCAGGCTTAGAAATGGAAAGCTGACCCTTCCCAATGCTCTCTTTTTCCCAGATCTCTCCACCAATCTACTCTCCGCCAGATGTCTGATGTTAGAAGGACTGTCTATTAACTTTAACAAGAACAACTTTTGAATAAGTGACAACCAGGAAATCTTTTACTTTGGATATTAACAAAACAATTTTCCCCTTGTAAATGCTCTTGAAATGAAAAAATCTTCTTTATTATCATACTCAGAATTCCTAAAAAAATTGTTAGGACACGTGAGCTAAAGCCAACTACACAAAAAAATTAATCTACCTGTGAAAACAGAATCACCTTGTAAATCCTGCGCAACCAGCAAAATCACTTGAGCAAGCTTCAAACATTCCCACAGAAAAGAAAAATTCCCTTACAAGAAATCCACCTAGACACCGTTGGTCCCATAGTCAGCTTCATGGCAGGACACAGATACTTTATGAAGGTGGTTGACAGTTGCTTGAGATTATGTTTGGCCATACCCATAAAACATAAAAGCAATATACCACATACCCTAATTCACATCATCAGAATGGAAAACAAGCAATTTGGTTATTTCACTCAGGTCATCCATTCTGATAGAGGTACAGAGTTTTCAAATCAGACTATGAAAGATTTCTTTGAGAAGGACCTTATTTGTTTGAGACATTCCAATCCCTATACACCCAAAAAAAACGGTCTTGCCAAAAAATTCAATTGTACCATCATTGAATCTCTTAGAAGCACGCTAGAGGACTCTGGTATCAATAAAAACCTGTGGCATGAAGTGATTAAGTCCGTCACCCTTGCACTGAATCAAATCCCGTCGCACAAGAGCAATCCTTCACCTTATAAAATTTTTAAAAATAAAGTATTACCCTTAAAATTCTTTAAGCCTATCGGAAAAAATTTGATAGTCTTAGCCCCTCCGGGAATGCCAAGCTCCAAACTGGATCCAAAAGGTCTTCCCGGAACCCTAATTGGATACAACAAAGAACTACTATCCTATTAAATTCTTTTAGAAAGTGGGAGAATCATTGATTCAAGACACATTACGTTCCTCGACTACAACCCTAAAGACAATAGTTCCAAACTCCCCTTGATTTACAACGATTATGAAGAAGTCTCTCCTACTAAACCTCCTCCTGCTCTTCCCCAAACTAAGGAAATCAATTCAGAGGAAGAGACCTTGGATGATTTGGAAGGATTGATAGATCCTGATTTTCACTCCTGTTCTGACACTTTGTCACCGAGTAATATTAATGACAAACTAGAAGGACAGGATGAAGATCAAGACAACAAACCTCCATTGACCAATTCCATCTCCACTTCCAACACATACACCCTTCAACCAAGATCCACCAATATTAAACCAATTAAATATTCATATGTCTCTCAAGATGATCACACCTACTCCAATGCCATAAGAGAAGAATTTGACAACATCAAAAGCCAAGACGTATGGGAGGACTGTTCCTTTGCTCCCAACAACTACCTGAACACTGTGCTAGTGTTGAAAACCAAGCCCTCCACCTCTAGTTCCCCTGAAAGGAAGGTGGCAAGACTATGCATTCAAGGTTTTCAACAGACGTACAGTGTAGACTACTTTGAGACATATGCCCCCACAGGAAGATTCTCTTCCATCTTGGCTCTTCTGACCCTATGTATTGATGAATACCTAAAAATAAGACTGTTTGATGTGAATGGAGCCTTCCTACATGCTCCGTTAAAGGAAAATATCTATATAAAAACTCCTAGACATTCCTCAAGAAAATCCGCATTCTTGAAACTTAAGAAATCTCTCTATGGTCTTAAACAATCCCCTATCAATTGGTATGAAACACTTACCAAATGGATCAAAGAAATTCACTTCTCTCCTTCTGACTCTGATCTGTGCTTTTTTATGAGTGGAGAGTCTCAAAATTTTGTCTTCTTCCATGTTGATGATCTAATTGTTGTTGGTGATGTGGAACTATTTCAAAAAAGTTTCTCAATTGTTTTCCCAATTCCTCTGCCCACAATCTGGACACAATTCTTGGGATGGACATAATTATCAACAACGTCTCCATGAAGCTTAACCAAAATAAACTTATTGACAAAACACTCCAGGAGCTGAATCTGAATAACTCAAGAACTGTACTAACCCCCTTAACTCCTGGTGTCTGTCTCATGAATCCCACCTCCAATGAAGTTGACAAGTTCAATAGATTAGGAATCAACTATAGGCGCTTTACTGGAATAATAAACTTCCTAGCCTGCCAAACACGACCAGACTTGGCCCCCGCTGTGTCTATTCTCTCTTGATTCAACAACAATCCTGGTATCCGAAAATGGAAAGAGGTTCTCCACTGCCTCAAGTACCTAAAAGGTACCTCACACTTCAACCTATACCTGTCACCCTCCAAAGACAATCATTGAGAAATCATCTACTGCTCCAACGCCACCTCAAGAGACAACCACAATTCTAGAAGATCTCGAACCAGTTACTTGTTTCTTTGGAAGTCATGTCCTCTGTCCTGGAATAGCGGTCAACAATGCAACATTGCTCTTTCCTTGACTGAATCCAAAATGAATGCTCTTGTAGACGCATACCAAGAAAACCTCTGGATGAAGCATCTCATAAGAAAACTGTGAACTTTAAACTTGATCCCTCCATATTTAATATAGACAACTCCGGCCTTCTCGATAAACTAAAAAATTTTGGCTCTCACTCCAAGACTAAACATCTTGACATCAAAGCAAAAGTCCTATGTGAAAGCCTGAAAAAACAGGAGATAAAGGTTGTCCTCATTCCCTTGATCAATGTGACTGCGGATTGTTTGTCCAAAGCAAGTGATTGTAAATCCTTGGATCTACTCCTGAAGGCCTGTTTCAGTTAATCCCACCAAACTCCAGGGGGTGTTGAGTTTTTCATTGGTATACTATATATGGCAGCAGAGCTTCACATAGCCTGTCACCTCATATCTACCTGTCACATAAAAATTATTCTTTTCACTTGTTTTTTTTGTGACTTATACTTTCATTGCCGTCCTTAGTATTTTGTCATAAAGAAATTATCCGTTTTCCCTTCACAACCACATCCCAACAAAAAAATCCATTGAATAAGTACTGCATGGGTTTTCTGCCAAGAAAAGTGTGCTGATGGAAAGCTAACAAAATGAAGGCCCATACATGTGTTTGTTGTTTTTAGAAAAGGAAAGTCATTGAAAACACCAACTTCTTCTCCCCAACTGGAAAACTTTCCTCCATGAGACTCATCTTTACCATGTTCCCTACCATTGCTTTCCTGTCTACAAGATGGAAAAAAAAATTGCATTCCTAAATTGGAAACCAGAGACACAGTTGTTCATTAACTATCCAAAAGGGCTTCCCCAGATTGCATCAAAACACTAATCCTTCACAATTCCTTGTATTTCCTCAAAATGATTCCCCAATACTAGCACAACCTGCTCACCATGTCCTTCAAAAGAATTTTACTCATCCACTTCAACACCTATGCTTTTCTGTACTATTATTCTGATTGAGATCTTCCCCTCTGGCTGTATTCTCAAATTGAAAATTTACTCTTTGGGGGATTCTGGGCTGACAATTGCCGAAGTAAAATATTGGATAATTTTGAAATGGAGGACCTTGGTATTGCAAAATATGCCCTGGGAATTTAAATAACCCAACAAAACGGCCATTAATTGATGAGTTGAAGACGGTGATTTTGAGTTAATTTCTAACAAAGAACAATGGTCTAACAACATCACACATGGAGGAAACAGAATTTAGAAATCTTAAAAGGTTTTAAATGATGAGAGAGAATGAGAGAACAATCTTACTCAAGATCTTATCAACCGTTGACAAAGGACAATCAAACTAAAAGGAAAAGGAAAAGAATGAATAAAAGAGAGTGATGACAGGTAGGGCGAGTCTGTCATAGTGAGAAAAAAGGAATGAGAAAAGCTGCATGGGAAACGTAGGGATAAAGAAACCTCACATCTGATCAAAACTTGCTGTTTGTTAGGTTTCGGCAAGATCAAGCTTGAGGCGGAGGAAGGTTAGAGAGATGATGAGTGGAAGATTGACAGGGCTGAGTTACAAAGAGTTGAGTAGGTCGAAAGGTGTAGGAGAGGGGGTTGTGAGCGTGACGCAAGAAGGAGAAAAGAGGAAGGGAATGGGTTGAGTGGTAAGAGGTGAGGAGAGGTGAGAGGAAGGAAGGAGGATGGTGAAGCAGGAATGTTGAGGTAGCTGGAATGATGATGATGAAGCTGGGGGATTCTGAATCTTACCAAGAGGTAGGAATTGAGAGTCAAGGTTGATAACTTTTGGAATTGGACTGGACTTCAAATTGGGAGTTTTTGCACTGGGGAGGACCCTGAGGGACAAGCAGGCGCAGAGAAGGCACGGAGTGATAGAAAAGGGGCATGGGATAAATAACAAAATTAATATCTCCTTCAGGAAAAATAAATGGAAGGAATCCTCCTAGAATTTTCAATCTCCAATCACGGAAACACTGCAACACCAGCTCAGACACTTACTGCTTTCTAAAAAAAGATACTTCCAAACCTCCCTTCAACCCCCCTTTCAGCTACAGGAAAGCAATTAAGCTTCTCCAGTATCTATTTCTATGCACTTTGCCTAAAATTTTTTTTTACTGTGCATTCCCCTCTCAATTCCTTTGAAAACCCACCAGACACCACTACCAAGCTGTCCAACACACTCTCCAATACCTACATCACTCCAAAAAAACTTGGGCTCAACCTGGAGAATTAATCCTTTCTTGATCCCCAAAACAAAATTATGGGTTTTTGGAACATGGATCAAAGAGGCACCTGGAAATAGTGTTCATTCTTTGTTTCTCTAATATAGTACAACGTAACCTTTTTGTGGCAAGGCCACAAGAAAAAAGTAGTGTCCCTGTCCTTGGCCAAAGCCAAATTCAATGCACTCACCAAGTGTTTAAAAGACATTCTCTGGGTGGAAAATCTCATGGAGCAGATGCTTGGTTCCAGGGTCAAAAACTCAATCCTCTCACACAACCACCCCATGTACTATAGGGAAATCATAGATGACTGTGAGCGCAAAGGAGAAACTGAGTGCAAGGGCAAGTGAAAGGTAGCAAGGGCTAACTGCAAAGTGCAAAATTATGGTGGAGTAACTTGACACACAGCAAGGGGGATGAATGTTCCAATGGAAGGGAACCAAACACAAGCCCAAAGTGATGACTGGATCTAGCAAATGCAAGAACGTATGAAATTAAATAACTGAGGAGACAATGAGGAATTGAACAAGAATTGGGAGGAAGCGGAGAGAGAAATAAAGGATAATTTGGGAAAAAGTATTTTTTAATCCTATATATATGTTATTATTATTATTATTATTATTATTATTATTATTATTATTATTATTATTATTATTATTATTATTATTATTATTATTATTATTATTATTATTATTATTATTATTATTATTATTATTATTATTATTATTATTATTATTATTATTATTATTATTATTATTATTATTATTATTATTATTATTATTATTATTATTATTATTATTATTATTATTATTATTATTATTATTATTATTATTATTATTATTATTATTATTATTATTATTATTATTATTATTATTATTATTATTATTATTATTATTATTATTATTATTATTATTATTATTATTATTATTATTATTATTATTATTATTATTATTATTATTATTATTATTATTATTATTATTATTATTATTATTATTATTATTATTATTATTATTATTATTATTATTATTATTATTATTATTATTATTATTATTATTATTATTATTATTATTATTATTATTATTATTATTATTATTATTATTATTATTATTATTATTATTATTATTATTATTATTTATTATTATTATTATTATTATTATTATTATTATTATTATTATTATTATTATTATTATTATTATTATTATTATTATTATTATTATTATTATTATTATTATTATTATTATTATTATTATTATTATTATTATTATTATTATTATTATTATTATTATTATTATTATTATTATTATTATTATTATTATTATTATTATTATTATTATTATTATTATTATTATTATTATTATTATTATTATTATTATTATTATTATTATTATTATTATTATTATTATTATTATTATTATTATTATTATTATTATTATTATTATTATTATTATTATTATTATTATTATTATTATTATTATTATTATTATTATTATTATTATTATTATTATTATTATTATTATTATTATTATTATTATTATTATTATTGATATTATTATTATTATTATTATTATTATTATTATCATTATTATTATTATTATTATTTTCAAGGAAAACAGGATTCTTATTTTGGAATCAAATAAAACATGAAGTGATAAAAAATATGAAAATAAAAGGGGGATAAGTTTTTCAAGAAAGGGAAAGGAAATAGAATAAGGAAATGGGATGAGATTAATGGGATTGAAATGTGGAATGGGATGGAAGGAATGGAATGGAATGGGAGCTATGATTGGCAAGTTTTGCAAGGGTAACTTGCATGGAAGTCTTGAATCAAAATGGGAGAGTTGCAAAGGTGATGGGCTGGTTCCCACAAGGTGCAATCTTTGTTGGACTGGAAGCCAGTCCATTTGACAAGGTATTGAAGATTTCCTTTGCCTCACCTGGAATCCAGGATACGTCTTACTTCCAACTCTAACTGATCTTGCATGCTGACAGGTTCAGGAGGAGGATGAGTCTTGCCCAGGTATAGAACTTTAGCTGGCTCTAGGAGAGACACATGAAAGACCGGGTGGATACCTTTCCATTTTGAGGGTAAGGTGAGTTTAAAGGCATTAGGGGGGGACAATTGATTCAACTTTGAAGGGGTCAAGCTTTCTTTCCGCAATTTTACAAGTTGGGAGAGTGCTGCAAATATTGCAAGCATCAAGCCATAACCAATCTTTCTCAGCTTGCTACTATTGCAAAGCAAGCTGCAAAAGTAACAAAAATAACATAAAAATAATAATAATACACTTAAACTAAGAAAGAGTAGGCAAACAATAAATATTATTACAGAAATGGATTCTCAACCAAAAATTAGGTAGGGTCACTCACTGACCCCACCCTTGAAATCCAACTCCTTATATTTTGAAATAATTAAGGAAAGAAAGACCAAAATACTATGGCTCCACTATTGAACCTTTGATCAATTAAATATTTCACACGTATTGTCACATATAGGTTTCAATCCTAAAATTCAGTCAGAATTGAGGTGTTGTGTATATTTTAGGAGCTACAGATGGAAATGTGTTTTGTCACCATTCCCGCACGCAGCCGCGGTAGCCAATGCACCCGCGCGCGGCTGAGATACAGCCCTGTCAATCCTTCAAGGTCGTGTACGCAGCCCTGGGCCTCTGACAAGTTCACAGCCGCAGGACTACGGGTGGAAAGATTGACAGGCTGCCTGAGAGGCTTAGGTATGGCGTAAACATGCTAAAACCCACACGGGAACATTCTACATATGTAATAAATGTTCCCATGGATAGTAGATAGTCTAAAAGTACATAATATTATATAAAAATACTTAAATAAACCTTATACGTTTTTTTTATTGAATATAATTCATAGTACCCAGAATGTTGAAAATAAGACAATGAAAACTTCTAAAAATATATTAAAATACTTTGATATACTTTTATGAGAATTCCTAGACATCAATATCTTTTTGACATACTAAGAACAATAATGATGTAAAAATATTACATGAATTCCCATGACTTACATTTTTAAGTAATTATCTTAGTAAATTAACTGGAAATCAAAAATAATGGGTAAAATCAACATCATGAATTTTACTCCAGTTATATAATACATAATGAGAACTCACCTGACATCAGGATGTCTGTAGAAATGAATATTTAAATAATTATTGAATTACTGGGAACATTTACTAAGGATAATTAATGAAATAATACATAAATGGGACAGATTAGTGTTATTCACACGTCCTAATATCTATTATAAAGTAGAATAATTCCCATAGCCTGAGGAATTAGATGCTACCCGTGCTATAGAACCAAGAACATGTGAAAGTCTACCAATGGTTACCCTGCTAGCCTTAGTGTCCGTCCCTTTGAGCACCTGCAAACCTCAGAAGGACAATATTGGGTATCCAAAAGCTATAAATAAAGAGCTCTTTTGAGGATATTGATGGGCAGAGACCCAGTTATATTTATATCCAGACACCATGCAAAGGTAATTAAGTACTTATAAGAGATAAGTAAGTGTTTTATGGCTAAGTCTGATCAATAATATCTGTCCTCAACCTTTTTTTTATCAATTAAAACTGCTGAAACACCTTATAACCCCAGTATACAGGTTTAACCCATCAGTGAACATCTCAAACAGATACCCAAAGGATTTAGTAATATACCAGTGAGTTTTATTATCCTGTCTCTGTTGTGGCAGCTTGGTTACAAGGCCCTGCCACTCCACTGTGTATTTTATATACATATTATCTTTGGTTAAAATATCTTTTAAACTAAAGAGCGCAAAGTAACCAGGACTACGTGTTTTCATACTGAACTCCCTGAAGAGAGGTGTTAAAGATCCCCAATATAATTGTGGCCCCTCTATCAAAATATTTAATAATTAATTTATTCATATTGATTTAAAAAAATAAACCATTACCAAACCACTTAACCTTGAAATAAGCTTAATCCAAATATTTTATGGATTTTTGCTACATTTATTAATCAATATATTTATTATTTATTCTATCACCTCTGGTAGCTAAAGGATAGCAAGGGTCTTGGCATCCAGTAGGCTGAAAATGTTCTACTGCAAAGGTTGTGGCCAAAGTTCAAAGTCAATCCTCTTGTTCCTTGTAAAGTTTTGTTTGAAGGGATTGGATGTGATTACGGTAATTGGTAGCAGGTTGAGAAGGTGCTATGTGAAGGGAAGAGAAAGTTGGATTTCTACCATAAAGAGTCTGGAAGGGAAAATGTTTGGTGGAGGAATGAGTGGACTTGTTGTAGGCAAATTTGGCTAATGTCAGCCATTGCAACCAGTTGTCCTGTTGGTAGGAGAAATACATTTGGAGATACTGCTTGAAAATCTGATTGAATCGCTGTAAGACTCCAAACGGTGCTAGGCTGTTGCAGTTCTGTGGAGGGGAAAGGTGCTGTTTAGGCTGCCCTCCTGAGTTTTACAAAAATATTTAAATGTAACCAAGATCAATGTCCAGAACCTGGTAAATGAGAAATTAAGTAGTAGAGGATAAAGATGATAGTAGTGTGGTAGCAATGTAAAAGCACAATCTGAGAAAAGATTATGTGGGAAAAACTTGGAAAAAAGAAGCTAAAGTTTGTTTAAAGTTCAAAGAACAAAGCTGTTGTATGCAAACAAAGCCCACAAGCTAATAACTCTGGTCGTCAGCAGAAGATTGGGGATGATCAACTCAAACCCAACAAACCTCAAGGTTCTCAATGAACCTGCCCAACTCTCAGCAATCAAGCGCTTGAAGGGTACCAGTTAACTGAGGGTGGCAGTATAAGACAAAGCACAATGTTTAAGAAGCTCTAAAAGCAAACAGTAAACCAATTTGAAGCAAGGATAACCTCAAAACTTCTCAAGGAACTCAAGAGTAGGCTCGCAGAATGAAACTCCAAAAAAAAGGGAGGTATAACACTCCAGGTCTTAAGCTTAATAAGACCTCTTCAATCAATTGTTATTGGCTCCAGAAAGATGATCAAGGAGGGATCAAGACCAGTATGGTCAGAGAAAGGGATCAAGGAGTGGTATAACACACTCAAGAATTCCAACAGAAAGAATTCTCTTCAACCAGCAAGGCTATTGGTTGTTGATAAGGATCTTGCCACAGAGGGGAAAAGACTAAGGATCAATGGATCAGGGGCCAATCATAGATATACCCAGGACGAGGATGAGGATCCAATTTCAATGATAAAGGGGGGACATATGCACACACTCCCCTTGGATTATTTTGAAAAAGATAGGGGAGAGCCCCTCCTTTTTAGGGCCATGGGTCCCTGTAGACTATTTACAAACAATGACAAAGATAGAGCAGAAAAACAACAATTGAATTTTTTTTTTATTTTTTATTTTATTTTTTTTTGATGATCATGAGAAAAACAAAAGAACTGATGAGAAAAAAAAAAGGAAAAAAAACAACCTAGAAAAAATTGAAATAATGAAAACCCCTGGATGAGCGCAAATGGAAAGATGCCAGCCCACGCCAGTGATGGGAATGGGCAGGAGAGCCCCAGGTGAGGAGCTGCAGGGATAGGCTGATGGCTACGGGCAACGGCTGGCCGCAGATGATTGCGCAAGAGTGGAAAAGGTGAGTCATGGGTGGATTCATTGGGACAGCCGGAGGAGACGGTTGAGGTGGCTTGGCAGGGGGGAGATGATTGGAGGAGGAGGAGGCCTCGGGTGGAGATGATTGGAGGATTGATTGGTTGGTTGGCTGACCAATGGGGGAGAGAAGATGAGGGTGCAAGATTGGTCGTGGGGATGACAAGGGAATCATTGGCCTGTTAGTTGGATGACTGGCCAAGGGGTGAGATGATTGCGCGGGATGATCGGACGGTGGATGCTTGGCCAATGAAAATGCAAGAACAGTTGTGGGAAAAATGAGGTGATGATGATTCCTGGTAGCTTGCCTTCTACTGGTAGTATAGAATGGTTGATGCTGTAGTAGGAGTAACCAATTGGGTGATGATGGATGATTGATCTTGTGCTGGACCAGTTTTTTTAGAAGTTGGCGACCATCCCAATATTTAAGGAGATGATTGAGATGAGCCCAGATGATAGATCTTTTGGTTTTTTTCATTGATGGTTTTAGTTGGTTGGTTGAGTAGTGATCAATTGATCAACAGGAATGAAGGTGGTGAGAAGATGTTGGCATGAAGCTTGACTGAGAGGGTGTTTTTGATAATTTTCTGATCCTGGGTCTGTTAATTACTAAGTTCATCGTGGGACTGATACTCTCTTTCAAACAATGAAGGATGGTGATCGTGGATGACTGCCGCGGAGAGATGAGGGCACCAACCTACCAATTGAGAAAGATTGGTTGGTGGTGATGGTGGTGGGAAAAGGCCTTGGCCAAAGCAAACGCCCCAGACAAGGATGGAGGTGGATGACGGCTGTCGCAAAAGGCAATGGCTTCTTTGGTGTAGGCATTGACGTTGGCTTAGTGTGAGGCCGCCAACGGCAAGGATCAGAGTGAGATTGGTCATGGGAGTTGCTGGATTGTTGGTGTTGATGATCTTCATCATTGCCGTCCTCGGATGGGGATTGAGCTTTCCAGAGATTCAATTGCGTTGGCATCTGAGCCATGGGGAGGGGATGATTGATGGAAATGGTGTTTTGAATCTGATGGTGATTATTGAATGGAGCCAGAAAAGTTGCTTGCAACCGGCCCTTGGCCGAAAAAGGGAAGGATTAGTGTCAGAGAGGGGGGATTTGAACATAGGACCAGGCGCTAGGCACCCAAGAGATTATCCTAGAAAACTAGGAGAGTGGGAGCTGGAAGTTTGGGAACTGGATATGGGAATCATTTCGGATCAAAAAGTTTTTTTTTTTTTTTTTTTGGATCTGAATGGAGGGTATAGAAAAGTTCATAAAAATTTTACTTTTTCCATACTGGTCCAGAGGTGTCCCAGATTGGGAACCACATTTCTCAGTTTGCCCATCTGTTTCCAGGTGGTAAGCAGTTGATAAATTGCGAGTGATCTTCAAATGAAGGCACAGAAAGGTCCAGAAGCTAGAGACAAAAAAAGATCCACGATCACTAATTATTTTATCAGGGAGACCATGCTTTGAGAATAAACATTCTATGAATAAATTAGCTAAGTCTCCAGAAGAGGCCGTCACATTACTGCAAAGAAATAAAGCCATCTTTGAGAAGCAATCTACTACTACTAAAATAGCATCATAACCACCAGAAATAGGTAATTGCAAAATGAAATCCATAGAAAGCAAGTGCCAAGGAATTGGTGGAATTGGAAGTGGCTGGAGCAGCCCATACTTCTGATGTTTTGAGGACTTGTTCCAATTGCAATCATAGCATGTGTTAACATAGCCTTTCACTTCATTGGTCATACCAGGCCAATAGAAGTCTTGTGCAATCAATTTGTAGGTTTTTTCCTGCCCATAATGACCATCAAGTGGAGAATCATTCCTTGAATTGAAGATATCTAACTTAATGAAAGGATTATCTGGTACTACCATATGATTTTTATAAAATAAATAATCATTTTTTTCAGTACTATAATCACTATCTAATAAGTTTGCATTCTTGCAAAGTTTACTACACTTGAGGTTGTTGAGTTGAGCTTTTCTTATTTTGGAAGATAGATCTCAAAGGTGATTGATGATTTAACTGAGTTTGGCAGATTGGGTTGAGAAAAGTGTCCTAACGTTTTCAGGGTTGTTGTTGGCAAAGGTGCTTCCCCCTTATGGGTAAACCTTGCCACAACGTGATAAAGCATCAGGGACCACCGCTTGTTTCCCAGGACGCTAAACAATTGTAAAGTTGAACTTGGAGAGGTATTTGGCCCAACATGCCTGTCTGCATGTAAGGAATTTTGATCTCATGAAATATTTTAAAAAATTGTGATCAGTTAAGACCTCAAAAGGTTCCATAAGACTCAAAAGGTATGAACAACATTTTTTGAAGCAATAAAAAATTGCAAGAAGTTCCTTGTCATGAATCTTATAATTGAGCTCTGCAGAAAGCAATTTGCATGACTCAAAGGCTACGGAGTGAAAGAGAGAAGAAGAGGAGTAAAACTGCAAGATTACTACTGCAATTGCATAGTTGCTTGCATCTGTTTCTCCAAAAGTGTGAGCTAGCTCATTGAAGTGAGAGAGTATTGGAGCAGTGGTAAATTCTTTTTTCAGAGCTTCAAACTCCAAAGAATCTTTTTCTTTAAAAACAAAATGAATGTCTTTTTGGATAAGTGATAGAATTTGAGCTAATGAATTGCTTTAAAAAGCTTAAGAGCAGACTAGACAAACAACATGATTCAATAAATGAAAATTATAGAATAAATGAGCTAATGATAATGGAAGATGGATCAAAGGAATTTGAGTCCTACCCCGGATAATGGAAAGACAAGCAAGGCTGAAGAAAACCACTGATTGAATAAGAAGCTTGAGGAAGCTAGGACAGTGGGAAATTAAGGAGTAGACTACCAACAACAGTTCAGATTGAGATTCAGGAAATTGATGGATGCTGTGATCTCTTTTTCACCAAATGAATGAGAACATGGCCGCAATTAAGATGGTAGGCAAAAAATGAGATAATAAAATGATGATTGGGAGAGTTGCCGTCAAGGAGAGAAGTAGAGATCCAAGTTGAGAACCGGTAAGCTATTTTGAATAGCAAGAAGTACTGGTTGTAAATTGAGTGAGTTTGTAACCAGTAAGCTGTTATGAAGCGAGAGGAGTGCCGGTTGAGAGTTGAGAGGAGGAAGAGAGAATAAGAAAATTAAAGGAAATAGAAGAATGAGGAGAACAGGAATTGAACGGGAAAAAGCATGTGAAGGAGAAGAAGTGACAAATATGCAGTATGTGCAGCAGAATGACAGGAGTCCGCGGCTGTGAGAGGGAAATTTCAACAGGAAGGTTAGTAAGGTTTACGTTTTCCTGGTATAATGATCAATAAACCTCCTGTAAAAATTACTGAAACCAAGGAAAAATTGAAGGGATTTAACAGAAGAAGGTGGGGGCCAGTCCAATATGCGCTGGCTCTTGGCTGGATCCATCAATAGTCCTTGCTGCAAGACTATGACTCCTTAAAATTGAAGAGAAGTAGTATGGAATTTGCACTTAGAGGCTTTTGCAAACAGGTCATTCTTGCAAAGTTGCTGCAGCACCTCTTGCACATGTGCAATGTGATCCTCAATATTCTTTGAGTAGACTTGTATATCATCAAGATACACCACAAGATATTTCTCTACAAGGTCAGAAAAAGTTTCATTGACAAAATGTTGACAAGTGGAAGGAGAATTGCAGAGGCCAAAAGGCATGACGGTATACTCATAACTGCCAAAACGTGTTCTAATTGCAGTCAAATACTCATGACCTTTTGAAATGCAAACTAGGTTATAGGCGCCTCAAAGGTCTAACTTTGAGAAAGAAGCAGCTCCATGGAAGAGAGTGAGGAGGTTCAACATAGGCGGTACTGGGTAGGCATTCTTCCTGGTTACCTGAATCAGTTTCCTATAGTCAAAACAAAGTCAAGGTCCGCCCTCTTTCTTTGGAACAAATAATACAGGTGAACTAGTTTTTAAATTGCTTTTTCAAAGAAATCCTTTTGATACATTTTCCGAAATGTATTCTTGAAGCGCAGTTGATTCCTGCTTTGAGAGAGAGTAGACTGGTTCAGGGGCCGGTGGTGGACCAGTAAGTTTGATCTTATGATTGCAAGAATGGGATGGAGAAAGTTTATCTGCCTTTACAGCTGAAAAGAAGTCAGCTAAGTCAGGATAAACCAGAGGTAAAGACTCTTGAATGATTTCTAAATCTTCAATCTTGTCATCTTTTAGCACGGGGTTTGGAGTGCTTGCATGATGCAAGAGGATCAGGGAGATCAAAATACACCATTTGGTTGGTGCCTGTTTCTCTTTGAAGAAACAAGGAAGAGGTAAGTCGGAAAAATAAGCAATAAATCCTAAATATGAAGAGGGAACTTGGGAATGATGGTCAGGATATTGCAAATATCCTGGCAGAAAAGTGCCATCCAACTCAATGACAGTTTCAGGTAGGCTGTTCAATTCCTGTTTGATGGAAGGGTTAGTTTGCTGGGGTTGAAAGGTTTGAAGGTTAATTACTCCTTCTTGCCAATTCACATCCAGATTCCAGTGTACTAGGAAATCATGGCCTAGAATGGTATCATCCATTCCAGGAATATTCAAGACAAAAAAATCCCATTTGAAGCTGGGGAATTGGAAAATGCAAAGGTCCATATTGCCTTTTGTAAAACCCAATGAGATGTCTCAATTGAACTACTTACTAAAGCAATAGGGAACCAATCTATCTTGGAACGCGTAAGATTTTTGGAAGTGGCAAAAGATTTGCTTATAAAAGAAACATTAGCTCCAGAATTGAGTAAAACTTGATAAGGGGAGTTTTCTGAATGTAAAAGGACAAATCTCAAACTTGGAGAATCTAGTGACCCACAAGTGCCATGATTGACTTTCTGTAATTTAGATAATGTGTAGTCTTCCTTGCAAGTGTTAGAAAAACTACAAGCTAATTTTTTGACTTTTTAGCTGCTTTGTACAACTATTGACATGATTTTTACCTCCACAATACATAAATCACCCATTCTTTTCTCTCCTTAACCATTCCTTGTTCCGGAGCATCCCAGTTTCTTTGTCCAGAAACTTTGGAGTTTTGGTGATGGGCTTTCCTTTTTGGTTGGAGTGCAAGGTTGCATTTGGTCTGGATTTCTTTGGATTATTTAAGGATTGGTTTGAGGAATCTTCTGCCGTTGGAACCAAAGTTGATGGTCCATGGTTGTTTTGTCAAGAGAAGTTCTTGTTGTGATAACCATTATCAAGCTCAATTACCCAGTTAATTAACTTCTGAAGGGAGGTTGTCTTGTTTCCCCCAACTGCGAGTTGTTTGATTAGGCATGCTCATAAAACTTTTTGAAAATGAAATAGGAGTGCTGCCTTGTTCCATTGGATGAGAGACTGCAGAGTTTGAAATTTGGAAATATAAACAGAAGCTCTACTATTTTCTTTCATACAAGTTATTGAGTTAGTATTCAGCATTTCAAACTTCATTAGGGTTGCAAAAAAGGGTGAAAAGCTGTTGCTTGAACTTGTCCCAATTGTTGAGAATACAAGCGGGACTAGTGCTGTCTCATAGTTTGAGGTAGGGTTTGAACCACTTGCGGGCTCTTCCACCAAGGAAGGAAGATGCATACATAACTCTAGGTCTTTCAGTAGGGAAATTGTGGTGATTGTTTGAGAAGATGGTTTTTCAGCACTGTAGGTAGGATCTAAGCTTTTGAGGGTGTTCCCCAGTAAAATTATCAGGCTGCTTCATGCCCAGGGTACAAAAACTAGGACCACCTGGACCAGATCTCAAGGCAGTTTGGTTAAGCGCCTGGATCAAGGTTGAGAATAAGGTCAAAGCGTTGGGTTTGGGAGCATTAGTGCAGCCCGCAATCTACCACCAGTCAAGGTTTCATTGGAAGATTCTTTGATTTCTGAAAGTGGGTCCACTTCTTCCCAAGAGGGAACAAGGGGATCACCAAGAGGTTTGACCAAAGGAGATTTAGAAGAAGGGACAGTATCTAAAGGTTGTCTGGCCCGTGAAAGGCTGGATCTCCCTACCCAATGAATATCACCATTGTAAGGGGTGAGAGAAGCATTCCTGTTTGATCAAGTACGTGAAATTGTAAAAGAAATCTATTTTAGGTTGGCAAGCTATGATAGATGAGTTGAGTTAGTTAATTTACTGTCCCACCACCACCCCACATACTATAGGGCAATCTTAGATGATTTTGAGCGCAAATGAGAAGCTGAGTGCAAGGGCAAGTGCAAGGTGGCAAGGGAAAACTTCCAAGTGCAAACTTATGGTGGAGTAACTCAACACACAGCAAGAGATATGAATGTTCCAATAGAAGGGAACCAAACCCAAGCCCAATGTGATGGCGGGATTTAGCAAATTCAAGAATGTATGAAATTAACTAACTGAGGAGACAATCCCCAGGAAAGCGGCATAGCTTTTATAAGGTAATTGGAAATGACTAGATACAACCTGATTGATGGTCAACTGAAGTTACAAGCAATGAGTTAATGAATGAAATGAACGGAATGCAAAATGAAATAACAGTATGAACGTTTCCAAGGTCTTAGCATAAGTGGGAGACAATAGAGGGCAAAGGTATTGGACTGTAATGGTTGAGACATGAGGGAGTGAATTCAGAGTCAATGCAAATAAGAAGAGGTAATCTAAAGAGGGTAAGGGACTAGTCCATTTGCAAACTATACAGTTGAGGTGGATTGACTAGCGTGGGTGCAAACTAGCAAAAGCATGTGACCAGGAATGGGAACCCATGGGTTATTGATACTCAGGCTGAAGGAGAGGAGCCCAAATGGCTGGTTGGCTGAGGTAGAGTTGACTGCAAGGTTTGAAAGTGGGTGCTGATTCAGTTGCCAAGGATGGAAGGACATTATGCAAGCCAGAGTTAGTAAGTGGAAAGCACCTTTGATGTTGTACTTCTATTTTTTTCACGCTAATGGAATGAGGTAGATTGTACTGAGGAAAAAGGGTATTTTGAAGTGGGAGGACAATAATCCTTAAGCTCAAATCATGAAAAATCCTAACCAACAAAAGAAATTCGCAAGAAATAGCTTCCAAACATTTTTACCATAATGGCACCCATCACATGAAATTTCAACCTGGTTCTTAAAAAAAAAACTTTTTTTGGAATATATCTCTTCCCACCAATTACCTTCCAAAACCCTTACCAAAAATCCAATTGGCCCAAAAATCAACAAAAACCCATGGTTCATCCTGGGACCAAACCCAGAAATTTAAAATTGAGTCAAGTATCAGGGTATATCATAAAAATCTGTCTTTGTTTTCTCTCCTACATGTTGAAACCAAGTTTCACTCCGTGCTCTTTGTTTTTATACCCTTTTTTCTACAAAGTTTCACTGTTTTCTGCTTATTTCCTCTCTTATCTCAGTATCTAAATATTTTTTTTACTTCTTTCCATCTCTGTTTTTCCACTTCATCTTCCTTCATACTGTCAAAATCCTGTAAAGAATTCCAATTATTGAAATTCCTCCACCATCCCCAACCCTCACATCCAGATTTTCTACTACTTCCACAAAAGACTATTTTAATCCCTAGAGTCTCCAGCACCACTGTTCTTTTCCTCACCTCATGCTTCTTTCTCCATAAATCACTTGGCTCCTTTGTGTTTCTCCAGTCCCCCACCCATATTTTAGGCTCTAAACTCCATTGCATTTATTGAGGGTACCCCTTTTTTCATCCCTTTTCTTATTTCTACCATCTTGTGTTATTTATTTTTTATCCACTGGAATAAATTTTCAATTTATCACCTGTTCCTTCTTTCTCCATAGCTAAATAGGTCTGATTGTGCTGTTCCTGTTCCCCAGCAATATCTAAGGCTCCAACCTCTGTTGTGTTTCTTGAAGGCCAATTTTTGCTTCCCCAATCACCCACCTCAATCTGAGGCTCTAAACTCTGCTTTGTTTCTTGAAGATTCTTCCTGTTAAAAAAATCTTTGTAGCTACTGTTTTTAGTTGGGACACTGGTATTTTGACTTCCCCCAAAAGAAAGGGGAAATTCCCACACCCAAAGATTCATGCATTGATAACAGATACTTGCATCCCAAACATTGAAGTCATTCTCCTCCTGTTGTGTGACCCAAAGCACCCCCCCCATGTGGTTTCCATCAGCAATGATACATGCAAATCCAATGCTGTCTTTCTGGACTCTTGAGAAACAGATTTTTGCACCAATAAAATTAGTTTTTTTTCTCCCCATAAACTACCAACCTGACACTTTCTGTTGCCTCATCAGGAAAATTTCACATGAAGATATTTTTCAACATCATTATCCCCACTCCCTATGGCTTGCTCTACATGGAGTATTTCCACTTTGTCCCTGAATTCCTTAGGACCATTATCTCAACTGAAAAATTCTGCAAGGCTGACAGGTTTGTACAGTTTGATGGGATAGGCTATACACTGCATTAGCATAGAGTGGAACTTTCTTTTTTTGATTTAAAAAATTGCTTCTTCATCCCTGTCTTTTAGACTTCTTCTTCCAAAATAAATGTTCTAACAACCAATGTTTACTCTCATCATGATCTATTTGACAATTGTTCTGATTTTATGCCAAATAATAAGAAGAAATACAATGCACTGAAATATATGCCCCCTTTCCCAAAGAAGAAATACCATTCTGCAATTCCTGCTTTCTCATTAAAGCACAACGCGTTTTAACTGAAATTAGCTCACAAAAAATTTGAAAGCAGCCAGGAGATGTCATTAAAGCTGATCTCATTGGCCCATTTAACAAGATAATTTACCACAACCAATTTATTCTCACAAAAGAGGACTTATTCTTGGGGATTTTCTTGGGCATAGCCTCTTAAAAAGGTCTGAGGCGCTTTTCATGATTAAAATCTGGGTGAATAATTTCCACAACTTTTGCCCTCACCATGTCAAGCAATTCTGGTCAAACAATGCCTTCAAATTTTTCAAGTTGAAGGATCGTTCCAGTTTTTTGTTTTTGAGTACGAGAGGATCCTGATAAACTAATACTCTTATTTTCTCCAGATCTTATTCAAAGGTATGAAAAACCAGAAACTGTTTTGTAATATTAGAGAAAAGAACAATAGACAAGGATAGGAACAGATAGTAAAAGGATCCCCCCCAAGTAGCAGAAATGATACAGAAAAAGATACTCCAAAATGATACTAGCAAGATCCAATACACGCCCCAAACTGGTTTGACTAAAAGTGATGACAATTAGAATAAAGAGACGCAAGAGAGAAACAGAAGATGAGAGATCACACCAAATTAATTGATGACCTTTTTGATGACCAGACTTGTTCTCCTCCCTCTTGATCTCGTATAATATTTATCAGAAAGGAAAAAAAAATAAAAGAGGAAGTCCGATGTCCCCAAGGAAAAGAGAAAGTCTGCCGAGAGCAGGATTGTGGCTGAAATGAGGAGAGCTACCCAGATTGAATATGCATAGTATTCTGAGGCACGCGCGTGTCACCTTGAATGGATAAAATGAATAAGGTCTCTAACCCACGCGTGTCAAGAGAAATAGAATTAGATAAAATGAAAGATAAAATGAAGGAGAAAAAAATAAATAAATAGTTAAAAAATAATAAAGTAAGTTTTCTGCAAAAATCCAAAACCCCCCATAATTCAGTGCGATCCCAAGTCAAAAACACTTAGACGTGAGAAGTTTCAGACTTTGTTTACTGCAAGCCTTCGTCAGTGAGTCTGCAGTCATGGAGTCTGTGCTGATGTGGTCAATGTGAATTTTTTCAGAGGAAAGCTGGTCGCAGAGCCACTTAAGTTTCATGTTAATATACTTTGTTTTAGATTTCAACCCAAAATGTTTCAATTTATCAACCAGGCCTTTTTTATCCACTAAAAATGTAGCTGGGCTGTTATCTGAGTTTTGACACAAATCAGCAATGACTGATTCAATCCACAAAGATTCCTGCGCCCCATTGCTCAGCGCATTCAACTCGGCCTCCGTAGACAAAAGAGCAATGTTGCACTGCTTCCTGCTTTTCCAGGCAATAGGCGCAGATCTCCAGAAAATGATATAACCTGTTTGCAACCTCCGTGTGTGTGGATCGTCCGCCCAGGTTGAGTCAGTGTAGATTTGTAAGGGCTCTTTTCCTTGAGGATGTAACATCAGGGAGAATTCCAGGGTACCCGCCAGATACTTCCACACGTGGAGCACCTCTTTCCAATGAGATATACCAGGATTTTGATTAAATTGGGACAAAATTGAGGCCACGGCTGAGATAACCGGCCGTGTACAACAGGCCAAGTAGTTAAGCAGACCGGTGAATTTTTGGAATTTTACCCCCAGCTTCTCAAACTCAGCTTGTTCACTTTGCAAGGGTGGAACCAGTTGGATCCCCAGCATCAACGGGGTGAGAACCAGCTTCACATTGGAGAGTTCCAGTTTGTCAAGGGTTTTCTGAATAAGTTTGGATTGGCTTAAAGCAACCAATTTGCCCTTACGTAGGTACTCCATTCATAGTATTGTGTCTGGTGGATGAGCTGACAACTGCAGAAACTTGAGCAGAAACTCCTTCTCAAACCAGTAGACCTCTCCGGCTATGATCAAATCCTCTACATGAAAGAAAACATAGAGACGTCAAGTGGCATGAGTATAAAGACAAGGATCAGCGTCAGACTGAACCAGTACAATGCTTTCCAACCAGGTAGTCAGAGTTTTGTACCAGTTTGAAGGTGCCTGTCGCAATCCGTATAGAGATTTTCTTAGTTTAAGGAATTTTGCGGACCACAAGCTTTCTTTCGGCGTGAGAATGTGTATGTCTTCTTCCAATGGAGGAAAAAGGAAGGCAGCCTTGAAGTAGAATTTTTGTAACTCAAGATGAGCATCTAACCCACACAACAGGAGAAGGAGTAGCCTAGTAAACTTTCAGGTTGGTGCATACGTTTCACCAAAATCAACTCCCGGGGTTTGAAGGTTGCCCATAATGCATAGCCAAGATTTCCGTTTTTCAGGAAAAAGACTGGTGGCCGGTTTGATCCTGTCTACCCACATAGTTCTAAGAAAACAATCAGGTTTGATTTCAGAGTCCTCCCACACTTCCTGGGATTCTATTTCATCCAAATTGGATTTTGTTTTGGTCAACCAGTCACTAGCTTTATCCACGAACAAACCATAAGAATATTTAGGAGGTTTGATTGAAGCCGTCCTTACCCGGAGATTATAATTGGCAGGAATGGATGGAGGTGATTCAGAAACTTCAGTTTATACCTCTGAAGCAGTATGAGTTGAATTGGGAATGTCCAAAATGGGGACAACCTTGTTAATGTTTGGAGATTGAGAAATAACCAAGTTTGGGTCGCTTACCAAATTGACTGGAGTAGTGTTCAATATGTTTGAGTCATTGCACCAGTCCCCAACGTCAATGTCAATGTCACTGGAAAGCTTCTTGATGTTGGATTCAAAGTCAAGGAAAGTGACGTGTTTTGTGTCAATTATTTTACAATTTGTTGTCAAAATTTTATAAGAAAGCAGATCATTGTCATACCCGACAAGCGTTCCACAAAGACCTCAAGGTTCCAACATGGAAAATGATGGCCTATCCTTGTAGATATACGTAACCGAATTGCCTATGGGATGAAAGTAATTGATGCTCAGCGACTTTCCTTTGAAAAGTTCATACAGGGATTTTTTTGATTTGTGTGATGGTATTTGATTGAGTGCAAGTGCGCACGATTTGATAACTATGTGCCAAAGATTCTTATTCAGCTGGGAGTTGTACAGAACGGTTCAAAGTGACTCCAAGATAAGTCAATTAAATTGTTCAGAAAGCCCATTCTGTTGCGGTGAGTGCCCATTGGAGAAGGTCTGTCTTATGTTGTTCTTGGCACAGTACTTCAAGAGAGTTGACTTCCAAATTTCTGTGCCACAATTGGAATGCAGAATCATAGGGCTATAGTTGAATCTCTTTGACTCAACATTGATGAGGAAAGGTAGAATGTTGGCCACTTTGCTTTTGCTTTTGATTGGTATCACCGTGAAGGATTGGGTACAGCTATTGACTATGGTAAGAAAGTAAGCATCGCCATTAATGCTAAGAGGATGGATAGGCGCCACAAGATAGCAATGCAATTCTTGAAAAGGTCTCTCAGCACCAGCATGCTTGTTATTGAACAGCATCTTTGATATCTTGCTGATTGCACAAGCATCACACGTTGACTCCTTCTTTAGGCAAATACCTAGCCTTTGACATATCCTACTGTAACTCGCATGTCCCAGGGACTTGTGAATGACTTCATCATGGGTGAGAAAAGTTATTTTATTAACTTCCGCATTTTCAAAGTGAAGAAAAGGAATGTAACACTGATAGGTCCCAGTTTTCTTCCATTTCATTTTCTGAATTGAGAAGTCATTATTACCAAAATTAACATCAAAACTGTTGACAAAAAGCAATTGCATAGACAGTAGATTTGCAGTTGACCCAGGTGAGTACAACACATCCAACAAAAATATAGCTTGTCCTTCTGTATCCACCAGCTTCACAGTCCCCACACCATCACACTTAAGAGAATCCTTTCCCAAGCTTGTTGATATGTAGCCAGTCAGTGATTGGTCTAAGTGAGAGAAATAATTCAAGTTAGGAACAATATGCCTGGAGGAGCCACAATCTAGCACAAATTCATTCAGAAGAAACAGTGAGCTGGTGTGAAAAGAGCTGACAGAAGTGACTTCATTTGATTTGGAGACTCCCGCTTTCTTCTTTCTTGGAAAGGAAGGTCTGAGATGCCAGTACAGTTTCCAGCATCTGCCCTCTGGATGGTTAGCTTTAGGATTGTGCTATTTATTGTTGCACGCCTTCATATTAGAGCTGAGAAAAGAAACGGAAGCAGTATTCTCCTCAATCTTGATAGTGTCTGGGTCTCTATTTCAGAATCTATTGTTGTAGTGCATTAGGAGATGTTTGAGTACTTGTTCAGGGGTAATCTTCTTTTTCAAATGCGTTATCTTTTGTACTATGGTGTCCATGTTGGAGGGAAGTTTTTCAAGGATTAGATAGGCTAGGATGTCCGTAGGTAAGTCAATTCCTACATCATGTAAACGCGAGATGGAATTTTTTGTATTGGTGATGAAACAAGGGATATCGGATGAGTTAAAAATAGCTCAAAGAAACTCTTTGAAAACTCTGGCGCGATTGGAGGCATGGTTAGAAGCAAAATACTCATTAATATTGGCCCATATTTGATGCACATCCTTCTCATTTTCTGTGGTTATGATAATCGCTTGTATGGTGGTATTGAGCTTAGACGTGAGTATTTTTCTGATTCTGACGTTCTCTGTATGACTGAGTCCAATTGGATTTCCAGCGGCATTTTTATTTTTCTTGGTGAGCTTTGCAAACAGATCCTCTTGAAGATCCATCATGTTTATGATGCGATTTTGCCATATCAAAAAATTATTGGGAGTAAGCAATGGAATCGCCTCAATAGCTGTCTTGAGTATGGTTGCAGATAAGGAGTTGGTCATCTTGGTTTCTGTTTTTAGAGAGGTTGAAGTGTACCTGCTTTCAACTGTTAATTGTGATAAACTAATACTCTTATTTTCTCCAGATTTTATTGATAGGTATTAAAAACCAGAAACTGTTTTGTAATATTAGAGAAAAGAACAATAGACAAGGATAGGAACAGATAGTAAAAGGATCCTACCCAATAGCAGAAATGACACAGAAAAAGATACTCCAAAATGATACTAGCAAGATCCAATACACGCCCCAAACTGGTTTGACTGAAAGTCACGACAATTAGAATAAAGAGACGCAAGAGAGAAACAGAAGATGAGATATTGCACCGAATTAATTGATGACCTTTTTGATGACCAGACTTGTTCTCCTCCCTCTTGATCTCGTATAGTATTTATCAGAAAGGAAAAAAAAAAGAGGAAGTCCAATGTCCCCAAGGAAAAGAGAAAGTCTGTTGAGAGCAGGATTGTGGCCGACATGAGGAGAGCTACCCAGATTGAATATGCATAGTATTCTGAGGCACGCGCGTGTCACCTTGAATGGATAAAATGAATAAGGTCTCTAACCCGTGTGTGTCAAGAAAAATAGAATTAGATAAAATGAAAGATAAAATGAAGGAGAAAAAAATAAATAAATAGTAAAAAAATAATAAAGTAAGTTTGCTGCAAAACTCCATTGATGATACAACAAAAGCATCAACACAATGGTGCAATTGACAAATTGAAACAAACCTTAACTGAAATGAAAAGGAACATGCTTCAGGCATGGGCAATGCCAATGGACTTACGGAACTATTCCTTTAAACACACAGAATGGATCCTGAACCAAATGATACACAAAAATCCAAAAAATACACCTATTAAAATTGCAACAAAAAAATAACCAGTGCTGGCTATGCTGGCTATGCTGAAACATTTTTAAAGGCTATCCTTTTTGTAAAATCACAGGCAACTCTAGAAAATGGTACCATAATCACAACATCTTCAACATGTAGGTTTTTTCCCAGTGAAAAGGGATGGCTTTTCTAAGATAAGGATACACAAAAAGTGATCCAGGGGATCTTGGTGAAATTTTTTCCTCCAGAGCAAAAATGCACAGCATTGAAGCAACCACACTTGTTGAATTTCTTTTGGGGAATGATCTGGATATGCAAGATGAACTGGGAATAACCCTGAAAGGGAATATAGCAAATAATGTTGAAAACCCCATGTTTGAACAACCTCTAAAATCAATTTAGCATGATGGATAGGTATGAGAAATAGACAAAGAAAACCAGTCCCTATGAGACATGGGTGTAATCAAATATTCTGACCCTCTCAAATATAAGTCATAAATACTTCCTTCAAATTATGTACTCACAACCAAACAAGGCTGTTATAGATAATTCTTCCAAAGGACCCAAAGGAAAGCCCAACTGGCTTCCCAGGGATACACTCAGGTAAAAGGAGTCAGTTTTGAATGAACATTTGCACCTACCCTCACTTTTTCAGCTTTAAAAATCATAATTGCAATTTCAGTGAAGATAACTTGGCCAATCTGATCCTTTGATTTAAAAATGGATTTTTTACATGGAAAAATATATTAAGAGGTTGAAATTAGGCCCCCAAAAGGTCTAATTTGTCCTAGTGTTAAGTTCATTTGCTTTCTGATTTCCATTTACAAAAAAAAGCTGGAAGAAGTTTGTTTTTACACCTAAGGGATCAACTAGCATCCATTGGATTTGCACCACACCACAAAGACCCCAGCAATTACTCTTTAAATGGCCATCATTTAAAACCCTTCATGTGAATTCATGCGGATGAAATAGGAATCATGGCAGAGAATAAAAATTTATTCAATCTTTTGAAGAACAACTAGGCAAGGAAATCACTCTCAAGTGGGATGAAAATTTATTTTTGTGGTAGATCAAAACTTACCTATAGCTATCAGGCTGAGGTTTCTAGTATAAAAATGATTCCAATACTTAAGGTAAACTCAGGAATGGATTCTAAATCAAAAGAAAACTACATTCACTCAGCCAAATAACCCCTTTGTCTCTCATGGTTCAGAAGATACAGCCCAAATCAATTATGGCCAGCTCATATCCTACTCAGGTATCAAAAACCAGTGGAAGGCATATGAATATGCCTTTGAATTACTAAATTCATACCAGTAAAATATTAAAACAACACCTGGACAAAAAATACAACCAATCACCTCACCTGCATACACAGAACTATATGCAGTCAGGATAATGTAGTAGCAAACAAACCACCAGTAAAAACTTGCCGCACTGCTACACAGCAATATAAGCAGTCATAATCATTTAGTACCAAAAACTACCAGTACAAGCCCACCCCAGAAATTTAAAGCAATTCATGCATTCAGGCCCATTAATTAACAAAAAAAACAATAATTACAAGGTTACTGAAGCACTACACAGCAATATATGCATTCAGGTTCATGTAATACCAAACACACCACCCACACAAACATGCCCCAGCACTACACAGCCATATATTCATGCAGAAATGACACTACCAACCAGTACCAAACCATCTTATTAGCACTACACAGCACTATATGAAAGGGTGCGCATGCATTAAAAAAATGCACTACCTTTTTTACCAACCAGAAAAAATACCTCACAGACATTTATTACGTTTTTCCAAACAGCAGAAAATCCTCATGTATTTGTCCCTGATGGTACATAACCTGTACAGAGGGATTCTGAGAGGAAGCCTTGAGCACCCCTAGGGGTAGGATTTTTCAATTTAAGCCGGAGGGAATCTGTTCCCTTTCCAGGTTTTGACTACCATCATCCTCCCAGATAGGATCACTCCCAGGTCCCAGACCTCAGGGGAATCAATCACCCATCCATAAACAAATTCTCTGTGGTATCTGCCCAGATAAAGATTATCAGTGAACCAATTATAAAGGAGCCGGAAATCAGAAACCAGATTAGGCCAATGTTGAATTTGCGACCCATTGGAGTTGCAAAAAGTTATATTATATATATATATATATATATATATATATTTAACTTTTTTTTTACTTTTTTAATCTTTTATTCCTTCCTTTGATTTTAATAAAAAAGATATAAATAAAATAAACAAATGAAATGAAATGAAATACATAATTAAAAAAATGAATTTATTAATTAAATTTAAAATAAAAATATAAAAAAGTATATATATATATGAAATAAATATATTATACAAATCATTATCTTTTTTATTTTTACTTTTTGCAATTCACAACCCTAAATGAGTTGAAAATTGCGCCACGCAATCACTTTGAGGTATTGAAAAGGGGTTTCCAGGTTGCAAATTTAACATTGCCCCCCAGATTGTAAAAAATCTTTGACCAATTAAACCATAACTTGAGCTTCTTGAAAAAGGTTCCTTCTGCCACCTAAATATTCACAACAAATTCAAAAAGAACCACCCATCACTCAATAAATAACCCTTATAAATAAAAAGAGCACAAAAACAAGCATCTACCAACCTTTGCTCTACCCAGCCCCTTGTGGGTAACCCATCCTTGGGTTTTCTCTTGAAACATCCCGCTGATAAGCCCGTGAAACCTTTACAATTGTATTATAGGTTAAGATAACATATACCTGATAAACCACTTACCAATAATTCAATATTTCTGGTCCATAATTAAACAATCCTAAAAATAAAATCTAAACATTAATCTATTTCTGATCTGAGAACTATTTTGAGTCTCAAAGAAACCAGTCCTTGACTTATATAAATTATTGTGCAGACTTAATATGGTACCACAAGGGCAGGAAATTAAAAACCACCCTGATTTTTACTAACACTCTAAAGGAGTAGAATTAATACTAAATTCCCCTTCATGGACTTCCAAAAAGCTTTTTGTAAATTATTTATATCAAGCCTCATATGATTCTTTACATCTTCAATTTTTTGGATCCAAGTCAAGGCGTTTGAAGGGGGATTTCACCTGCAGCAGCCATTCCTCATTTCAAAACAATCTCAAACCAAGAACTTCCTAACCATAGCAGAAAATACACCACTGAACACAAAACATTTTTCAAATCTATCAACCAAAGAATATATAAATTACCTCAAAAAATTGGAATGTTACCGCTCCTGGCCCAAGGCATCAGACCATAAATTGTAAAAAATGGGGTGAACTTTCTTGCCTGCTTTGCACTAAATGCAGATGACTTCCACTGGGAAGCTCTGAAAATCCTGATCAGGGATGTTTTCCACACAAAAATTTGTGCTATGGGTCAAACCAATGCCACCCAACTCCTTTAATGTATTTGTAGATGCCACCGGGGTTGAGAACTGTGGGAGCTGTGTGTACTTGATTGGGGAAACTATATTTTAGAATTTCCACATAGTTCCCAATATGTAATAATTTTAAAAATTATGGAAGATTATACCTAAAGGATTTGAAAATAAAAAAATATTCCCATGAAGAAGAAAGTGGGTTTCATGCTCCAGATTTAAGGGTTATTCTTTCCTCAATTTTAAATATACCCTTCTAATCAGTACCATCTACCTCAGTTTTAAGTGTGAAAAACATTCATGCACACTGTCAATTGTGCAATCCGCTTACACCCAACTTTTGCAATAACCTTCTGATCTTGGCATCAAAGTCTATACCTGAAAAACCTTGCAGTTGGTCAAGTTTTCATTTGGACCTTTATCCATCTCTCCTTGGTTATCTCAACCCTTGGACTTCCATTCTTGGTTATGCTACTCTTTTAGCTTGCACAATCATCAAGCCACATCAATTGTATAGTTCAATCTTTGGACTAACACCGTTTGCTGCATTTTCAACTCTGTTACTACTTTGGTTCCTTTTCAGTTTCATCTCATGTCATTCCTTCATGCATTGCATTTACTAGGGTACATACTTGCACGGTCCTCTTGTCTTGCACCCATTCTATGACTCCAGAGATGTTGTATTGTTCAATTTAATCTTCCTGTTCTATTCCTGTTGTCCATTGCATCAGGCTCTCTAGCTGTAGAAGAATTTCCATCAGGTTTTACGTAGTCACTCTGGATTGCCTTATAAGCACTCACTCCTTGCCTCCATATTGTTTCCTCAGTTGGTTAATGTCAGCCTCCTGGATGCCAAGAACCTTGCTATACTTTAGCTACCAGAGGTGTTAGAATAAATAATAAATATATTATTTAATAAATGCAGAAAAAATCCATAAAATTTTTTGATAAAGATTATTGCAAGGTTAATTGGTTTGGATATGGTTTATTGTTATAAATCAATATAGATAAATTAATTATTAACTCTTTTTATAGAGGGGCCACAATTATATTGGGGATCTTCAACACCTCTCTTCATGGAATTCAGTATGAAAACACTTAGGCCTGGTTACTTTTGGCCCTTTAGTTTAAAGGATATTTTGCCCAAAGATAATATGTATATAAAATACACGGTGGAGTGGCAAGGCTTTGTAAAAAAGCTGCCACAACAGAGAAAGGATAATAAGACTCACTTGTATTTTATTAAATCCTTTGGGTATCTGTTTTGGACCTGCACTGATGGGTTAAACCTGTATACTGGGGTTATAAGGTTTTTCATCAGTTTAAATTGATATAAGAGGGTTGAGCATGGATATTATTAATCAGACTAAAGCCATAAATCACTTACTTACCTCTTATAAGTTTTTGATTACCTTGGCGCGGTGTCTGGATGTAAATATAACTGGGTCTCTGGGTATCAATATCCTCTAAAGAGCTCTTTTTTTATAGCTTTTGGAGTCCCCATATTGTCCTTCTGAGGGATACAGGGGCTCAAAGGGACATACAATGAGGCTATCAGGGTAACCAGTGGTAGCCTGTCACGTGTTTTTGGTGCTGTAACACGGGTAGCATCTAATTCCACAGGGCATGGGAATTATTCTACTTTATAATTGATGTTTGGAAGTGTGAATAACACTAATCTGTCCTTTTTTATTTATTATTTAATTAATTATCCTTAGTAAATGTTCCCATTAAGTTAATAATTATTTTAATAGACATTTCTACCAATATTCTGATGTCAGGTGAGTTCTCATTATGTATTAAATAATTGGAGAAAATTCATGATATTGATTTAACTCCTTATTTTTGAAATTCAGTTGATTTACTAAAATAATTACTTAAAAATGTAAGTCATGGGTATGCATGTAATATTTTTACATAATACTTTTTCTTAGTATGTCACAAAAATGTTGATGTCTAGAAATTCTCATAATAGTATATTATAGTATTTTAATATATTTCTAGAAGTAGTCATTATCTTATTTTTGACATTTTTGGTAATTTGAATTAATTCAATAAAAAATACTTATAAAGATTATTAAAGTATTTTCATATAATTTTATGTATTTTTACACTATCTACTATCCACGGGAACATTTATTACATATGTAGAATGTTCCCGTGTAGGTTGTAGCATGTTTACGCGGTATCTAGGTTTCTCAGGCCGCCTGTCACTTTGTCAACCCGTATTCCCGCGCCTGCATACTTTTCAGAGGCCTGGGGCTGCGTAAACGGCTTTGAAAGAGTGACAGAGCTGTAGCTCAGCCGCGCGTGGGTTCATTGGCTGCTGCGGCTGCATGTGGAAATTGTGACAGAACACATTCCTGTCTGTAACTCCTAAAATATGCACAACACCTCAATTCTGACTGCATTTTGGGTGTGAAACCTATACGTTAAAATACATGTGAAATATTTAATTGGCCAAAAAGTTTAATAGTGGTGCCCTGGTATTTTGGTCTTTTTTTCACTTAATTATTTAAAGATATAAGGAGTTGGATTTCAAGGGTGGGGTCATTGAGTGACCCTACGTAATTTTGAGTGGAGAATCTATTTTTGCAATAATATTTATGGTTTTCCTTATCCTTCTTAGATTAATTTTATTATTATTATTTTTATGTTATTTCTGTTACTTTTGCAGCTTCCTCTGCGATAGTAGCAAGCTGAAAGTTAATTTTATATGTTCTACGCTTTTCTAAGGAAAGACTATCATATTGGGCCTTGCCTTAGTTTTATCTCTATGGAAAAAACTCCATCCCTCTTGCTACTTGCCATCAATCATACCTTGCAGTTAGCACATTGCTACCTTTCACTTATCCTTGCACTTAGTTTTCTCCCTTGCGCTCACAATTGCCTAAAGATCCCCTCCAGTACGTGGGGCACTTGTGTGAAAGTAAATTAACTAACTCAACTCATCCATTATAGACTGAAAATCTATCTTAGATTTCATTTTTTACAATGACACGTACTCCCTTGACCGGAAAGACTTCCCTAATCCCTTACAATGATCAAATCAACAGGATAGGCAGATCCAGCATTTCTTGGGCCAGACAACCCTTAGATCCTGTTCCCTCTTCTTAATACCCTTCAGTTGAACCCCTCAATGACCCCTTAGCCAAAAGACTCATTTCCCAAGCTCTAGAGGATCCCCTTGAGCAACTCAAATATTCAAACCACTCCTTGGATGAAAACTCAACTTGGGTACAAAAATGCCTGGCAAAATTGCTCCCAAGTCAGAAGCTCAGGAGGTTATCTCTATGTTGGTCAAATCTCTCATCCAAAATACCTTTTGGCCTAGTGCAAGCACTCCAAGCTTTGACACTCTAGGCATGAAGCAGCCTGACCACTTCAATGGGGAGCATCCAAATATGCTCCACTCCTACCTACAGTTGTGCAAAATCATCTTCTCCAATGATCCCAACAACTTCCCTTCCAATTTTCAAAAATTCATGTATGCATCTTTGTTCCTAGGAGGTAAAGCCTTGAAATGGTTCAAACTGTACCTCAAATTATTAGATAATACTAGCCCCACTTGTATACTCATCAACTGGGACAAATTTGAGCAACAACTGTTTACCTTGTTTGATAACCCCAATGAATTTTGCAATGCCAAGTACAAATTAAGTAGTTGGTGATGAAGGAGAATAGTAGGGCTTCTATCTACATCCCTTAATTACAAAAACTGAAATATTGAATCCAGTAGAACAAAGCGGCACTACTCTTCCATTTTGAAAAGGGTTTACTGGCACACTTGATCAAGCATCTTACAGTTGGGGGAAATAAGACAATCTCCCTTAAGCAGCTAATTGACTTGGTGATCAAGCTTGATAATGGCTATCACAACAAGAAACGCTTGCAACAAAACAATCATGGACAGTCCAGCTTGGCCCAAAAGGTGGAATACTCTTTGAAACAACAACAGAAGAATCTGAAGCAAAGCAAATTGACCTCAAATTTGAAATCCAACCCAAAAGGGAAGACCGCCACCAAAAATCCAAAGTTCCTGGACACAGAAACCAGGATTCTGAAGAACAAGGAACACTTAAGGAGGGAAAAGGCAGGGTTTTTTATGTATTGCGGAGGTAGTCATGATGTCAATAGTTGTGAAAAGCAGCTGGCGCATGAAGCGGCTGTTGAATAGTAAATGAGTTCTGATTGCCAATGTGCCTTCAATCTTTTTTCTTTTCTTTTCATCTCCTCTTGTTTTCCCTTCCTCTACTGTGTGTGTGACTAGATTTCTCCTGTACTTGCTATCTCCAGGGCGCACACCTGCTTGTGAATCTTATCTACAAGCACCGGCTCAGAACCAGGATGCTCTTCTCCTTGTATGATTCCAAAACTGTGCCATCTACATCCAGAGTTCTGAGCTGGGTAAGCTGTCTTTCAAATCTCTTTCAGTACTTTGCCATCCTTCTGATCATCACCTGCTCCTACTCTCCTCTAATCTTCTAGTTACTGTGCTGTGTGTAGTGTTGTACCTACCAACTTGTGGCCTCAAGACTTTGTTATTTAGGTGTGACTCATTTTCATCACAATTTGTTTGCTTCATCTCTGAATCTGATCTTTTCTATTTACTCTCATTGCAACAGATTTACAGTCCCAATTGCACAATCTTGACCAACAAGAAAAGGCTCCTTGTCATGACCAACCAAAAAGACAGCCCTAAACTTAATATCCCACTCCTCACTGAATCCAACTTCCCCAATTGGTTTATACACTTGACGCGCTACCTCAGAAGAAAGGGACTCCTGGAAATCATCAAGGGATATAACCCCATTGATTCTATCACTCCTACGTTGAAAGGAAAGAGCTATGAGGCCTGCAACATCATCATCCAGCTTAGGCAACATTGAATTTGACTCCGTAGTGAAAAGCTCAAACAAATCTAATCCCTGTGCTATGCTGGAAGCTATCCACCAGAGATACGCCTTGCAATTTTCTAACAACCGTGGTTGCCTCTGGCTCAATTTTATACCCTACCAATACAAGGGGGATCTTTCTCAATACATTAATGACTGCTGAAAATTAATGAATGAGCTCTCTGTGGTCAAACTCAACATCCCTCAAGACATCCTCAGTTACACCATCCTGGCAAAAATCCCCACCACTTTCCAACACATAGTTGACACTCTCCTTCTGAATGAAAAAATGCTGACAAACCTGAAGGCAGTGCTCAACAAACTCAGGGAACTTCTTCACCTGGAAACCTCTCAAAAGGAAGAGACACCTGAACTAGCAGAGGAAGTCTCTTATACTTCACCGCAAAAAACTGCACCTCAAAAGAAATCAAGAACCAATCAATCATGCTCCAAGGGCAAACACAAACCTATGCAATTCTCCTAACTTGGTGCAAGACTTCAACACAAAGTACCCACATAAACATTGGCAATCTTGAATCCCATTTCATTCCCATTCCATTCCTGCATGTGTATTCCAATCCCGTTCCATCCCATTCCATGTGTATTCCAATCCCATTCCATCTATTCCCTGCTCAATTCTTCAATACTCTTTCTAAAATCCTTTCAAATTCCTGTTCTTATTTCTTTCACCACAGAAAAATGGCAGCAACCTGTATTCAGGTGGAATTTCTGTATCTTATTTATATCTCAGGGTTATACAATTCTTTATCTTATCATTAATCTTCAGCAGGTGGAGAAATATTGTTACTAGAGATAAGAATTTGCTGAACTTCTGGTACATCAGTTTGAAATAGATTGTCAATGGAAAGCTACATATGCTATTGCTTTACAAGCAGTCCACACATCATCAAAAAATTCCAGCAGTTTTTTTTGGGAATTCCTTCAAAGTGAAATTAAGAAAAATCCAGAAGAGGCTGATTTTTTCCAGACTGGAATTTCCATTCACTGGTCAAAAATTAGGAAAGTCCTCTTATTCAATGCCCATAATTAAATGCATAAAAATGTATTTACAATAATACTAACACACAATTCTCAGAAGCTGTAAAAATCTTTCCTTATATAAATCAGCATTCATGCCTTTTCTTCTGTTGTTTTCTTATTCAATGACCTACGTTGGTGTAATTTTATGTTTTATAATTCTACTTTCCATCAGGGAAAATACAAAAAGCCAAGCCAAAATTTTTTGTTCAAATTTTAAAAAAATGAAGAATATTTGAAATGGAAGATGAAAAAAGACAAAAGAGACAAAAGAAAGGAAAAAGAACAAAAGAAGGGAGAAAAAAAGCCAATATCCTCACTTAGATATGTTTATCACCATCCTTGGTCTGCACAAAAGGGCAGTTTCTTTTGTTTTTTGAGGGAGAATGTTGAAACCAAGGCAAGAGGCAGGCTTCTTTTTGCAATGTAGCAAAGCATGAGTATGTAAATTTTATAAAAATGAAAAATGCATTCAACTAGTTCTAGCCTGATCAGGAAGAACAAAAAGACATGAACTTGGGTGGGAATAGGGCGATTCTCCAAGGCATGCAATCAAAAACCTCAGATGTGTTGACTACCAGCCCTGGTTACAGAACAAACTTTCACTCAATCACAAATTGATTTATGAAAATTAAGCCATGAGAGGAGTCTTTACCACAGTAAAAAGGCCAAATTAGGGCATATCAGCGTTAAGCACACCTGCCATTTTCTAATGGTGGAGTTCAAACCAAATCCACTATCTCAAATCCACCATTAAAAATCAAAAAACCCACTTTTTTCACATCAGACCTGTCAGAGTTACCAGAAAATAAATGGTTTTTTTTTGAAAAAAAGTATTTAAAATGTTTCACCAACTCAAAACATCATTGCACGTCATAACTCCTGGTTTCAACCTCCATTCCTATCCTGTTTGCTTCATCACTCTAATTTAATGCTCTCATAGCTGCATCAACCTGATCACATTATTGCTTTCATCAAATCCATGCTCTGATCACTTCATCCCCACTTTAATCAAATCCCTTCATTACTTCATTGCTTCCTAAAAGTGGAGGCACTCAAGGAGATTGCTCAATTACTGGGCTTCTAAATATATTTGATTTATTTATTAGATAAAACATTCAAAAATGAAAAAAAAATATAAAAGAAACAAAAACATTAACCGTATCAGGCCTTCTTTCCCAAAATTCTTTCATCAATTTTTGAAGGACTAAAATCTTGGATTTTTAAAGATACATTGGCTATTTTCTTATTTATTTGAAATGAGCAGCCAAAGTGAGTGTAGGTTGAAGAGGTTTTTGAACTAGGCGGACGAAATTGAGTCTGATGATCAAAAAATTGAGTCTGCCAAAGAATTTCAATAATGCCTTCATCTTTTGCAAAGTCAACAATAAAACCAAGTTTTGTAAAAGATAAACCATGACCCAAATAATTGCAGGGAGGTAGAATAGGCGGTCCTGTAGATCTGTTGATGTACAAAAATATCCCATATGTAAAACCATTTAAGTCATTCTTATCAGTATGGAGCTTGTTTGAGAATTCATCAAATGTCACAACCACATTTGAAAAAATGCTGAAATCTTGCTCCTTTTCCGTCCACTAAGATGATGACCAGTTTAGTATTAGATATTGATCCAAAACTTTCTTTTTTTGAGAATGACCTTAAGTAGACAGTGACTGGATTCTTTCAAAGACAAATTTGGTGTGTGCAGGAAGAAACTCCCACATTTCATCATACTTCTTGATGTTATCTTCATCCAAACCTGTTTTGCAAGAATATCCTCCTATTTTTGATTTGAAGACAACATGGATTGATTCTTTGAGTTTTCTGACAAAATCTGACATAAGAAATTGGACAGACCTGCAGAAGCACCTTTATCACTTCCAGCACAAAATCCAATGGCATGCATGCAGCCAGTTAAAGCTGCTGTGTTTTTCTTGCTGAGTGAATGGCATTTCTTTGCCATCTGGTACAAGTAAGAGACAATTTTGCACAAAGTATTGATTTTTGGAGTGCTTTTGGGAACCTTCAAACTGTGGTATTTAAGAACAAAGTAAGGCTGAAACTGGAGGTTTGTGACAGCATTGACCAGCGTGTGAGGGCACATGTGTGGTAAGACAGAATGATTGGGGGCAAGATCATCCCAAAGTGTCACAAGGTATGTTGGCTCATCAAATTCTTGTGAAAATTGTCTTCTGGCACGGTTGAATTTTTTGTTAATTTTGGATGTAGAAGTAAAATTAGATTTTGGTTGCCTGTGTCTCTTTCCTATTACAAGGGGTTTTGATGCATTTTTTTTCTCCTTGGCATCACCTAAAACACCAAGCTCATCACAACTACAAACCGTGTTTCAGGATGAAAACCAGGAATCACAACATGAATTGAAAACCAAAAGAAAAATAATGCAGAATCAAAAGTTCAATTTGTAATATTTTTGTTGAAGGATATTGAGAAATAAAGTTGAAATCCCATACCCATTCTTACCAAAAATGCCTTGATTCAATTCTTTCAAGATTGATATCTACAAACAATGATTAATTTTTTTTTTTTAAAAAAAAATGATACTTACCAATGGGGTGGTGGCTGTGGTGGATGAGGTGGATGAGGTGGGTGGTGGTCAATGTTGGTGGGTGGTGGTGGGTGGTGGTCAATGTTGGTGGGTGGTGGTGGGTGGTGGTGTGTGGTGGTGGGTGGTGGTGGGTGGTGGTGGGTGGTGGTGGGTGGTGGTGGGTGGTGGTGGGTGGTGGTGGGTGGTGGTGGGTGTTGTTGGGTGGTGGTGGCTGTTGGTGGCTGTTGGTGGGTGTTGGTGGGTGGTGCTGGTTGTTGTGGGTGGGTGAGGTGGCTCACCTCATAGTAGGACAGACCCCCAAATTGGAGCTGGCAGACCACAAGTGTGGTCCAGGTGACTAAATTGATCTCTAGGTGGGGAGGGGATTTGAAATCCCCCCCACCAAGCCAGTCCCTCCCCCCTTGCTCGCTTGCTAGGTGGGGAGGGGATTTGAAATCCCCCCCTCTCCCCCCTCAATCTCCCCCTGGCTTTCTTGCTAGGTTGGGAGCAGATTTGAAATCCCCCCCTCCCTCTCCCCCCGATCTCCCCCCTTGCTTGCTTGCTAGGTGGGGAGCGGATTTGAAATCCACCCCCCTCCCTCCCCCCTCAATTGCTCTCTAGGTGGGAATTGGATTTGTAATCCCCTCACTTGCTCTCTAGGTGGGGAGGGGATTTGAAATCCCCCCACCCAGCTGGTCCCCCCCCCCTCACGCGCTTGCTTGGTTTGGGGGTGATGAAATACCCCCACCAAGCTAGTCAATCCCTCTCCCTCACTTGCTCCCTTGGTTGGGGGGTGATGAAATCCCCCCACTGAGCCCGGCCACTCCCTCTTTGCCGCTTGCTTGGTCAGGGGGTGATGAAATCCCCCCACCAAGCCAGGCCACCCCCCCTTTGCCCCTTGCTTCGTTGGAGGGTGATGAAATCCCCCCCTTTGCCCCTTGCTGGGCCTCTGGGTGGGGGGTGATGAAATCCCCCCACCGCAAGCGGGTGGCTTGCTCCCCCCTGTCCAGCTTGCCAGGGAGGGGGGTGATGGAGTCCCCCCCCACTGCAAGCTGGTGGCTTACTCACCGGCGCGCTCCCCCCTTGCTTGCTTGCCGGGCAGGGGGGGGGTTATGAATCCCCCCCACCGCAAGCCCCAGCAGCTCCTCCCCCCTTGCTTTCTATCCAGGCGGAGGGGTGATGAAGTCCCCCTGTTGAATTTTCAAGATATAGCCTATTCCAATTTCATATTTCTTCATCTTCTTTTAAGTTTTCCTTTCCGTCCTTCTTCTTTTTCCTCTTTCCTTACAGTTTCAGTTATGTCACTAAAGCAAAGCGCGCTTCACTCTTCATCTCATTGCGCTGTCACACTCTTGTCACCAAATCTAAGCTCACACGTGAGGCCCTGCTTGACTCTTTGATCAGGGACTCTCTCCCGGGGGTCCTCCTTGATTTCTTTAACTATTTGGTTGTCTTCCGTCTCTTCATTCTCTCTCATCTGTCTTCTATCCTTCTTAATCATGTCATTATTCCTTTTCTTCCCACTCTTGACTCATCTCAATCTACCTCAACCATATAAGATTCTGCCTGGTAAGACTGTTCACCCTGTGGTCTCAACCCCTGCTATTTTCTCTTCAAATAACTCATGTTGACTCTATTTTCTTAAGATCTTCAACTACTCAACTAACCTAAACGTCACTCAAATCCATGACAATCACATTCAAGATCAACACTCTCAGAATCTTTTGTCTTGATTTTTGTCTCCTGATTGTTTTCTCATCTTCTCTCCACTTGTCCGTTGCTTATTCCTCTCATCTCTGTTCTACTCTTAGCTGATGATCTTTGTTTCTTAGCCCTCTTTAAGTTCTTTTATTCTTTTTCAATTTCCCAGAAATCCAACACAGTTAAAAGCTGAAGAACAAGCCGACAAACCTAATCAAACAAATGGAGGGATCACGTAACAATGGCTTTTGCTAAATCATCCTAAAGGCCGCCCTCAAATCCGTACCAATACTTTCTGAAGAGAAGGACTCAATTTGGAAAGACAAAATGTCAATCTTACTCAAACTTAAAGGCGTGAAGGAAGCCCCGGAAAGCAATTCAAAAGTTCTTAACCTCATAGACAATATGGAAATAAGAGTCATCCTATTGTCCAGAATTGATTCAGTCACACACAACAACATAGTTAACTCAGCAAACATAAACTCCTCAAAACTCCTCTGGAAAACAATAAAAGAAAGATTTGCTTCATCTCAACCTGCCAATTGCGCCTGGGTATTTAACAAATTCCTCTATCAGCAATTCAAACCGGACTCCATTAATCCTTCATCACCAAATCCAAAACTTCAATGAAAAAGATGGTGGACATGGGAATTGACTTACCGGATGACATCCTCGCCTATCATCTTCTAATCAAGTTTCCTTCCTTGCTTCATACTCTCAGGCAACAGATTATGCACTCGGACAAAAACGTCACGGTTGACTTGGTTCTGAACCACCTCACGCAACTCAAGAATGAAACCCGAGCCAAGTTGAGAGATGTTCAAATCTCCAGCACAGCGTTAATTACTTCAAATAACTCCAAGAAACCTATTCCCCAAGAATTACAATGCACCCACGTTTTCCATAACCCGCTCTCTCCTGATCATACTGAAGACAAATGTTGGCATAAGCACAAACATCTCGCTCCAACCTGGTGGAAGGAAGCACAAGCTAAATTGCAAGCTCAATCCACCTCAAATCAGAAAAACAATGAAATTGCTCACTATCATGCTTTGCTCACGACCTGGATCAAGGAAGTTAATCCAAATAATTGTATTATTCTCGACTCCGGCGCCTCCTGCCATATGTTCAATCTCCTGAATTCTTCCTTTCCCTCACTTACTACCCCGGAGACGAGGCCATCAATACTGGCAAAGAAGGAGCTCGACTGCCTATCAAAGGAAAAGGGAATGTAGGATTATCATGGAAAAACTTGGAAGTCATTCTCTTGAACTGCTTCTTTGTTCCCGATTTAGTGGTCAACTTAATCAGTCCCGGGGAACTCATTGCATTGAAAGAATGCTTCCTATCTTCCAAGCGAAATCAGTTTTCCCTGTTCACCAAATTGTATCAGCCTGCCTTTTCTGGTTTCATCCAAGGAAACCTATTTGTCCTCAATCAGCCATCAACTGTCGGCCATAACTCAAAAATTTGATATCTGGCCAAGAAAAACTCGACTAACAACCAAATCAAACTTCTCCATCAATCATTTGGACACGTTAACCCTATCCGTCTCAAAAATCTTTTTCCCAAACTCAGTTCCAATATTCTCTCCAAATTCCAGTGTGAAGACTGCGTGTTCTCCAAACTAACAAAATCCACATTCAAAAATACATCAACTCCGGCTTCTAAGCCCCTTCAACAACTCCACATCAATTTAATTGGCCCTATCTCTCCTCCAGCCAGAAACAACATGAACTATCTGATGACAATCATGGACAACTTCTCCAGCTACCTTTCCGCTATCCCTTTACAACACAAATCTGACGCCTGCCAAAAACTAAAAACAATTTTAAGCTTCAAAAAACAGAAAAGAGGCTGTTTTCCTGCTACCATCTGTACGGATGGCGGAGGAGAATTTGCTTCGTCCATCCTCAAGGACTTCCTCGTTTCTAACTCCATTCAACATCTCATCTCTGAACCTTACCACCACAAACACAATGGGAAAGTCAAGCACGCCAATTGTACGCTTGCCGAATCAATCAGAGCTATTTTACGCAGCTCACTTCTCCCAATCAATTTGTGGGCCAAAATTGCTAAAGCTGCTTGCCTGGCTCTCAATCAAATTCCTAAAACCCCCTCTTCCCTCTCTCCCTATCAACTCTTCACTAACAAGATGCTTCCTTGGAACTATTTCCATCCAATCGGTTCAAAGGTAGCTTACCTTGACACCAAAATTCCCCATCGCGAAAAATTTAAAGACCGGGGTCTTGCAGGCACCCTTGTGGGTTACAACCCTGCTTTTCTCTCATATCAAATTCTAAAACCTGACCAATCTATTATCTCTTCCAAACATGTTAAATTTGTCAAACCCAAAATCATCTCCCAGCCAACTCGCTCTTCTCCTTTGTCACCATCTGAAGAAGACTTCAAGATTTGTTTTGATGACAACTTTCCCCTTTCCAAAATCATCTCCTCCACTCCCTCTCCCGATAGCCCTTGTGCTGCTGACTCCTCTCCCAAGGATGAACCTACTCCTGTCTCCTCCCCTGAAATCAACTCCAATTCCTCTTCTAATTCCTCTCACAACCTCAAAGCTCAACTCAATCCTCACTACTCTCTTAGAGAGCGTTCCAAACTCAATCCCCCACAAAGATACGGATATCATCATTACTTTGTTCCAAAAACCTACGAGCAAGCCAAGAAGTGTTTGGATGCTGATAAATGGGAACTATCAATGGACTGCGAACTTGACGGCATTGAAAATCTCAAGGTTTGGGATGACTACGATGGACCCGAACCTACTAATTCATTAAAAACTACCTGGGTGTACCAATTGAAGGATAATTGCCATGGCAATCCATTAATCTTCAAAAGCAGACTCTGTGTTCAAGGCTTTGATCAAATCTGTGGACTCAATTATCAAGACACGTTCTCCCCTACTGGGAAGGCAGCTTCCCTCCGAATGGCTCTTCTCTTGGGACTCTACCATTCTCTCCCCATCACTCAACTGGATGTTAAGAGTGCCTTCTTGCATGCCCCTCTCTCTGAAAAAGTTATCATTAAAAGACCCAAGGGTTCCAAACAAGAAGCAAAATATTTAGTCCTCAATAAATCCCTTTACGGCCTTAAACAATCACCCGCAAATTGGTTCTTGACTCTCACCTCTTGGATTTGTGAGCAAGGATTTCATGAGTCTATCTCTGACCCTTGTCTCTACATAAATCCTCAATCAAACTTGGTTCTTTTTTTTCATGTCAACAATCTTATTTTGATAGGATCCAGGGAAAATTTCCTTTCCCATTTCCTCTCAAAGTTTCCCAACTCCAGTCACCACAAGCCTAACACAATCCTAGGAATGAAGTACGAACGCACCAAGGACTCTATTCTTCTATCTCAACCAAAAAATATAGAACATGGTCTTGAAGAGTTGAAATTGACGGATTGCAAGCCGTCGACGGTTCCACTCTCCACAAATTTCAACCTCACCCCTGCTTCTGACAAAGAACACAAGGAATTCAAAGCTCTTAAAATTAAATATTGCTCCGCTGTGTTTTTAATGAACTACATAGCCTATCTTACTCGGCCTGACTTAAGTTTTGCTGTCTCCAGTTTAGCCCGATTCTGTTAGAATCCAGGTATCAGACACTGGCAAGAAGTTAAAAGGTGCTGGAAATATCTCAAAGTGACAAAAATCCTCAAGCTCACTCTCAAAATTTCAAACACTGATACTCAATTATAATGTTACAGCAACGCCTTGTGGGGTGACGACCTAGACACAAGGCGCTCCCAATCCGGTCACTTATCCTTACTCTTTGGTTCTCTCTTGTCTTGGAGTAGCTACCAGCAGCAGAACGTCACTCACTCAACTACCAAAGCTGAACTCAATCCGTTGGTTGACTCATTTCTCGAAGCCATCTGGATGAAGGTTCTGATTTCCAAACTCTGGAAAAAGGCCATCAAGCCCAGCCTGCATTTTGTGGACAACAAAGTACTCGACGATAAATTAAACAAATTTGGCTGTCACTCGAAAGCTTGCCACATCAATATCAAAACTAAAGGTTTGCGCAAAGAGCTTAAAATGGGCAATCTCACCATTAAGTTAATCCCTTCTACCGACATGAAAGCTGATGGCCTCACAAAAACCCTTAACACCGCTTCAAGCTCAAAACTCATTCACCTCATTGATCCTTCTTTTGCTCATCCGGCTCCAGTCATACCAGTCACGGGGGGTGTTGAACGTTGAAGATATAGCCTATTCCAATTTCATATTTCTTCATCTTCTTTTAAGTTTTCCTTTCTGTCCTTCTTCTTTTTCCTCTTTCCTTACAGTTTCAGTTATGTCACTAAAGCAAAGCGCGCTTCACTCTTCATCTCATTGCGCTGTCACACTCTTGTCACCAAACCTAAGCTCACACATGAGGCCCTGCTTGACTCTTTGATCAGGGAATCTCTCCTGGGGGTCCTCCTCAATTTCTTTAACTATTTGGTTGTCTTCCGTCTCTTCATTCTCTCTCATCTGTCTTCTATCCTTCTTAATCATGTCATTATTCCTTTGCTTCCCACTCTCGACTCATCTCGATCTACCTCAACCATATGAGATTCTGTCTGGTAAGACTGTTCACCCTGTGGTCTCAACCCCTGCTATTTTCTCTTCAAATAACTCATGTCGACTCTATTTTCTTAAGATCTTCAACTACTCAACAAACCTAAACGTCACTCAAATCCACAACAATCACATTCAAGATCAACCCTCTCAGAATCTTTTGCCTTGATGTTTGTCTCCTGATTGTTTTCTCATCTTCTCTCCACTTGTCCATTGCTTCTTCCTCTCATCTCTGTTCTACTGTTAGCTGATGATCTTTGTTTCTTATCCCTCTTTAAGTTCTTTTCTTCTTTTTAAATTTCCCAGAAATACAACACCCCCCACCATATTCAAATTTCCTTTGGTAAAATATGGTGCATTTGAATATACAAATATTTCCAAATCAGAAATTGTACAGCTAACAGGGAAATAGGTAAAAATATTGATTGAATTTTTAATTCAATCTTACATCTGCTGATTTGATTAATAATTCAACAAAAAAAACTCAAAAGCTTATTGATTCCATTTTGAATATGCATATTACCTTCAGTTGGAGTTTAAGGGAAAGTTACATTTGATATTTTGAAAAATGTCCCCAATCAATAGATCATATTGAATGCACATGATTGACCCTTGTAAAATACATTGGCAATACTAAGATCTTTGGTTTTGAATTAGAAATCAAATTCCCAATGGAAAAAAATATATTTCATTTGAATATTAATGATCTTAATAGAAATTGATATTTTTAAATCAGGAAATTTTTAGAACACCACATTAAGCAAGGAAATATCCCATGCAAAGAGTTTTCTTGCTTCACCAAAACAACAGATTTCATGACTACAAATATTCATTTTTCATCATTTTTTTCTAGAGAGACTTTATTTGATGATCTGGGAGTGTGGAAAACCCAATTAATTGAATCATGCCTTCTTCAAATTGAGATTTGCACATGTTCCATTTCAGAAAAACAAAACCCTCATGCAAAAGTATCACATCTTGTCTTTCTCCAGCTTATCATTTGATGATCATCTTGGAACCAGCTCTGATAACATACATTTAAATTTCATCCACATATTTCTAGGCTTCAATGTGACATTACCTGGCCGGAATTCACCAAATTGGAATGCCTCTGCAGCTGTCAAGGCACCTAAGCAGTCCCTCATTAAGTCTTTGTGACAGATCATTAGTTTCATTTTATCATCATAGATCTTGCAAGGTTCCCTAAGAATCTGCTTTTCTTTTAGCCCAATGTAGTAAGACATTTGTTCCCAGAAGTAAACTACCAGCAAAGGGGGACAGATTTTTTTGCATTTTACTTGCTCCACAATTGATCTTAATGAAAAATTGATCCAAATTACAGGCATCTGGATCAAAGGTGGACCAAGGAAAACCCAAAAAAAATCTATCCTGCTTTTCTGTTAATTTACTTCTTTGAAAAAATTTCTGAATACATTGGGATACAAAAAAAGCAGATGGTTTTGGAAGCTTGTGAGATCCATGATGATGAAATAACACTGATTCCCTGTCAAAGACTTTATGAGGAACTACTTTGGTGCCCTGGAAGCTGCAAAGACAATGAAATTTGTTGCATTGTTGCCAGGTACTGTTGCATTGCAGCCAAGCAATATGTGGATGCAATTTGCATGTATGTTATCAGAGCTGGTTCCGAGAGGAACATCATAAATTAAGTTGAAAAATATGAGATGTGATACTTCTGCATGAGGGTTTGGATTGTCTGCAATGGAACATGTGCCATATTTCTGAAACGGATGGGATGGGATGGGAGGAAACAGCTAAATGGGAGGAAGAGGATCTGTTTAAGTAGTTCTTGATGGATGCTTCAGCCAGGTGGTTGAGTAGTGGGTGGTGGAAAACAATCTTTCAAATTTTGAATATGAAATTGATCTAAAAGTGCTGAATGGTGGGTCAGGGCTTTAGAAAGTCCAAATCCAAAAGTTGAATTTGAGGAATCAAATCTCACTTCTCAGGGAAAATTATTGTAACTGGGGCTTCCAGTATTGAAAACTTTTGGACAATCACTCTTTTGAAAAATTTGATTATTAATTATCAAGCAAATCAAAATTAGAAAAATTTCAGCATCAAGTCATAAATGAAACAAATAGTACCTCAGGATTTCCCTTTGAAAAGAAGCCAAAGCAGTGGGATTAATTTTTATTAATACATTAATTATACATTATTTCCACGACCAACAAGGTTCAAGATCAAAGAGTCAAAAGAAACAGTTTAATTTCTATGCAAATAATAATTATGATTGGCAATATGGAGTAATTTATTCTTTTTAGCTTTGGTATAATGTATAGTACCATCCTGTATGCTTCTACAAGCTTTTAGGGTTCTAAAATTGATTTGTAAAGACATGGCAAGGCCGGTATACAAAAAATTTTCTACAGGAGGAAGTGTACAGTTCTGATACTTTTTTGATTTCCAGAGTAACTGAAAAATTCCTTTTTGAGTAGAGAAATAGATCCCAACCCCATATTCAGGTATGAAAAATTTCCCATCATGAACATTGTAGCCCTTGGAGGGAGTAGCAAGTGATCCACATGCTTTCTTCTGTGGTATGAATAAAGCAAATGCAAAGTTGGATATATCATTTTCATCAATATGGGGTGAATTTTAGAAGCCATCAAATTTAAAGGTGAGGTGAGGTGAACAGGAGCTGGTTCCAAGAGCATCATCAAATGATAAGTTGGAGAAAGATGGGATGTGATACTTTTGCATGAGGGTTTCTTTTTTCTGAAATGGAACATGTGCCATATTTCTGAAGAATCCTCCAAGTATACTAGAAGCCCTTTTAGAGTAACACATAATATCATCATACTGGCATTTGGCAGTAGCGGTCTTTAGGTCCTTGGTGTATCAGCCAATTATTTCAGCTGTTACCATGGCCTTTCTCCATCCAATTGCCCAAACGTTTCCTGCCAATGATCTAGATGGTGAGCCCACTGGGTTTACAATTTTCTAGCATTGGTGCAGGAACCAAGCAAGAAATTCAATATCATCATACTCCTGAGGTGATAGTTCCTGGATTGGGATAAATTAAATATATGCAATAATATCATTCTTCTCCTTATCAATCAGGAGCACTCAACCATGATCAACCAGTTAAAATTTGGATTAAACAAAGCCGTGCAACTCTTGTACCTTTTCATTTGTAGGCTTTATTGGATTTTCAGGATCAATCTGGGGATAGAGATTGCATTTGTTGTAGGACCTGTACCTCCATAGAATTTTGGGTTGCTGTGCCTTGTCCTTGTTACCTGTGATTTTTTGGGTAAAGAGAAGATCCCTCTTCAATTCTTACTGAGCTGGTTTTCCTCCACAAATCTTAAGATTGCAATATTTTTTTGTCCTGGTGAATGGTGAAAGTAAAAACATTAATAGTTGAGTGGAATGCAGTTCATATTCACCAGGTGACATATCCATAACATATTGAATCATAGAATTTCTAAAAGAGAAGTACAGTGAAGAATTGGGGAGGGATTGGGAAGATTTAGCTTGGTGAATCAACATAAATGATAATAAAAAGGAAAAAACCATACACTTTGGTCTTGTTCCTGGCCATGGAAATATTGATTTGGATGGTAGCAATGAAAAGGAGAGAGGACTTGGTATGCTTGGGGGAAAAGATGATGATCTCTATATGTATGGAAAAGATGGAATTTGTGGATATTAAGAGTGGAATTGGAAGTCAAAGTCAAGGGGTGGGGTGGGATGGGATGGGGGGGAATTGCTTGATGGGAGAAAGAGGTCCAATTTAAGTAGTAATTGATGGATGCTTCAGCAAGGTGGTTGAGTAGTGGGTGGGGGCAAACAATACGTGGCATTTTGAATATTCAATTGATCTAAAAGTGCTGCGTGGTGGGTTAGGGCTAAAGACAGTCCAAATACAAAAGTTGAACTTTTCGAATCCAATCTCATTTCTAAGGGGAAAGTTATTGTAACTGGGAGTTGCAGTATTGAAGAATATTGGACAATCACTCTTTTGAATAATTTTATTGTGAAATATCATGCAAATAACAATTTTGAGGGATGTTACAAATGAAAAATACAGCTAAAGTTATGAAAAAATTATTCAAATTACATGCAAGATGACACAGTAAAGCTAGAGAAACTCAGAGAAGAAATGAAAACACTCATATTAACCATTTGAGCTTGGTAACTCAGAGATTTGAGGGGGTTCTAGGCTGAAAGGAATTTTGGAACAGGAATTTTTGTTAATGTGTTTCATGTTGTCATGAGCAATAGCCTTGGCTAGATCATTCCGGGTGGGTAATTTCAATTTTCCAGTATCTTGAGGGTTCTCAGATATGCTGAGCATGATGGATTGAATGTACATTTGAAGGTGAGCACGTATGTGTTCCTTGGCTGAAGGTCTTCCATCTGAGACAGACAGAATTTTTTGAATTAACCAGAGTAGTTCATGGAAATCACATAAAGAAGAAATCCTTTGGTATCTTGAAGAAATTAAGATCCCCAGGATGCCAGCAAGCAGGTAGGAGACAAAAGGGACAAAATTGTGGCGGCATTCTAGCTGAGTCAATTCAGTGCGACATTGTTCATTTGAAATCTCTGAGAAAGTGAGGGAATAGTGGCCAACAGTGGATGCTGGTGCCTCTTTGCACTTGGGCTTTTTCTTCTTGCTAGTGGTGGGCTCCTTTGTGTCTTTCTAGGAATGAGCATGAAGGAAGGTGAAGCTGATATTGATATCAATAATGACGCTGTGTAGCTCTTGAAGACAGTCCCTTGGATCAACTGGCATAGCCTCTGACTGATTGGTGGGAATAGCCTCTGACTGATTGGTCTTGGCCTCATTTTCTAGAAACATGTGATGCTCTATTGATTTGGGCAGGATTTAATTTGGCAATGTCTTGATGCTTTGGAGCCAAATGATCATTTTTAGGTTTGCCTTGACATTGGAGATGGAAGATGTGAGAGGATGGGGAAGCTGTGCACACAGTTCATTGGTAACTGTTTGCACTGAGAAAGCCACTTTCGTGGCCCATTTATTGATGGATTTTCCAGTGGGATGGTTCAAGGCATGAAGAAAGGGCACCAGATCGGATTCTAGATGAGCAGTTTTCTGATCTAGGGGGGGGGGGGTGCACCAGTGGGACAAGTATTGCTGTTTTGCAGGCGTTTGAGGCCAGTGAAATTGATTATTTCTCGATCCCACCATGGCTCATGTGCAATTGAGCCTAGAAGCTCTGTTTCTGTGAAATGAAAAAGTGGTAAATAGCAAAAAGAAATCTTGCAAGTTGATGGGATATTCAAATAATACTAACCTTGCTCATGAATCTGCCAAACCCAGTCAACATACTCAAAATTGGCTGAATGGGAGATGTACCGCATTTCTGGTGGTTCCACAGAAGTGGTGACCTGGAGAAGGAAATTCAAAAATTGCTTCACCACATCCCATACCATTTTGAGTTTCTTTGGAGATTTCCAACCCTTGAAAGATTGAGTGATTGAATGAAGCTCCTTGCTTATTATTTTGTGGAAAATGATGGTAAAATAACCTCTAATTTCTTGATCATCAAAATCAAAAGTGGGCTCCTCATCTTGGGGAGCATCCATACCAGAAACAATGGGATGGGGAGAGGTTCGGTCTGGTTCAAACACTAATGCTTGATTGGATGTCTCAGGTTGATCTGGGGCCACCTGGGGTTGCTCAGCAGTGACTTGGGGTTCCTCCATGTTTTCAGTGGGTTGGGCACAGACGGCAGGTTCAGGAGTTATTTGGATTTCTGTTTGAGGGGAGGGTGCAATGGCTTTGTGATTTTATGCTGCATCAGGGGATGAGGGGGATGGAATGTGATTGGGCATTATTTGTAGATGTGGGGTCATGTCCACAGGGGGATGACTCAAGCTTAGACCTTTTGTAGGTGGCTGTTATGGGGCTGTTGGGACAATGAGGAGCTAGGTGTGATGCTCAGCCTTTTTCTAGGGGGGAGAAACCTTTTACAATTGTATTCTAAGGTAAAAAAAACCAATCAGACCTCCAAATCTGCAAATGGGAAGAATGAAAGTGGGGGAAAAACTAGCCTTTTTGGATATCACTCAAGCTGGAGTTTAACATTTTTACAGTATCTTTGATTGACCTGGGGCTCCTGAGGCAAGCACAGGTAGTGACCATCTCTTGAATAGTATCTACATTCTGATAGAATTCTTCCTCAGTTACTTAATGGACTTCTGATGCAGGGTGGGACTTGTCTGTAGGTGCTGAGAGTTGTTCATCTTCATGAGTTGATGGTGAGAAATCTGTTGATTATTCAAAGGAATTAGTCAATGGAGGCCAAAGTTGTTAGGGATGGTTCTTTCAATTTTATTAAATACAAAACAGTGGGTTAACAAACCTGAAGGTGGGATTGCTTGTGTATTAGAAGTGGATTCCATTGTGAGCGGATAAATAAATAGATGGGAAAAAAATGTGAAGCTTGCCTGAGGGTTATTGGGGAATGGAGAAAAGGAGAAAAAACTGTGAGAAGGGAGGGATATTTATAGCCATTGACAAGAAGACTTGTTTTATTTTTCTTGCTGCAACCCACCAAAAAAACAAAGCTGCTGACCATGTCTACATGATGCAACATGCAGATCCATGTTCATTTGTGTGTCATACTGGTGTGATTCATGAGGCTTGCATTATCTGGGGATAGACCTGTGCATATTCAAGCCTTTCTGACTTTCTGCATTGGCTAAAAAAATATAGCACATGGATGGTGAATCTGTTTGTAGGCATTAAGATGTGGGAAAAGTGCACTGAACAATTTGGAATTCCTAATGGATGGTAACCATTTAAATTCTGTATGGATGGCATCCATTGGAATTAAATGTAAGCAAATTGAGCTGAAAAAATTGAAATTCCATCAAGTTTGCTGCCAATTTTAGTTCTTTATGGATAGTTACAATTGCTTCTCATGATAGAATGTGACAATTAGAATTATTTTTGGATGATGGGAAAGGTTATTCTTAATGGTTGCCAACCATTGCAGTTCTTTATGGATGGTGACAATTGCTTCTCATGATGGACTGTGACCATTAGAATGCCTCATGGATGGTGAGCAAGGTTGATATTAATGGTTTCCGACCATTGCAGTTCTTTATGAATGGTTAAAATTGCTTCTCATGATGGACTGTGACCATTAGAATGCCTCATGGACAGTGAGCAAGGTTATTCTTAATTGTCTCAGACCATTGAAGTTCTTTATGGATGGTTACAATTACTTCTCATGATGGACTGTGACCATTATAATGCCTCATGGATGGTGAGCAAGTTCCTTCTTAATGGTTTCCAACCATTGCAGTTCTTTATGGATGGTTACAATTGCTTCTCATGATGGACTGTGACCATAAGGATGCCTCATGGGTGGTGAGGAAGGTTCTTCTTATTGGTTGCTGATCATTGCAGTTCTTTATGGATGGTTACAATTTCTTCTCATGATGGAATGTGACCATTAGAATGCCTCATGAACAGTGAGCAATTTTCTTCTTAATAATTTCAAACCATTTCAGTTTTTTATTTATTGCAACAATTGATTCTCATGACCAACTGTGACCATTAGAATGCCTCATAGATGGTGACCAATGTTCTTCTTAATTGTTTCCAACCATTTATTCTCCTGCCAGTGTAACATCAAGGAAAACAGTGTCACAAACAATGTCACACAGTGTAACATTCTATTTACACTTGTGGGACTATTGGTGACAGGCAGTAGCAAGACCCGCATGATGTGAATCATGAGCAAAATTACTCATGGCATAATGAAAAAATTGCACTTCTCAAGAATAGTGATGCAAGAGTCATGTAGAGGATTGTGAGGAAAGAATACAGCAACCATATGAGTGATATTGGGAAGAAGGAGATAAGAATCTAAGGGAGAGAGGATTTTGTTGTCATCCTGCAGGGATTGGAACACTTCCCTCCAATACCTAGTTGTGAGAATAGTTGACCGGAATATGATATGAGCACAATTCCCTGAATCAGCAGACTGTAAGGTTGTTGGTTATATTTTCAGGAAAAAAAGACTTACTGCACAAGTTTCTCCTTGCGTTTCTGAATCTGAAGGACAGATTTAAAATTCAGTGAGGTGCATATGATGAGTGAAGTATGAGGACATTACCTCTTGAATATTCTCCTGAATGGTATTATGTGCAATGCAGTAATAAACCTCCACTGGCCCTGTTTGACCATTCAATGCCGTCAATTGACTGCCTGTGCCTGGTTTGTGGGGTTCCAGTGGGGTTCCTATGTAGATCAAATGAATTTATACTAAGTAAATGACAAAATTCTAGAAAGTATTGGGTGCTTACCATCATGAATACAACATTGGCTGATGTGATGTTGATTCCAACACCAGCTGCCTGAATGGAGGCAAGAAGCGCATAAGTTGTGCTACTTTCTGAAAACTGCTCAAGCATTGATTCTTGCTGATTTGCCATCAGCCCTCCGTCCAGAAAAAAGGAGGAGAATTCATATTCATCTAGTTTCATTCAAATCCTGCATGTGAAGGGAGAAAATGGACTTTTAAGTGGGGTCTGATTGAAAACAGGAGAAAAAGATGGCCAGCTTACAGATCTAGATAGCGTTTCCAACACAAGAAGACCACAACTTTACTTTTTCCAGCTACCACCACTGATCCTGGCTGAATCATCCCTACAAGCTGTTTTATTTTGGAGCACTCAAGGCAGGTGTCAATATCAATGTGGTGGAAAATTGTTTCAACTCCCATGCTGTGATCCTTGGGACCCCACTCTTCTGTGAGGATTAATTGTCCATTTTGGTCTATGATGACATTGGGTTCTGCCAAAACTGGATGATTACATGATCCTATGAGCTGGCAAAGATCTTTGAGGAGCAAAAAACTCATTCTCTTGGATCCATTAGCAGTCAGCTCATTTGTGATCTTGGAAATGAATTGGTCCTGGAGTCAGCAGTAGAAGTCTTTGGCTGCACGTGAGAGCGGTGTTTTGATACATTTATTAGTAATACTGGGGAGATTTGACAGCTAATTAACCTTTTTCCTTCAGAGAGTGATGTGTTGGAGTACCATTTGTATTGGGGCAAAGTCCCCTGCTTTTGGGTGGAGCAAAAGCTTATTTGCCCAGTCACTGTACTCATTTTCTAGAATGATACCCAGGAAGTTTAAGAGAGAGAGTAGGTCTTGAAGGCAGTTTTTCACTAGCCTTGTAAGACTCCAAATGGTTCTAGGCCGTGGCAGTTCTGTGGAGGGGAAAGGTGCTGTTTAGGCTGCCCTCCTGAGTGTTACAAAAATATTTTGATGTAACCAAGATCAAGGTCCAGAACCTGGTAAATGAGGAATCAAGGAGTGGAGGATAAAGATGACAATAGTTCAGTAGAAATGGAACAGCACTATCTGAGACAATATTATGCAGGGAAAAGCTTGAACAAAAGAATTTAAAGTCTGCTTAGAGTTCAAAGAACAAAAGCTGTTGTATGTAAACAATGCCCAAAAGCTAATAACTCTGGTTGTCAGCAGAAGATTGGGGATGATCAACTCAAACCCAACCAACCTCCAGGTTCTCAATGAACCTACCCAAATCTCCGCAATCAAGCGCTTGAAGGGTACCAGATAACTGAGGGTGGCCGTACAAGACAAATCACAATTTTTAAGAAGCTCTAAACGCAAACAGTAACTGATTTGAAAAAAGCATAAACTCAACACTTCTCAAGGGGCTCAAGAGTAGGCTGGCAGAATGCAACTCCAAAGAAAGTAAAGGGAGGTATAACACTCCAGGTCTTAAGCTTAATAAGACCTCTTCAATCAATTGTGATTGGCTCCAGAAAGATGATCAGGGATCAGGACCAGTATGGTCAGAGAAAGGGATCAATGAGTGGTATAACACACTCAAAAATTCCAAAAGACAGAATTTTCTTCAACCAGAAAGGCTATTGGTTGGTGATAAGGATCAGACCACAGAGGGGCAAAGACTCAGGGTCAAAAAATGGATCAGGGGGCAATCAGAGATATACCCAGGATAAGGATTAGGATCTTAATTTCACAATAACAGGGGGGACATAAGCACACACTCCTTTGGATGATGAACAAAAAGGCTGGGGAGAGCCCCTCCTTTTATGGGCCATGGGTCCCTGTAAACTATTTACAAGATATACTACAAATAGAGCGGAATTTCTTTTTTTTTTTTTTTTTTAAGGATGAATGAAATAGTAAAAGGAAATGAATGAGCAAGGATGAAAAGGAACACCAGCCCGTGCCAACGGTGGGCAAAGGCAGGTGAGGGTGAGGTGACGGGCCGCGCAGACAGGCTGACGCCCCTTGGCAACCGCTGGCCCGCAGATGACCACACGGTCAGAATCCTTGAGGGGCGCGGGACACATCACCAACCCCCGCAGGCAACAGAAGACTTGCGCCGGAAACCGGTGATGCATCAAGAGCACGGATTGGATGAGGGGTGAAGAGTAGATGGATTGGGAATTGGGGTTGAGGGAGGGATGTAATGATGATCACTGGAGGCAGGGAGGAGCAAAGGACTTGGCATGAACGTTTGATCTATTTTGGGGATGGGTGGATAGTGAGCCGCGGTGATGGAGTGGGGGAAGCTGGAGGGATCTTGCATGAAGAGTGGAGGAGGAGCCTTTGACAACGGATCTTCCCAACTCTGAGAGACTGTTCCAGGGCCTTGATCAATTGTGGGGATCAAAGCTGAGGCCAATTTTGTTGTGGTAGAGCTTGGTGGGCGGTTGTTGGTTGTCAGTAGGATTGCATGATCTCCGATGGGCTATTTTAGCCTGCTTGGAGCGTAGTTCTTTGGGAGTGAACGAGAGATTGGTTGGGCCAAGGTCAAGGGAGAGCTTGTGGTGGATAAAGTTGAGGGTGAGATTGGGAAAGTTGGAGGAGGTGAGTGAGCCCAAGTCAAGCAATTGATTGACGGGCGGGGATGGCAGGCTGGGGATACTACTGGATTGATCGAGTACTGATAGTCATCCCTCTAAGATTCGCAAAAGATTACATTCAGGTCTTTATTGGAGTTGAATGAGATTCAAGATCAAGTTTTTTTTTTGATAATGATGCCTATGAATGATGATAGGGAAAAATCATAAAAAAAAAATTAAAGTCTCCGCACTGGCCAGGGTGTTCAGGATGGGGCACCAAATCTCTCCCCAACTTACAGACTGTCCCTAGTCTGCTCCTGAGTTTGATGCCATAAAAAGAGAAAGGAAAGAAAGATTATTGAAACCAAGGAATGGCCATTTTGATCTTGAGAGTGATTGAAAAAGAATATGTTGATTCATCCAAAGGAAAATCCTATAAGTGGCTGAGATATAATGAAGAAGGCGTCCCAGGTGCTCACATGTGTGGCATGAAGTAGAGTTTCACAACAAAACGCAGCAGATGACCCTGGTGATGCACAATTGGGAGGACTTACTTCTGGAACAAGTTGCCTCCGCAAGAATGAAATTTCTTGACCTGATCAGCAGAGAACCTTCTGGCCATCTGAGTACCATCCAGTTCCTCCAAAACATATGATCCACCTCTAAATTGACGGATCACTCGGTAAGGACCATTCCAGCGGTTAGAGAAAAGCATTCCCCACTGAGTTTCCAAGGAACAATTATAAGCTAAAACTAGATCCCCAGGGTTCAAGGGATCCCTGATTTGCTTTGAATGCTTGTCCTACCAATACTGAACTGATTTTTCCCTAGACTCCATCATCTTCTGATAAGCTTCACTACGGACATCTTCACTCCTTTCCAGCTGCTTGGATCTGGCAACTAATAGATCAGTGGTGGAAGAAACCTTTTCCCAAGAAATACCTAAGAAAGATTCCATTTCCAGATTCAGAGGAAGGACAGCCCTTTGACCAAAAATGATTTTGTAAGGTGAGTAGCCAGTGGTTTTTTTAGTTGAAATTTGATTGGAGAAGAGGACCAGGGGGAGGACTTTGCTACAATTCTTGCCACTTTCACCAGCCAGTTTGACAAGAGCAGCCTTCAAAGGAGCATGGCCTCTTTCCATCATGCCTTGGCCTTCAGGATAATAAGGAGTGGTCACCCTATGTTGACCAGGAAGCGATTGGATCATATAAGCCAGTTTACCACCAAACTTGGAGCCACCATCAGTCATATAAGTTGTGCCAAACCATAACTCATTGTCCAAGTCTCATAAAGGAAACCTGCTACTGATTCAGAGCTGAGGTTCTTAAGAAAATTTGCTTCAACCCATCCAGAAAAATCATCTCTAGCCACAATGAGGTACTTAGCTCCACCAGCCTCAATGTGAACCACATCCATAGCGATCCTCCCAAAGACAGTGGACTCTCCAGCGGGGTAACAAATTTTGGCCAGGCGCCTAAGATCACGTTTCTGGCTCACTTCACAACTCTTGCACTATTGAGAGACTGAATTCTTCAGAGATGGCCACCAGAATCATCTGGATATTTGTTGATAAGTTTTGTTTTCCCCACAATGACCAAGGCCTTCATTGAGGCTTTCCAGGATTGAATCTTGCTAAGCTGGGATAGTGACCACAACAAGTGCACAAGGAGTTCCTCTTTTAATAAGCCTAGAACCTTGGACAAAGAAACTAGAGGACTTCCTTTTAAGGGACCAAAATTCTTTGGCAGAGAGATCAGGGGGTCTTTGGAGAGTTGAAAGTTAATGCTCTAACTCAAGCCAGAAACCTGCTTGGAAACCAGAGTAATCTTGGGAGAAGAAAGCAAAAACAGGGCGGACCAAGGGTTCTTCCTCATCAAAATCCATTCCAACATCCAATTCATTGTCTCAAGTAGGTCTTCTGGATAAACCATCAGGCATAGTAAATGATTTCCCAGGCCTATGGACAATATCAAAAGAGAAAAGCTGGATAAAAGCTACCCAGCGAGTCATTGGAGCATTTGGAAGACTGGGAGCATTTACCATTTCCACAATGGATCAAGCGTCAACTTGCAATTCAAAATTTTGTCCCCAGAGTACTGTTTGGAGTTTCTTCAGCATTCCGGCCACACCACAGAGTTCCAGTTTGGGCTGAGAAATTCTAGATTCTACACCTGAGAAAAGAAGATATTCATACAGAGCAGGACAATCCAAACCATTTTCATCTTCCTGAGTAAGGACAGCCACAACAGATTGATAACTAGAGTCCACTGCCAGCTTGATCTTGCCAGCTCCAGGTCCATAAGTGATCTTTTTCAAAAAAATGTCTTTCCCAACAATTGTTTTGAGAAACTGAAATGATTGTTTTCAATCTTGGGTCCAAATCCATTCAGCTTCCTTTCTGGTTAGAAAACGCAAGGGAATACAGATTTTGGATAGAGAAGGAATGAAGATCCTGAAAAAAGTTACAACACCTAGGAAACCTCTAACTTCCATTGGATTTATTGGAGTAGGCCAGGAGATGATTTTGTTGAATTTAGAGGGTGCCATCCTTCTTCCCTCCTTGCAGACTATATGAACAACAATTTCCAAGGCAGGGACACAGGCGGCAAAATTTGATCCAGAGACAGTAAGGCCAGATTCCTTGATTTGAAACAAAATTCTTTCCAAGATAGTAGCATACTCCCAGATAAATTGTTGGATTCCTGAGTGCCAAGTTAAGAGCTTGTTATCATAGTCAGAAACTGGACCTTTAATCCCACCATCATCAATAAAGATACCCACATGATCCAGAATTTTGTCCTGGAGGATCCCCATCATCTGAGCCTGATAGACTGCAACCAGGTTGGTGGCATTTTGAGGCAATCGAGTCAATTGAAATCAACCAAGGGGAGTATTGAAAGTAGTGAGGGGATGAGAAATAGGATGCAAGGATTGTTTGTCATAGCCACCCATAATGTCACATAGACCATAGCAAGCTCTCCCAGAGAAGGATTTGACAAATTCTTCAGTAGCAGGAGGGATACCAGAGTCTTTAATAGTAAAGTTATTTAGAGGCTGGAGATCATGAACTACTCTAAGTTTACCATTACTCTTTAGAGCACAGAAAACCGGGCTAGAGTAACTGGAAGTTGACTTTTTGTATAGACCGGTACGGACTTGTTTGCGGACCAACTTGATGAATTTGTTGACTTTTGAAGCAGGAATAGGGATCTTCTTCTTTTGCCAAGGATCATGTTCAACTACAGGGATGATGTAAGGGAGATCATAGGATTCTTTCAAGAGACCTTTCTCTTCTTCACAGAATGAAATAGATTTTTCCCTTAGAGACAAGATATTTTTGATCAAATTTAACTCATCAGGAAGAAGCCATCCATCTGGTCCAAAGTTGACCACTTTCAGAAGTTCCTCAGTGACCCGACCAGAGGGGATGAATGGACCCGTGAGGGATTGGGATAGACCACAGTAAGGATTGCCGGATAGAGGAGGACGCATAAGGGGAGGATTGAGGTTGAGAGGCATTGGTTGGTTGACTGGCTGGACCTTCTTTGCAACTGGTTTGTACTTAGTCGCAAAGGAGGGAATCCTTGCTTCCTCCAAGCATTGACAAGTGAGACCTGACTACAAAAACTGAGACCATATTCCAACATCTTCCAAGTTTGATGTTCTGCTGCGTCCTTGAAAGGTGCCTTCTCCATAAAAGAGGATCCAAAAGATAACACATTTCTCACATGTGTGGCACAGGGTAGAGTTTCAAAAATGACAGTAGTAGAAGTGGCACGCTTTGCACTTAGGGATTATTGTCTTCATCACTTTGACATGTCCTCTCCTCATTACCATCTACCTCAGTCTAAAAGCGTGACAAAAATAATGCACAACATCAATGGTGCGATCCGCTACTTCCTCTGGCTCGCGTTGACCTTCCAATTTTGGCAACCCACTCAGTATATACTTGCAAACTTTGCAGTTAACTTCATACCAGTTGGCCATCCATTATGAGATCCAATCTCCTTCCCTGGCCAATCAACAGCCTTGGACTTCCATCTTTGGTCACACACTGTTTGTTAGTTTGCACCTACGTCTAACTAAGCCATCACTACTGTACAGTTGGCAATTGGACTAGTCCCTACCCTGCATACACTATTACTTCTAATTTGCATTACCTTCAACGTCAATCGCTCCTGTCCCAATTCATCATACAATTATACGCTCAGATTCTATTTTCTTGCAATTACACCATGACCTCGGATATGGTTGTACTACCGCTTCATTTCCTATCCTGTTCCTGTCATTTATTGCCTCACCGCTTCAACTGTAGTTAGCTCATCACCAGGTTGTATCTAGTCACTCCGGATTACCTTATAAGGGCTACCCCCTTGCCTGATGATTGTCTCCTCAGTTAGTTAATTTCATACGTTCTTGCATTTTGCTACAACCTAGTTATCACATTGGACTCAGGTTGAGTTTCCTTCCTCGGAACACATTCTATTCCTCTTGCCATTTTTTGAGTGGCATAACCAAGTTCGCACTTTGCAACTGAGTCTTGCTACTTGCACTTGCCCTTGGACTCAGCATTCCTTTGCGCTCAAGATCATCTAAGAATTGCCCTATAGTACGTGGGGTGGTTGTGTGACAGTAAATTAACTAACTCAACTCATCTATTGTAGCTTGCCAACCTATATTAGACTTCTTTTTCTCAATTTCACGTACTCGCTCAACCAGAAACGCTTCCCTTGCCCCTGACAATGATAAGATCCATTGGGTAGGGAGAACCAGCGCTCCTTGGGCCCAAAAACCCTTAGATCCTGTTCCTCCTTCACAATCGTCATCTGTTGAACCCCTTGATGATCCTCAGACTCCTCCACGGGATGTTCCGTCGGACCCTCTTGCGGAATTTGCAGATTTGGACCATTCTTCTGATGAAAACTTGACTCGTGGTAGAACAGGGGTTTGCACTACTGCTCCCAAGCCCAAAGCTCCAACCCTGCTTTCAACATTGATCCAGGCCCTCACTCATGGTGCCCAGCAATCTAGTCCAAGAACTCCTAGCTTTTGGACTCTCCAGCATGAAACAACCGCATCATGTTACGGGAGAACACCCTCATAAGCTTAGATCCTACCTACAGTCTTGTAAAATCATCTTTTCAAACGCCTCTAACAATTTCCCTTCCAATAGGCATAAAGTTATGTATGCTTCGTCCTTCTTAGGAGGTAAAGCCTTGCAGTGGTTCAAAAAGTACCTCAAACTTTTGTCCAACAACAGTCCCACATGTATTTTCAACAACTGGGAAAGGTTTGAGCAACAACTGTTCACCCTGTTTGGCAACCCCAATGAAGTTTGAAACGCCAAATACAAACTTAATAGTTCAGTTATGAGGGAAAATAGTAGAGCTTCCGTTTATATTTCTCATTTTTGAACCTTGCATTCTCCCATCCAGTGGAACAAGGCCGCTCTTCTATTCCATTTCCAAAAGGGTCTACCGGCACGCTTAATCAAACAGCTTGCAGTTGGGGTCATAAGACAACCTTGCTTCAGCAGCTAATTGATTGAGTGATTGAGCTTGATAATTGCTATCACAACAAGAATCGCTCTTGGCAAAACAACCATGACCATCTACCTCGGATCCAAGGGTGGACAACTCATCAAAGCAAAACACAATGAACCCAAAACCATCCAAACCAACCCCAACTTTGAACTCCAACTCAAAAGGGAAAACCATCACAAAAACTCCAAAGTTCTTGGACAAAGAAACTGGGATGCTACGGAACAAGGAACGGCTACAAAGGGAATAAAAACGGGCTGTGTCTCTATTGTGGAGGAAAACATGATGTTGACAGTTTTCCAAAGCGGTAAGCGTGTGAAGGGGCTAAGCAGTCAAAAATTAGCTTGTAGTTTTTCTGATACTTGCAAGGAAAACTACACATTATCTAAATCACCACAAGTAAATCTTTGCACTTGCAAGTCACTAGGTGCTCCTAGTTTGACATTTATCCTATTCCATTCTGAAAACACTCCTTATGGAGTATTAATTGACTCAGGCGCTAATGTTTCCTTCATCAGTGAATCTTTCTCCACTTCCAAAAATCTTATGCATTCCAAGATAGATGAATTTCCTATCTATTTAGTAAGTGGTGCAACTGAACCGTCTTATTGGTTCTCCCAAAAGGCAAAGTGGACTTTTGCATTCTTTAATTTCCCCAGCTTCAAATGTGATTTATTTGTCTTGGCTATACCTGGAACGGATGATACCATTCTAGGCCATGATTTCCTAGTTTACTGGAAACCAGATGTGAATTTGCAAGAAGGAGTAATTAACCTTCAAACCTTGCACCCCCAGAACGCTAATCTTTCCGTCAATCAGGAATTAAACAGTCTACCTGACACTGTCATTGAGTTGGATGACACTTTTCCACCAGGAGATTTGCAATATCCTGACCTCCATTCCCAAATTCCCTCTTCAGATTTAGGAGTTATTGCTTACCTGTCCAGCTTAACTCTTTCCTGTTCCTTCCAAGAGAAACAGACACCAACCAAAAGGTGTATTTTGAGCTCCCTAATCCTCTCGCACCATGCAAGAAACTCAAATCCGGTGCTCGAAGATGACAAGATTGAAGATTTAGAAATCATTCGAGAGTCTTTACCTTCAGTTTATCATGACTTTACTGAAGTCTTCTCAGCTGAAAGAGCAGATAAAATGCCTCCATCCCTTCCTTACAATCACAAGATCAAACTTACTGGCCCATCTCAGGCAC